>JAVJGI010000032.1:27782912-27796745 GCA_035590275.1 Ibycter americanus | reverse complement strand
CCCCCGCCCCCCCCCCCCACTCATCGAAAAACTGGAGAATTCATGCAGACATATCCATATTGAGGACTCAGAAGTCAAAAAATTTATCTATGAATAATGAACTGTTGTTCACAGAACCTAAATGCCAAGAAAAATGATCATGGTAAATTACACCTCATGAATTCTTCATGAGGTCTAATTTTATATTATTTCTAAGTGTTCATTAATGAACAAACTCAGAACATTTTCATAAAAAAGAATTTAGATAAATAATGCAAAGCTCTTACATTATCTAAAAAAGCTCTTTAATTAGCATTGGAAGTTGTTTGCTTTTACAAGTGAAAACAAATGGTGCCATGGCAGAGGTCCCACAGCCATCTCCTGAACGATGACAAAAGGAGAAACAAACAAAACCTCTCGAGGAAAATAAACGTAGATTCACAAAAGTTTTCCTTCTATAATGGGAAGCAGGCTTTAACTCCCAGCATATCTGCTCTTTTGAATGGAAGTCAGCACAGCCCAAGTCTGTCCCACAAGAACTTTTCTGCAGGTGAGAAAAACCTCATTTACAGGAGCTGCCTGACAGATCCATCCACAGCGCTCCCATCTGCTGATCTTTATGTGAATACTCATGCCAAAGCCAGAAGTCAGTCCGTAGGTATGGAGTGGAACATATAAATACATCCAAGATGAGGTCCCTCAGCCCTGGACCACCAGCACCATGCTCCCATCCCACTTTCATATGTAGCCACTGCTACTCACTTCAGGGGGATTAAGGACATCTCTACATTTTTGCAGAATGAGGTACTGGATCATAAAAATCTTCAGGACAGATCATCTTCTTCCCATAGGAGTGTTAAAAAAACAAAAGTGATTTTGAGTATTCATTGGTTCAAAACTACAACTCCAGACAGAGTGAGAAGTAGGTGCACCTGAACCTCACGTACACGTTACATGGGCTTCTTTCTAGAGTGACCTTAGGAGAGGCAAACAATGCTCTGTGTGCAGCTCCAGTAAAGATTTTCTTCTCTGTAACACAACTGTCAAATTTCACTGTCAATTACATTTTTATTAAAGCTTACGTACTGCACAACTACACTTTGCTATTATTTACCTAATAAATACATCACGAACATGAAATAAAGGAGGAAAATGAAGCTTTTGAGCAAACCTGCCTGGAGGCAAATTCAATATCCCCAGAAACAAATCATTATCTAACCCTCCATATTTTGACATGCTCCATCTTTACCTTCCTGCAAGTAAAAGCCATATTTAAATATAGATACATAACTGAAAACTCTCAGCTCCGAAATCTACCAGTCTCTGGCTCTCGTGGCACAGATACAGTCTTCTTACAAAACCCTGGTTTCAGGGCATGCTGCGCTCAGGTTGAAATGGCGTTCAAACATTTTCAGCAAGTTCACATTTATGGGTGCCACAATAATTGTACAGAGCACACAACTAATACGAACTGGGAAGACAACAAATGCATTCATTTTAAGAGGCAAGCTCCAGTTCAAATAAAGAAGAAAATTATTTTCTTTAATAGCTAAATTTATCCTGATCTAGTCCATTATACGCTTTTGCGCGAGTATGCTGAAACAAAATATTCTGTCCCCAATCTGCAGCGAAATGAATACAAAGTTTATTGGCAATATTACTTGTTCTCACAGTAGTGCCTGAAGGATGTAACTGATACCAGCACCAAGTTGTGCTAGATGCTGTACAAATAGGTAGTAAGGGCAGGGACTGCCGCTGTACCAACACAGTGACAAAAAATAGAAAGGCAAAACCTGTTATTTTTATTCCAAGTTTTGCAGAAGGGAAAAAAACCCCACCAAACCAGAGGAAAGTATCTAGGCAAACTGCTGAAGTTACACAGTAAGCTGTGACAGCTCCATAACACAACACAGTATCCTCAAACCTGGCCCGGTGATAAGGTCACCAACCCTAACAGCTTTTCCAAAAAGCATAACAGCATAATGAGGCACCAAATTGCCTATTTTTTATTTTCTTTTTTTTTTTTTTTTTTTTTTTTGAGTTTCAGATAAATATGTCTTCTATTCCCACAAAATATGGGCTCTACAGTTTTGCATTTGATTTCAAGGACAAAGGGAATGAGTGGAAGAAAAAAAGGAGACTCCAAAATCATTTCAATGTCAATAACTACTAAGGTATCAGTAGGGGAAACCGCTCTCAGAACTACACGTCCAGTAACAACTGACAAGATAAGAACAAAGGCATCACATCACACACTTTATATGGTCTCTTACTCTTCCTGCAGGTACACTGGGGATAAGAAATCAGAGGAGGCGAACTACAATTAACATACATACAGCTCAGCACTCCCCAAAGCCCCAAGGAAAAACAGGACTGGGGAGTAGATGCATGGACAAGCACTCCATGCACAGCAATTTCTGGGAAGCATGATAGGAGTGCTGCACTGCACATTTCTAAGGACAAGAAACATACTTCCAGAAGCAGAGTATAGTTATAGCTTTATCATATTTATGATCTCAACTCACAGTATTTGAGGTTCTTTATGAACTTCTACTGGGCTTCATTTTCAATCACTGTTTCCTGCTTCTTCATCTCCTGCAAAGACTACAGAGAAACTATGCACATTTGAAACCTCAAAGGTGTTTGGCCCTATTCTTCAGTGTTTTCCAAACACCGTATGAGTCTAGAGCACTAACAAAACGGTAAGTGAGGAAAACCAGCATAATAGGTGACCACCACAGGAGTTTCCTACTATCCTTGTATCAGGGTCATCCTTTTCACTAAGACAAACTGACTTCTAGAAAGCCAGCCAGTTAGCCCCTTCTTCATTTAGACTGGGTTCACCAGAATTTGCCTGTAACCATTCCTGCCATTAAGCATAATTTACATATGAAGATACAGGAGAACACAGCCTTGATTCCACAGCGTGCAAACATTGCTCTGGAACACAGCTTTGGAGAAAGCAATTGTCAAAAACACCGGAGAGAAAAATGGATGCATCTCCAGTCTATTAAGATGAGATACACAACTAGCTCAGGTTAAAACCCCTTAGAACCCCTTCTGTCCCACACACCAGTGACCGTAACAAAGGCGGGTGGCAGGGATATGGCCTACTTCTGCACTAGGACACAGCCATCAACGGCTCCTGCCTGCCCGCATCCCTGGGAGTCACCAGCCACCTCCATTCAGAGGTCTGTACTGTTTTTAAACCCGAACAAAAGGCAATGTGGTCAGGCTCTGCCTTATGAAGGAACATCTATTTCCTCTTCATTCACCCTTCTACTTCTGCCAAATTCGTACCAGGCATCTCCGTACCTAAAATTTTACAAGGGCTTTATTTTATTTATTTCATCATTCTGGATTGCTCCTTACTCCCTCCTGGCTTTTCATCTGGATCTACTACATGCATATGAAGGCTAAAGGAGTCTGGAAAAATGATCAATCTCAACAAGATGAGATTATCTTTGATTGATGCTCCAAGCCAAAATTTGATGAAAATGTACTTTTTCTCCATGGATTGCATTTTATTAGGCAGATATCACAAAGGCAAGAGGTCTCCTAGTGACTGCCTCGTCCCTCTTGAAAAGACCGTGACTAACAAAACCCATATTTAAAATCTGTGCTAGAAGGGTGATAAAAAAAGAAACACCACCAAAAACATTAAGTATGAGGCAAACCCTGAAAGATTGGAGGGTTTCTGAAAAGCCCGAATACTAGGTAATAATAATATTAATAGAGCATGGTAGAGATCAACATCTAAGACAGCTCCTCAGTCTAAAGGACATACGGCCTAAAAATACACTGAAATGAAAGCAAAGGAAATTGAGAAAGTATTTTTATATTTTTGGTTACTTTTTGAATTTTATTTTTAGCCCTGAGTTTTGCTTCCTAATCACTCCTACTTGTTTAGTTTACTGACTGTATTACTAAGTTACATATTACTAATCTGTAACTGAATTATATTACTGACTTGGGAATATGTATGTTGCACTGTGTACTGATGCACCGATTCCCATAGGTACAAACATGTTCATGTAAGAAGCAGACAGCTGCAAGTCTTCAGCTGCTGTAGACCTGTCACAATTCCACTTTATGTTTTTCCCTTTAAGAAAATAATCTAGAATCATTTGCAACCTGAGAGTTTAGACAGTGAAAGCTGTATTACAAGCCATACTGAAACCTAAAAAAGTCTACTTACCAGAAGGCAAAGCAAAGCAAGGACAGAGCAGGCTCTCCATGAAGCCTAGGAACATCCAACCCCCCACCGCTGTTATTTCTACTGAAGTTCTAGAAACAAAAGCTACAATTTTCACAAGCCCTTAAGCGATTTAAGATTCATTAACATTCACTGCAATAGGATTTCAGCTCCTAAACCGTTAGTTCTTCTGAAAATGTTGCCCATACATTTTTAATGCAAAGACAGGCTTGCATTAGGCAGCAATGGATGGCTTAGCAAAATGTATGCCACAACCAAGATGTTTTAATGCTCTGTCCTCAACAGGACCTTAATGAAGACACACTGGTAAATGCAATTAGAAAACACTAATCAACATGTGTACATCTCGACTGCTGGCAACAGCATCTCTATGGATACTGCTTGCAGGTCTAAGAGACCCCAAAATAGGACTTAGCTGAACATCAGTTTCTATGTCCATCATTAGAAACATCAGCCTACTGCAACCTAACTGTATTTATCTTAAAACTGAACTGGATTAGTGATAAAGAAGACATTTACATCTTTTCTACAATTCACCTGTAAGTCAGCAGCCTGATGACTGATGATGACTGATCAGTGTACCACACTGATATTGCTTATGTAAATAATCTTTCCATGAAACACAGGCATTCTTGCTTCTGTAACATACCTGTGGCAGACAAAGTTACAATGAATTACTCTGAAGTAATACGGCTATTACCATCTTAAAGGTCATGAACAGATAGTAAGAGTTGAAGACTTGAGAAATTTCTGGTGGAAAAGTGATCAGAAGTGATCTTCTAGTATGCAGAAGCAGCTGTTTACTCTTGAGTGTCTCACAAAAGTAGTATCTAAAGAATGGCTTAAATGAGAGTAAGTTTTAGTGTACTGTATCAGATAGTTCAGTAACCCTTAAATTCAAACAATCTCTGCATAAAAGCATCTCTGCTAAGCTCAAAGAGCCATTACCATAGTTTAATAATATTTTATTCATCAATTTAGGACAAAATATCAAGTACGTATGCATGTATCTGTCACAGGTCAGGCTAACATATCCTAATGGTTTATCCTGGACACAGACTATTAATCTCTGTACTAACGGAGGGAAACATGCCACAGGCCAAATCGAACACCCTCCTTATTCCAATTACTAACATGCCTCCTAAAATTTCCACATGAAATAATTCAAATTCACCAGATTCTTATTCAAATAAACAAACATACCCTGAACACCAAGAAGCTAAAAATCTTTCAAAACTCCTCTTAAAAATAAAGTGAACAGACCTGATGGATAACAATACTCCTGGTTAAAACACAATTCTGCTAATGCACCCAACAGGAGCCCTGCCGACCTCAGCCCCTGCTCAGACACAGGCGCCTGTGGACAGGGTGGCACCCAGGCCATCCTGGCTATCCTGACTCAAAAGCCATACGGTACATTTTGCTTAGATGTCAGTAGGAAACCCCAAAACTGCCAGCATTATTACAGATTACTAGGCAAAAAAATCCCAACAGCCTGAACATGTAAGAACAGCTTGCTTAGTATTAAAAGAAGTCAAAATAACCAAGTTACTGTCCTTTCTATTGGCTAGATTTCCCTTACAATACCCAGCAGTCATAGGCAGACACTTTAAACATAGAGATGGATTCTCTCCATCTGCGTTTCACCTCAAAGAAGAACTTGGATGAAGGAAGTGACATTGCATCATTATTAAAACTAATATATCACCTAAGCATCCCTGACTGTTGAGGCATTCAGCCTAGGCGTCCTGGTCCAGCCTGGTGTTGAAATGCTGGAGGAGAACATGGCTCCTGCAGCGGCCGCAATGGCTACGTGTGGCTGCAAAGCTTCTTGATAATCACAAAGAACAACATTACACAAGTAACATTCATTTTTGCATATAGCAAAGATTAACGATGGAAGTTAAATTCAACATTTCTACCCCGGTGAACATTACATTTGTGAACACTTCTTTCAGTAGTTGGGTAATGACAGGTACAGACAATAAAAAAAGATTCTAAAAATATACTACTCTTTTCCCCTGGATTAGCGTGTCTACAGTTAAATATAAACTGTGCTCCATAAATTATCAAACACAATGTCAATTTCTGAAGTGCACTCTGGAATCTCTCACAGAGCACACGAAATACAGAATATTTTTTTCCTGGCCCGGTTAGTCTAAAGAACAATATGCCACTATGCTAGATCATGGAGCTAGTCCCCATCAACGGTCACACTAAAAATGGCCACAGCCACCACCGTAGCTGCGCACTGAATTTTTCAGGACCCTCTGCATCAAGCAAAGAGATTAATTCCCTGAACAGCTGCTCTCACAGGAAGGGAATCGACAGCAACATTGCCACAGTATAGCTGGCACACGCATATTAGGAAGCATTTCCAGCATTCACGCTTTCTGCTAAAAATCAACTTCCCCCTACTCATCTACTGCCAGTAACTTCATTTGGAACAAATATATACAGGGAACAGTATTAGAACTATTTTTATTTAAGGAGCATTTGTTTATGTGCATTATTACTTCTACGGTGTCGTGACTGTGCCTTCTGCTCTACAGATATAACAGGATGAGTCTTTGCCCACAAGTTCTTCTGCACATAGTAAAGCAAAAAGTCACTGACCACCATCTGAAGATCAAGGATGACCAGTAGAAGATTAATACAAGTACAGCAATTAACAGCCACATTTATAAACACTTCAATCAAGTAAAAAATCCGAATACCTCCAAGTATCTCTGATCCCAAATCCAAACACTTCACCACAGAGTAGTGATTTAACTGCATGAAATAACCTGTGTTTGAGTCATGAATTTTATATTATCTAACATCAAACTGCTGATGGCTATGGGAGGCTACGTGTCAGCTTAGGACTGAGAAAACACATGGCCTCCTCCCTAGATTAGTGTTCAACTCAGCAAAAAGGTTCGTTAGTATTCTACCTGTGTGGTTTACTACTACCCTCTCAAACCAGAACTACTATAAACAGGTTGTCTTCCATACACCTTAAGCACACAGACATCAAGAGTTTAAATTAATTCACACATTAAACAAAAAATCCCCAGTATGAAATCTTCTGAGGAAGTTTAATCTAGCAATAATAATTCTCAAATTCAATACCAGGTTTGCTTTTAATAGCAGTAAAGAAATGTGGACTTCTGGCAACTGCCCTGACCTGCAGCAGGAGAGACAAGGGAACAGAGTCGGTTCCTGGAATTCTATATCCTTTCTGGACAATTAGACATAACATTGCAAGTGCAGTCAGATCTACCTTAAATTATAAATCGTGATTATTGCTGTCTCTGCTAGTTTTCCAGTATGCAATAATGAAAGATTCATAAGGGGAGGAAAAATAAGAAGGACAAGCTTCCTTCATCCCTCATGTTCCTACAAAAGCATTTCAACAGCACTCAACCTGGGAGTAAATACTTCGCAGCGCTTGGATAAAACGGTCAGCTACTCCAGACGAGTGTGCATGCAATTACAGGCCAAGACATAGGGCCCAAGCACCGTGCAGTTACCTGCTCCAGCAGCAATCTTTTTGGTCTCTACATGGAGGGTCAGATGGGACGTTCACACCAAACATCCCCCTGGAAGCGAAAACCAGAGGGAGCTGTTTGGTTTTCCTTCCACAGCTCAGTGAACGCACCGGGTATGCAGCGGAGTGGCTGGATCTGAAGGACTTACGCTACTGGAAAGGCTCCAGTGGCATTGCTGCCCTCCGCCAACACCAAAAATCACTTACGTGGACACAGACACATTACGCATGGAACCTTCTCGAAGCAGTGTGAATGACAGAACCACCTCCCTTAGTCATCTGTGTCGGTTTTGAAACAAACATACGGTATCCCACCGCCTTTACCTACAAGAGTTCTGAATGCTCAAAAGCCGTCAAATACACTACCATCCCGATTCTGAAAAATACTGGCGTGTGGCTCCAACACCGGGAAAAATACCAACTGCAATGTTTAAGAGCTTTTATAGCAATAAAAAAAGTTTAATATTAAAAGAACGAAATAAACGAAACCAAGTATTTCCCCACCACCACCACAAATTCAAGGACATATAACTTCAAATCACAACAGCATCGCTGACGCAATTGCGTGTGCCTTAGCAACAAAGGCGTACTACAGAATTTTATATACATCATGACTCTAAATAATGTCAAAGCCAGGCTTGTATTTTACTGTGCAACTAAACCATTTCCAGAGAGGATGCACAAAGATTTAGCCATCTTTTTTTTTTTTTTAAATTAGTTTTTTCTGAATATTCTGTCTTTTCATCTCATTTAATTAATGATTCCTAACTGGTTTGCAGCATTTCCTGACTTTTACAGATTTTCTTCTTCATTAAGGTGGAAGTCCTCATGTAAGACACAGTCAAGGGTAGAACAATAGGTAAGACAGGCTCTCAGCTTCCTCCCTACTTTTGGGGGCCCTAAAGAAACAATAATGCGTTAGGAGCTCCAAAACAGTCAGGAAAAACACAGATTATAGTGACAGAAAATAAAGATCAACCTGACGCCGGTTCTATTAAGCTAATTCTTAATGAATTTATGCAGGCAATGTAAATGCTACAAATAAAAATGTTAGGTAGTTGCAAAAATTAATTGCATTATTATAATCTCATCTGAAAGCATTTAGTTTCTATCAATGATGTTCCAGTGCTATTGCAAACTGTCTGGATACTTAAGTAAGTAAACAACAAACAAAAGGTCTCATCTTCATTGCCCCAAGCTATCATCCAAAACTGGTTATAATTAAAGGTGTGAACAACAGAGTAACAAACCTGCAAAGTCAAGGTTCTGAGAAATTAATGGGCATCACACCACTGCACCAGTTCAAATTTATCACTCATTATCTCCCCGACTAGCACAGTGCTGTTTCACATATTAGTACCTCCTTCTCTTTCCTCCAAGCCTTTCCTGCCTTTTCTAGACGGCTAATTTTAGACAATTACTGCCTCTGACACATTGAGACCTTTTCTCCCTCAAAGCTTTCTTCTTGCTGTAAAGCTAGTGACCTACAAAAGCTCCCCGCACCTAAAATATTCCAGTATTTTAGAAAGTAAAGATTGATCATTTGAAGGGAAAAAGAAGCAAGCGAACAGTCTTTGAACATCCATTTCTCCAACATCCTCACTTTACATTATCTCAAATGGTTAAATGTACTCAAATGCAGAGGCTAAGGAGAGGTACAGGTCCCCATTAAATGCTATTTTTGTTAGGATTAAACCTATTACACTTGTTGAGTCGAAATGTTATTACCCTTCTCCTTGCAAAATTCTTCAGAAAATGAAAAATGTGCCCTGCTTTTGAAGTTACTTGGAAGTCCTAAGCTGCTGGTAACTGGACATTTACACAAACAATTGGAAAACATTACATTATGCAAACGCCCTTTCCCTTCTCATACAAATCCCAGCATTTTCCTCAGTGTCCGTTCAAACGAGAAGGGAAGATACACATGCATGAACACACACATAAAAATACATGCATACCCATCTCTTCCTCTGTCCTACTCTGAAAGAAAAAAAGAGCAAGAGAGGGAGAGGAGTGCAATGGGGGAGGGGTGACTTTCCATCACAGATTAGCAAATTCTGCAAAATCTGGCCTATCCTTTACAGAGGTACCATGCTTCTTAACATCACCTCACTTGCAAAAAGACTGTTTGTGCCCACTTCTCCCCCAAAACCCCAATGACATTGAAAAAATACTGCATTGCAGTACTTGCCAGTGCATCAGAGTGTATCCAGTTAGCTGTCCCACAGACAAACAAATGTACATTTTAATGTGTCCAGGCATGTAAATGAGTTGTCTAGTGGTCACAGATTGCCAAAACAGACAAGTGGATTTGTCAAGTTATCTGAATCTCTCTCCCTCTCGCTGTAATATTCTCTGCTGCTGCCCATTTCTTGCCTGGGGTGTTTGCTGAAATTATTTTGGAAGTGCAAGTTCCCAAAGAAAACAACAAATTCCCCTGCTAGAATATGGGACACAATCATACTTTATTTCTTTTTAAAAACCTCAGGGTGTGGAGTGGCTCCAGGTTATGTACCAACAGTATGACAATTACACACAGAAAATAACCTGCATTTAATTAGTACACTCCCAGCATACCAAGTAGCAAGGTTGAGGGGAAAAAAAATTCACTGTAACCTAGAAGATATTATTTCAAAAAAATTAATACATTAAATATATGTAAGACTAATGCAACTGGATTTTCTTTCAATAGAGTCACAATATTTAAAAGGACCAAATAAAAATGATGAAGACTATTCCACACCCATTCAAATGGGATTTTTAAGTATACCCCTTCCAGCTCATTGTAACCATCCTTTGTCACAACAGCTCGGGCTCACTTTGAGAGCGCTCAAAAAGGTAAAATTAATAAAGAGGAAGAAAGCGAAGGAGGCAACCAAGCCAGATACAGGGATGCCTCTCCACTGTTGACTAACATAGGAACTTGATTAGTAGAGTACATGGGGATAGGATTTTAAACTGATGGCTGGTATTCACGTTGCATCGATATCCAATTGTAAAATCTCATCCCTTCTGACTAGTAGTTCACCAAGACAACAATTTTTTAAAGAAATTGTCATGTCCAAAGACAACTACATTTTCTGCCTTTGTTTGAGCAGAAAGAGGTTTTAAGTTTTAACCTTTTAGTATTTGTAGGAATCTTAATTCAATTTCACTAACTTAATAGCTGTTTTGCTATATGAGGATATACAATGCGATCTTTTACACGCAAAAAGAAACTGTCACTTATGTACATGCAGGCTGTATTCATTAATAAAATCTTAAAACAAAGAAAAGAGGAAGATTGGGGCAGGAACACGTGCACCATAAAACAAGGATTACATTATTTTTAAATCTTTGTAGAAACACCAAATTGAACAGAAAATGAAAATGTAACTACTAGCTGATGACTCTTAAAACAAACAATGCAGCTGTGTATAATAAAAGACACCCTTATTTATTGTCATGACTAAGTTAACAGATTTAGAACACAGTATCTCTGTTTTGGACAGAAGAAAAATTATTTTACTCTCACGTACAACTACAATGCATGTCAGAATACATCTCTGTGCACATGCACAGACTATAAAATACAGAATTTTCCACAGGCACACACACCCTCGAGATTCCTTCCCCCCCCCCACAACACTGTAAAGCAGTGCAGTTTTCAGAGGGCCATTCAATTACTTCTTCACAGAAAGGACTGCAGCAGAAGCAATACTTAAAACAAAGCAAATTAAAAGGGGGATTTAATTTCTTTTTTATTCATATTTAAACTAAGCACTACCATTCCTGCTTCAATTTGCATTCAAAGTAACCCTGCACCAGAAAAAGGAAGAAAGTAAAAATATCTGAAAATCAGAAGACAGAAAGGCGTGTTCTATATTCTTGCTTTGCTTCTCCTTGTGCCTCCTGATGTGTGATAGATGAGCATTTTCTGGGCAACCACATTTTTTTGTATCTTTTACGCTACCGTCTATCACTTACTAGTCTACTACGCTTTTCTAACACTTCTAGCACCAATAGCTATTTCCCATTATTGTTTGCCACTACAATAAGAGACCAGCACAATTAGCAAAATATTCTGCTGTGGTTTAAAAAGTAAAGTTGCCACAAGGAGCCTGACATTGGAAGTGGATATTGCTCCAGCAGATATATAATAAGACTGTGGCTAAAGGTGGGGCTGGAGACATAGAGAAGAATAATCTCATTATTTTTGTAAATTCTGCTCAGCGCATAAACCCTAGGATATGGTGAACTCCCCTGAACTGATTATTCTGCCATATAACCATCTGATTTTGTAAAAATACCAATATCACTTAACACAAAATCACTGCTTAGGGTAAATTCATTCTACCTACTGTTCTCATAGGGACATTTGCTGGAAAATTCTAAGAAATGATTTGCAGAAGCTATCAGCTGTGGGAGTTCACTATTATACCTCTGTCAACTTCATTCAATATAATTTACATTTTTTTTTTTATACTGCCTCACAGGATTCCTTGCAATTTTTTGCACGTACAATTTCACAGCAGGGAGGGGGAAGGAGAAAAAAAGAAAGATAACCCTCTTTGCAGAGGAGAAAGAACAGATGCTTAAAACCAGATTTCTAGAAATCACTGTAAGCCTGAGCCAGAAATGTAATTAACACCTATTTATAAAGAATAATTAAAGTTGTGACTGCCACAAAGAACAGCAGAGATAATCGAGGTAGCCCCTGCTTTTTTTTTTTTTTTAGATTTTTTTTTTTTTTTAGATTTTTTTTTTTTTTTTTTTTTTACACTGTTTGCAGTATTCCCACATGATTGCCACCTGCTCCCCCACTCAGCTTCCCCTATGCTCGTTTCCCCGGCAACCTTTCATTGGCTTTTCCTCCCAGCTATCGCTTTCAGTTCGGCTGCTCAGTCTAATCTTATTTGTTTTACACCCATCAAAACAAGCAGCTAGACAAAGACAATCCTGTAAGAATGGGAAAAGACCGTCGCTTTGTTTCCCCGGTTATAATAAATATCCGCGGCAAAAGTCTGCAAAACGTTAAATTAAGGGAAGGGGGGGACCCCCACACCCCCGCACCCCCCAGCATCCCGTGGGGCTGGCAGGAGGGATGGGTATTGTGCGGGTTTGGTCCCAGCCCCCACCCCGGGTCGCCCCGCTCGGCACAGCCCAGAGTCCCCGGCAGTTGTATTTGATCATGCCATTTTGCACAATCTGTAAGGAAAGCACAAAAGAGGGGACGAGACGAGCACGTCCGGGCTCCTCTGCCAGGAGAATATAGTCTAAAAATAGAAATACTATTTTTCACATAAATGGCTTTGACTTCTCCCGGCATTTAAAAAAGCACAAAACAACACTGCTCCCCCCCACCCCCCCAGCCCCCACCCCGACACAAAAAAAACACACCCTTCCATCCACCCATCCATCCATCCTCTACAGCACCGGCTCCATAGGAAACGCAATACCTGAATTTTAGAGGCGATTATTAGGTTTGTATTTAAGGCTGGTGTAATACAAACGGAGATTAAAAGGCATCATCGGCTGCCTGATCCGCCAGGCACATGCGGTACAATGACACCGTGACTGTCAGCAGAGACCATCCTCGCTCAACTGAAATGCAACGTTCAATGGAAACGCTGTGAAGTGCCATCACAGTTAGACACGTTAAATAGATATATAGATATATATACACACACAGAGGCAGACATATCCCACAAAAAAAATAAACAAGGCTCTCTAATTTTATTTTATGACTCACAATCCGCCACCCCGAACAAAAGAAATTCACGAGGCACGCGAGAAGCGAGACAAAACCCCATGAGCAGGCTCTCCCCGTTCACTTACCATTTTCAAGCCATTCCACTCCATCTGTGATCACAAAGATGGACCCTTACAGCCCCTCACAGAGTCAAAAGCAAAAAGAGCGTTATGTAAAAGCTGACATTCCTTCTTACAGCGCTGCTGCCCAACGATGCAACAAAATCGACATATACTAGGCACTGCAACACATACAAGCCTCCTCCTCTTTTTATGAGGTCATGACAGGAAACTCTTTGAAATACAATATGCAGCATTTACTGAAGCTCATATAAATCACCCTCTTTTAAAATTACCATACCTATTGCGCAGTCCACCA
>JAVJGI010000032.1:27762659-27782839 GCA_035590275.1 Ibycter americanus | reverse complement strand
CGGCATTTGTCTCTCCAAAATGTCAATGTGGAAATTACCGCCCCCCCACGCCCCCACTTAAAAAAAAAAAAAAGCCTCTTCTTCCTTTTGCATTTCAGTTAGCCACGTACCAGCCTTGCATTAGAAATGAGCTTTTTTCTTTATTCTGAGAGAAATCGCAATTACCTTAAAATGACAAAGTACATCCTTTATTAAAGGATACGCACACATTAAATATGAAAGAGAGAGAGCGAGAGAGAGGGGGAGAGAGAAAGGGAGGGGGGGAAAGGGAGAGATCATGTACAAACAAATCAGTAGCAGAAAACTAAATTCATGTGAAAACACAGACTGAGAATGATGCAGATTCGGGGAAAATCTGTATGTTAGCTTCTATATCTACCTCTATATAAACCCGCTACAATCCGATTTTAAATCTACTAATACCTACCATAACCATTCTTAATGGCAAATATTGGGTCTTGAAAGGCTTCAACTCTTCTACAGATTTGCTAAGGTTTCAGGGAATTATTTTTATTATTATTTTTTAAAGATCCACAAAGCACAGTGCTAGACGTTTGTGCAGCGAGAATAATAATATTATTAATAATAAATAGTATATTATTTTTTCTTTCTTTCTTTTTTTTTCAAAATCAGGTACCGCTGTCCCCGTGCGGCAGCCCCCGGCGGCGGGCGGAGCGGCGCGGAGCCCTGCTGGAACTGGCTGCCGGCGTCTCCCCTTTACATCCATTTATGGGACCATCTGTCAGCGGCGGGCGGGCGCTGATTGGCCGCCGCCGCGCGGGGAGGCGTTGCGACATCAGGTGCTATTGAAATTAGCCGCTGCCAGATTGACAATGTTAATGATTTGGTGACCTCTACAACAACAGAGACCAGATTTCTGAACTGCTGCTTGTGTCTAGTAATTAAGGCCCGGTTGAAGAAACAACACGCATCCCTGTATTTTTTAAAATTTTTTTTAAATATTTTTTTTTTAATTTTTTTTTTTTTTTTACCTCTTCCCACCCCACCGGCGCAGGAGCCCTCGGCCGCAGCGATGTCATACCTCGGCCATGCTTCAGTGCCTACATCTTCTTACCTCCTGCACGCCTGGCTCCCAGGTCCGGCGTATTTTAACCACCTTATCTTTTTCGACAGTTGCTTTCCGGAGAAATGCATATTTAATGATCTGCCTCTAGGCTTAAAGGCACAACAAAAGCACTTCTACATGCATTTAAAGCTGCATTTATTTTCAGGTACTATTGATTTTAATAATCAACCCATCTCTCCTTCCTTCAGCCCTGTGAGTGTTGTTTGCCTTTTTTTTTTCTTTTAAATACGTATTTTTAGAAGTGGATTTGATATTGTTGCCACTTGACGCTGTCTAAGGCACAGCAGACACCTATTTATCAGAGCACTCCCCCCGAACGACAGTAGTATTTCAGAATTATTTCACCACCACGCTTCATTATTCTTCAGCTCTACAGGAAATAAAAAGATGGCAAACTTTGGGCATTTAAAAGAATTTTTTTTTTTCCAGCCCTAGAGAGGAACGTGCTTAACTTAACAATGCACACTCATTAATCCTCCACTCGCTGCCACCAACAAACTAACAAAACTTCACTTCCAAACAACAATATTTTACCGTCTCCCGACCACAGCAAGTTAATTAAAAATTCTCACAAGTTAGGAAGCATTCCTTTATCTTACTTGGAGTTATTTTCCTAAAGCGCATTTTGGCCAAAGTAACAAGGCATGGCATCCTGTAATTGCAACTAACCTTAAATTTACGTTCACATCCACCAAAGCGACAGAGTATTACTCTATTAACATATGTACGAATCATTTAATTTTACCATTCACACATTCATTTCAACAGCCAAGTATGTTTTTTAAAAATTCAGTATCATTGCAAGCATTTTTAAACCTAAGAGCTAAAAACGGAGAAAGCTAGGATGGGCCACGTTATAAGCTCACTTAGTTTTCCTGGAGAAAGAAAACCTAGCTACAAACCACCAAAACCATTTTCAAAAATATGTAATCAGATAATTATTGTTCTATAAGTTTTATTTTAATTTTTTTTTAGATGTATAAACATGCCCTCCAAACTACTAAGCTCCGAACTGGCATTCTGTGCATTTTAAATTTCTTTAAACCATAGACACACTCAAACACACACACAGACTTAACACACCAGTAAAACATGAAATACAGGAAGCTTACAGAATCTAGCTACAAACAGATCAAGCAAGGAGAAAAATCACACTTAAAAGACATCATACAATCTATTTGTGGAATGAGCACTGAATTCAATTAAAATATGAACAATGTAAAAGGCTGCAGAGGATTTCTCTCACCATGCATCTTTTTGAGCACATTTGTAGCTTGGCAAAAACTACAGATTACTACAGTAAAGATTAAACTAGCTTGTAAGATAGATTTCCTAACTCAAGTGACCTATTAGACTGAACACACAGGCATCAAAATGCTACACAGCTAGTATATTACCATACATTCTTGTGCAAATATATATTGAATATTAAAGTTAGATTTGTAATGCAAATTTTTACTTAAGGTCTCTTCAGGGGTTAACAACAGCAAAGAAGGCATCCAGAAATTATTTTTAAGTCTTTTCAACTTCAGCCTACTTTGTTACTATAAATTCGTTATGAATATCAAAAGATTCAGCCATTTTTCTGAAACAACAATTGCACGCTGCTCCTCTGAAAAATTAGCTATCTTATCAGTCTTATAAATCCAGGTACTCTGCACACTGACCACTGTCCCCAAAAGCACCCCACACATGCAGTCTTTCCGAGGAACACTAAAACAAATGCTCAAACACCCTCAGAGGCCTCTGTCTAAAGACAAAGGCAGAATCCTATTGTTGAAAAAGTCAACCTTATTCTCATGTTTCCAATAGTACCATTTATCTTTCAGGGTAAGGGACTGACCACCGCATCACGGTTGTGACATTTGTAAAGCATCAGATTCTCTATACAGTCTCTCCAGCATCAGCCAGCAAGCCCCTGAGCAAAGCATATTTTTAATGCAATCTTCCATCCCCACAAAAAGAAACTTGTCTTAAACAGCTAATCCAATATCAAAATGAAATCACAGGGTTGTTTCCCAGCCCCCCCTCCCTCTCCTTACCATAAATGAGCAGTTTCTTGACTCATTAATGACAGTTTCCCTTAAAAGAAGTGATCTCATATCACTGAGCCCCTCTCCACCACGCATACATCCCAAAGGTTGCGGGTATCTTAGCATCAGTAGCCGCTAGCAAGCTCTCTCATACAGAGCCCAGATGGACTATACCAGAAGCCAATTCAGCGTTAATAACTACCTACTCTGTGCAGTTTAGAAGCCTTACGTGGCATAATGTCCTAGGCAACAGCAGCCGATTGAAACCGCAAATAAAAGACAACCCAATTCTCAAAAGCATCAAAAGAAAAAAAAATAACAAATTGAAGAATGATTTTTTAAAAAATCTCTTACTTTCATAAGGTTAAACTGAATCCTTCACAAACATATGAAAAAGGAGAAAAAACAGATGCTGCCCAGAGAAAGTGACAAAATATTACCTCATTATTTAACAAAGCAGCATTAAGCGTCCTGCTGATTTCAAACATCTTGCCACAGATTTTGGTTAAGAGAAACAGAAAGAATCCTTTGCAAGCCCTCTGTCTGCAAAGGGTTCTTCAATTTTCTTGCGCACAACAGAATAGTCAATATGTTATTTCCCTAGAGTTCGCACATTAAAACATCTAGTCAGTGAGCTGAATTTTCCCCTTATCACACTGTAGACTCCTGTTATATGTACTGCTCTCTTTGCAAGATTAGCCTGCCCCAAACATGGCTGTTGTTTAAACTATTCTTTAAAGTAACAGTTCACTCCATAACCACCAGGTGGGCAGTGTACACAGATCCAAGTAACCATCTTAAAGATTTTTCTTGGAATAGCTGCCGGTTGCGATATACGGCATAAATGCCCCTACGCTTATCAAGCAGGAGGGGAAAAAAAAAAAAAAAATCTTGCACTGTCTTATGCCCTTTCCTCCCCAGAAGCAAGCCCACACACAAACCCCCTAAAAATCACTTAACTTTTACCACTGATTTTTTTTTTTTTTAAAGGGACCTTAAAATTTATACAGGAGCATTTCATTCAGCAAAAATGAACTAAAAGGTAAAATCCAATCAGTTCTGAGAACAAAGTGACATTAAAAGGGAAAGCACGCCCACAGAAATGGTCTGTACTGCAGAAAAAACAAAATTTGCATTAAGTTCTGCACAACTGCGTTCTTTCATGGAAGCACAAAATTCAGCACGTAATTCACATGTGGGTAGAGTCTGTTAGAAAATATGAACTATACCTTCAAGCAAATTTGAAGACAATTCGATAAGATACTGCTATGACGTATTTTGGCTTAAATTCATTTATGAAGCCACTGCTGCACGCAACAGAGCACAAGACTGAAACACACGGAAAGGATCCAGTTTTCAACGGCACTTAAGTCTCCGAAGTTATCAAACTGTCCCCATTCCTACATGTCTGCAAGCTATTTAAGTATGGGGTTTTTTGCACTTTAAGGTCACATACCTCAAGGAATACTTCCATTAATATATAAAAAAAAAATGAATTCACGCAACACTCTACAGCAGCACCCAGAGGCTTGAATGAGATTGGGATATTTGTGTTAGGTGCTGTACAAACACATTTGAAAAGTCATTTCATACTGAAGGATTTACAAACAACATTTACAAGATTGAAGCACAAAACAGAGGTGTGAGAAAGAACAATAAACAAAGAGCATCACATAATGTCTTTACCAGCTGGCATCAATTGCTGGAGAATTAAGGCACCTCTGGCAACTACCTGTGCTAAAGCAGAACCCAAAAAGTTATTTACCGAGGTTAAAGAATAAATGCATTGTATGGACAAGGGCTTCTTCAGATTTATCACCTACAAAGTACCATCACCTAATTCTTTCATTTATAGCAATCCTTGCTGAGTAAGTATATGCAGCGTAGTGATTTTCTTTGTTGGCCTTTAACTAATATTAAAGTGATGCAGTAATGACTTAACCTTCTTGAATATGTATTGAGTTTCAAGTCATCCCTTTTTATATGAGAAGAAAGGTTATTTGCATCGATTTCTGTTTGCATGAAATAAGCTTATTTTCTCATTCACCATATGCCTTGAACACTAATTAAAAGTGTCACTTTCTTCTAATGTAAAAACGTAATCATTTAGTAAATTAAGTATTCTTGGCTTTTTGGTCTTTATGATAATCTCTTTAAGGACTTTTTATTTCCAGGTAACTTCAGTGCTTTGATCACCACACACTCCTCTGACTTTATTAAAGAGAAATGTTTTATAAATACACTTTTTTTTTTTTCCAAAATAAAAAGAAAAAAAATCTGAAAGTGCTTCTTTAAGGACCCACACTTCTCTTACCCTGAGGCAAATCCATCCAATCAATATGAAGCCATTCACATGCCACCATCTGCCAAGCTGTAGAGCAATGTGACTGGAACAGACCTCTTACAAAGCAGCAGTGGTCTCATTTTCAGTCTATTAGGGAAGCGCCAGAGCTCTCATGTGCAAGGACACGAAACTCTAACTCAAACCTTCTCACACCAGTTTCTCTGTGCACTGCTGCAGAACTCCTGTAATTTTTGCTGCTTGAGTTTTCACGCTAATCAAAGCAAGAGGGAGGAGAAAATGACAAGTAACAGCCCTTTTTCACTGCAGTACAAAATAAAGAACTCAGTTTAATTCTATCCTAATATGATTATAGTAAACCATTTAAATGCTGCTGCCTGTGAACTACAACCCGGCATTTTCCATAACCTCATTTTCCACTCTTCCCGAGGACTAAACATTTACACCTAGAACTGTATTATTCTTTTCTAAGACATTCCTATCAAAGTTAATATTTAATTCTGATCAAAGAGTATTTTGTTGTTTGACAGATGGGCGGGTGCAGGTGATGAGGAACAAAGGAGACGCACGCAAGAGAGTAAGAGATGGATTTGAACTACAAAGTGATTTAATAGAAGGCAATGGGCTGGCAGAGGACATTACACAATGCAAGCACTAGGGTTTGCCCTATGCAGTAATTCAAGAACCTCTGCGGAAACAGTCTCCAGTTCAAGATACCACATCAACACTACCTTTAACAATACTGAGCTTACACACTGCCTTTTCATCACCCGATCTCATAATAATTTAAAATAACCTCTACCATCTACACCACCAGCAAATTCACTGCATCACTAACTAAAAAAGAGCAACAGAAGAAAAAGCGAATATGAAGGGGTGCAAGCCCCTTTTGAATGTACATAGAGAGAACAAATGAAATATTTTAACCATTCATGAAATAACAAGCAAATGTGAAAAGCTAAACACGCAATTCAGTGATGGTGAAAGTCAAATTCACGTGGAAAAGCTAGAGCCAAATTGTTCATAGCACTTAACCCGAAGTCAGACTTCAGGAAGAAACAACAACAAAAAATCAGTCCCATTAAGCAGACTGCCCTTCTCTGTACGTGTTAGCAGGAGATGGGATGGACCAGGGGAGTAGAGGGAAAAACAATGGCTGAACAGTTTATTTACCTATACAGTAAGGTTTTTATCCCTCCTATCATTTCAACAGTTTACAATCAAGTGTATACATAAGTAACAACATAGTTTATTTGGCTACCGAATAGTTTAAAAAACAGCCAGCAAAGTAAAACACCCTACCAACTGCCCTGTCAAAATTACGCAGGAGTGGGTGACTGTGACTGTTAACACTGCATAACACTGAAAATCTTCTTCAGGAAACTGCTCTTTAAGGTTAGTGAATTCATGTGTTTGAGGAGAAGAAGAGTCAGATTAAGGTTTCACTACAAAATATGTAAGTCATGATAATCACTCACTACCCACAAAAAAAAAAAAAAAAAAAAAAAAAAAAAAAGACTGCAATACCATACACTTTTTGAGGAATTAGTAGGTGAAAAAGATGACTGACATGGTTTGGAGCTTTTTAGTTTCTTTTATTTGATGATCTTCTTGGGAATGCAGGGACCCTGTCCCTGCCTCCCCTTCTGCCCCTGCTGTGGACCCCACTGACAAGCTGTACAATTTCTGCTGCTGATGCAATGTACTATCTGAAGCACTGAGATTCCTCTTGATGGCAGGGAGATTAAACATGCCACAAATCTACCTGGAAACACTATCACCTTTTTGACTGTGCCCAGGAAAAAAAAAATTAAAAAAATCAAACAAGTAGTTAAGAGATCTAGCTCCTTAAAGAGGTCTGGAATGGAAAGACACTAGATGCAAAACCAGACAAAAACCCCTCCTATATACTTACAACCCTAAATGAGGAATTTAGATACGTGAAGCTTAGGCAAGTAATCACAGTTCCCACAGAAATAACACTTCAGCTGCTTTTGCACAAATACACTATTTAATGTTGCTTGCCCACTTTCTTTTTCATGCCTTATGAGATGTGTAATTTGGATGCTGCATAGCTGCTCTAAGTATCACACACCAATTTTCCAAAGATGTGTATTTGCAAATCCCACTGTGGATACTTATGTTTGAATGCTGGGAGACTGGAAAAAAACTCTCCAGGGCACACCAGAACACAGAGGTAACAAAAGGAATAGATGTAAATAGCTCTGATGGTGAGAGAAGTCTTAAGTGATAGGAACCACATCCTTATTTTCCAAACTGTGCCCAGAAAGCTGGGTATCCACACAGATTTAGGCACGCATGTATGTCAGTCAATAACCTCAGCAAAGGCTTCCTGTGAATGTCAGGGTACACGCCAACCAGGGAGGAGGGCCAGCATCTCTGCTACAATACAGGAAGGGTTTGAAGAAGATGATTCAGCACCTTCCCAGAATGTCCGAAGGCCCGTGATGTCCTTGGCACCTTAGCTCCATGCTCCTCTCCTGGCCCCTAACTAATGCTTTGCAAAACACAGCATCCACTCAGTCACACAGTACATCTTGTCTGGCCAATTTCCAATACATTTTAAAGAACCTACAGTCAGTGCTGGAAGAGTGAAAAGCAAAAGGCAGTATAAGCTAGGTAAACATGTTAATACATCAGTAAGAGATACCAGCAATTCTTTTCCCCCTTCCCAGTTCTCTTACTTTTGGCTCAGGAATATATATTTCAGTGCTTTCAGTTCCCTGATTTTGTTTTCTTCCTTTTAAATTTAGAGAAATTAATACTTGTATTCAACATCAGACACCCTAAATTCTACAGCTTGCTTTCCTATCACTACAAGCAGGATTCAACCCTACATATAGACAAGAGTTAAAATGTTTCTACATTGCTGTCTATTTTGTATAATAGAGTTAGCAAAGTTTCAACTGAGCACAAATGAAGACGTTTTCAAAGATTTATGACTGCATTTTTAAAATGTATTTACTTGTAAATAATGAAAGGACCTAGACACTGAAGAACTCTAGACTTACCAGGGAGATTTACATGAGATCAGCCATTTTTAATGTGCCTATGTATGAGCACAAAAACCCTCATAAAAAAATGTGAACAGGGTCTTTC
Source organism: Ibycter americanus (assembly GCA_035590275.1). Lineage (NCBI taxonomy): Eukaryota > Metazoa > Chordata > Aves > Falconiformes > Falconidae > Ibycter > Ibycter americanus. The sequence continues at coordinate 27,774,297 of JAVJGI010000032.1, read as the reverse complement.
AACAAGCATTGCCTAATTTTAGAAAAGTTGATGCATTCACTTTAAACTAATCTGTAATACAGTGTGCTATACACCTTGCACTCAGGCCAAATAATATCAATAACAAGAACAAAGATAAAAACCTGAAAGGGGGATTAATGTGCTGATGTTTCCAAGCTTTGAGACAGCGATCAGAAAAAGAGCTGGGGAAGAGCGTGAGGTGGCTGTATCAGAAGAGAGGTACAGCAGGAATCAAAACAGACCTACAAGCAGCATGCAGAAGGGTTATGTCTCCTGCAACTTGCAATTACACAGGAAGGATGCAGAACCAGGGAAGATACAAAGGAGAATAAAGACAACAAAAAGTGTCAAAAGCTATTAATTATCCCAATTACTTCTCATTAGAACCACTGGCACTTACACAGAGTATTTTAGTAACAGTAGGCAGAATGTAAATAAGTATTACAATTTCATATATAAAAAACCCTCACAATCACATCTGGGCAAACCGTATAATGGAACAGATCCCCAAACCCAGGGTGCTTAAAGGAGAAAGTTTAAAATGGCTTAACTAAATAAATCAAGCTTGCCTTATGCTCCGAAGTTTACACTTGTATTTGCAAGTCTCGGGGCTTGTGAAAAGCTTCCCATGTACATAATTTTATTCTACCCCTTGAGAAAAAGAGTTAAATAAGCTGCACCAATAAGGTACCCCCAAAACTCGGGGATAAACGGCTCCCTCATGAACACGGCTCATACAACTCTTTAGTGCGTAATTCAAATTACAGAAATGACAATTTTATAACAGTAAGGAGAACAAAGGTAAAATACAGAGAGGGTAGAAGTTGGAAAACACTGCGCAGACACAGTATTTAAGAAAGAACCAATGTTAACTCTGAACTCTCAATACTGACACACAAGTAAGGTTCTAAAGAAAGGCAACTAAAAAAATTAATCACCTGTGGCTCCTCTTTTTACTCTCTGCAGTTCACAGAGCTAGTGTCTTGGAATCTGGACGACCCTGGACAGGAAGCCCTGAGGTTTTCCTGCCCAAATCTCACAGATCTCCATGTGCATTTATGGTTTTCTTTAAACTCTTTGCAAAATGTCAGACACATCTTAGCAAATGATTTTTAGCTTTCTTTAAAATAGGGCAGATTAAGAACAATGAGTATTTTTAGCACCTTCTAAAAAAAGAAACCCATTCAAAAATATGTTAGCAGCTACAAAAATGGTTTGAAGGCTAAACTTCCTAATAAATAACTTTGGTTACAATTACTAAGCGATACATATTTGGTGCTTGGGTTCCAAGGGATCTGTACAGCTGAGCTGGAGAAGCTGGTAGGTTAGCACCCAAGACCGAGTTTACTTCTGCTCTGAACTGCCTCTTCCACAGCCACATGCCGCAAGTTTTCTTCACTACTTCAGACCAACTTTTAACTCAATAGGCAGGAAAGAGAGGTGAAGCAGTAGCCAGGCTGCTTTTGTTTTTTCCAGTCTGTGGACAAAACCCGTTTGTGACAGGATGAGCTCTACCAGTCCTGGGGTAGCATGGATGAATTTACCTCACCTAAGGTTACACATGTGCAGGGGAGCTCATCTCTCCAAACCCCCTTGTGCAAGCAGTTATGAGAAATGGTCACTTTCGAGGCACAATTCATCTGTTCTGCTCTAGAAATCTCTTCTGAAGTAAGATGAATCATGGTCTTGACTTCACTGGCTATGCGTTAAGCAGATCTCCAGCAACCACCAAGGAAGCCTAGCTCAGGTAGGAAGTCCACCTTCGGTCAGACCAATCCTACCATAGGTTGATCAGGTGACCAAGGCAGATGGTCTCCAGTTGATGCTCACCTAGATGCAAGTAAATTTACCTGCACTTTGGCAGCTCTTACCACCACTGTGAGATCTTTGCTGTAACTCAGCACAGCCATTCTTAAGTATGAGTAGTGATTCATGGAAGGCAAGCTCCAGACAGTCCAGGGAACAAGATCACAGACCGAGACACAACACCAACACTAAATGCACCCGTAACAGCTGCACCAAGCAAGTCTTCCAGGACTATGTTGGTCTGTACATGGGAAAGCCTAACATCTCTGGAAGCACATAAGGCACATGTGCATCTTACCAGAAGATAAACCCACCAAGGTCTATTTAATGAACTCTACGCTAGATGCTCTCTCTTTAGTAAGCGAAGCTTTGATTCTGGACCATAACTCCAAACAGCAGAAGCCTCAAGAAAAAAAAAGGATTCCAGTACATCCTATTCCTATTTATGACTGTTGGGAGAAGCAACAATCACAGCAAAACAGCTACTCTGAAAATCTATCCAGCTACAGGCCATCACCCTGCAGTTTAAGAGTATTTCACTCCATTGCTTGAACACACTTATATTCTTCCAGGCAGTTTTCCTGATGTTTTATAAGGATTCCCCAATGCAACAACAAATGATCTTTCTTTTAATAGTATCACTGGATGCATTGTAACCTGCATCTAGGGACATCCTGCTCTGCTCAGATAAAACTTAATTGTTCTTCTGATATCAAACAATGAAGAAACTTTAAACTCTCCTTATAAATGAAATAGGCCTCTATTTTTAACATTTTCCATAGCCCCAAAGCCTACAGGAGCACGTACCAATTAAAAAAAATTTCAAACAAGTATTTCAAGAGAGCATGGATAACCAACATACACCTAGTGAGCAAACAACATGTGACACCACTTAAAGTAAATAAGAGATCAAATTTTTTTTTTTTTCCTGCTGTGGTAGAGGTCCTACTTCTGCAGGTAAAGGAAAACTAGAGATCAGTGATGACGTGAAACATTTTTACAAAGAAAAATTCAACTGCTCGCAACAATTGGCAAAATCCCACAGCATGTCTGTATTGTCTCTTTGCCCAGATTACTTCCTTCAGTTTCTACTACCTGGATGGTCTTTTTCTTCTGTCAAAAGATCAGACAGTACAGGTGCACGCCACAATATGCCATGGTTTAGCAGCAGAAACTTCAGCTCATTACCTTTTTGGTTAATGGCACTATTTAAATTTAAGGCACAATGAAACTCTTAATCAGTTAATCCCACTAACCTCACTGGTAACTGCAAGATGGTCAACATTGAGGAGGCCAATTACGCGCTATCATCTGTTCAGGAAGTCACCCTCTTCAGCTGCTTTGGAGACTATCCCAGGCTGGTGGGTTATGACATGACTTTAGCTATTCCTGCCTTTGTCACTTTGCAGCTGCCATATGCTAGGGCACAAAAGCTTTGATGCTTAGGAGACTCCTACTAGCACGCAACACTCATCAGCTACCCAGATTACACACACCAAGCACCTTGTTTCTCTCTTTCCATTCGCAACAGCCAGGACATCCTAAATTCAAGACTCTGGCCTTCACCATCAAGAGCCTCCATACACATAGCCTGTGCCCACAACACCACAGTCCATGAAAACGTCCATGATAAAGACTGCAGCTCTGCACATGTTGCTGACAGATGCAAAGTTTCCTCAAGTAACGAATTCCCTTAATCTTATCACTTGCTATCCATGTGGAAAGCAGGGCCAACCTTTCCTTCTGCATCATAAGATCATAATAGTAATTTATTTAAAAAAATAATCTGTCAAAACTAGATGCTATTACACACATTTTGTAAGATTTTAAGTAATGAATGAAGGAAAAAAAACCATCTTGCATATACAGTCACATCAACTATGCAAACCAAAATAAGACCAGCTACTAAAAATGAATGTTGGGAAAAAAAACATTGAAGTGTACACAGCAGTATCTTGCTCCAAATGCTTCCACAAGACCCTGACAGAAATAACTTTAAAAACACTGCCATCAGGCTTAATGAAGGCTTTACTTTATTTAAGAAACCAGAAAAAACTTCTTAATTTCTACACAAGAGACTGCTTGTAAGGTTCAGATTAAGATGGACAGGCCAGATGCTCTGGTGTACCCAGTTCGCTCATCAGCACTTTCACATCCTGTCCACAAGCTCAGCCTAACCATTCTGTTAAAGTGTGACTGCTGAGCATCAGAGCTGATGGGTTAACAGAAAGGAGACAAAAAAGCCCATCAGCTGATGACAGTCCCATACCACAAGGGGATCCCAAATGTGTTGTTCAACACTACATAAGCAACACAACCTGGCAAAATTTCAAACAGGTTTCCAGTAGAATGATCTGCAGAGAACAGTATGAGATTCAGGGAGTAAGCAAGGAGGAAGGCCTGGGGCCGTGCCACTGCCAGGTGTGCCCCTGGGTCTGGAGTGTCCTGATCAGTCCTACTTGCAGCCTCCATCACCCCTGGTCCAGGTACTCCATTTAAGCTCACGGCTGGGCCACAGAGGGCAAAAAAATCCAACCTTTCGCTTTGTAAGACCACTTTACCCTTGAGAAAGTGGATAGAAAAAGCAGACAACGGACTGCATACATCCAGCTATAATTTCTGGTAATACATCTCTGGAGCACAAGGCTGGGATTTTTGACATAAACATTTGCAGGGCAAGACCGTTAGATACACTGATGCCCACAGATCCAAAAAGTGTGTCTGTACTACATGCAGCATCCTAGTACTACAGATGATTTAACTATGTGGTTCCATAAGGGTAGTCAATCCTGGGTGTTACTAACCCTGCTTCAGAACTCTGTTCAGCAATGTATTCTCATTAGCTAGACCATCTGTGTAAAGGGAACAACCTACGCCGTCACAGCACACAGAGCCTGGGGCTGACCTTAATACCTTCCTCCACATAGCACCAGAGGACAAGAGGAGAGAAGTCTGGAACCAGTTTCTTTCCTTACTGCTGGCAGAAGAAGGTATCTGGGCTGGAAGGCAAGTTTCTCAGCCCTCCAGTCACATTGCCAGCTGCGGGAAATGTGGAATGGCAACTTCTCTTCCTTCTAAGGTCCCACTGGTGAAGTGGGAAATTTGGCTGTGCTGTTAGCATTAAGATATCACAGGACTGACTGACTGGAAAGAAGAGAGGCTTCACAAATCATGTGAAAGAATAAAACCTCCTGACATTATTCACAGCCAGTGTAAATTACTTGGACTGGAAAGTGCCCAGCATGACATGAAATTGCATTGCAAATATATAGTATTTGCTGCTTTTGATCTTCTTGCTCCTTCCTCTGTATCACACATCTGCTAAGACAAGCTACTATACACCTACCTGGTGGACATTCCTGCAGATTCTTCCTACCTACACATAGGTCCTAGTCTTCTCTTTCTAGGCACACCATTCTTTCAGGATCTGCTCTTCTGGTCAAGAAATAACACATTCCCTTCCGAGAATGGAAAAAAGGCAAAACAAACCACCCAAACCTATCTGCTCAATGTGCTACTAACTTCAGAAAACACTACTTTTGCCTTCTCTACCAATCCCTTTTTCATCTTTGATTCCTTGACCACTTTCATCTACTGCATTTATTAATTTCATCTGCCTGCCACCATGTCAAAGTACAGTTGCAGAGGACAGTCCTGGTGCTGCTGCGAGCTGTGTGCTTACGTGAGAGCCTAAGAGCTCCAGTGAGCCAAGTACAAACCGTAGTGTGGAGGACTGAGTGAGAGGAAACTCACAAGGAGAGGCATACGAATGAATAAAGTGGCTGTTTTCCTTACAGCAGTTAAGTTCAGCTATGAGTACATTAACAGAAAGGCTAGAATTGCAAACACCAACAGACAACACACAGCTCAATTCCACCAAAAAGTAAATTGCGTAGATTATGAGATGTTGCCTAGGATGTCAGTAAGTTTGTATACAAAGTGCTTTATCTCTTCTCATCATAGCATGGGTGAAATCATCTCCCACATATCAAGGCTGCTAGGAGGATCCCTGTCCCATGGAAACAATGCTTCTCAAAGGTTTCAGCATTCAGTTTTGCTGCTGTGTAATTCCCTTCCATCTAAGAGATGAGCTCAAATTAAGGCTCTTCTTTGATGTTTGATTTTTGCAAAGCTTGTAATAGTTTAGCAACTTTGAAACTTCCACCTTTCTGTCATCCATTCAAGACTTGCCAGTGGGTTAGAAAGCTATTAAGCAGGGAATACACGACCAACAGACAAGCAGGACAGGATGAGGCCTTTTCTTAGAAAACCAGGAACAAAACCAAACAAAAGCTATTAAAAAACACATCTACTTGAATAAGGAGCAAAGACTAAAAACTGTTGGCAAGTGACACCCCTGGAAACAGGAGTCCAAGTACCACACCAGCTTTGTATCACACCAGCTTTTTATCAAATCTTCTGTAAATGAAGCTTGCTAATCTTGGATCTAGAAACAGTAACAACCTCTCTAGCAAAGCCATGGGTTCTTCATACAGCTCTGCAGCACAGCCTGGACTGGAGCCACCAAACCCTGTTTGCACATCTCCCTAAGCAGTGTAGCAGCAACTCTTCCGCAAACCCACAGGAGATTGCACGCCGACAGCCACCACGTAACTCATCATATCCCTTAACAAACTGACGTAGATTAGCTGGGGTATTATTACTTCCATAAATCGGCATGCATGAGGAGGTGAGGTAAGTCTTCTGTAACCTACACCTAGGTCTACAGCAGAGGGTGGGCTTTAGGATCCTGTATCTGGTAGCAGAATCTTCCCAGGAAGAGGTTTTGAAATTTTTGTGGGCAGTGCACACAGGAGATGGGCAAGTTTGCTTTGCCGCAAGGGTGCCAGACCTTCTCTTTTGATCTAGAAAGCTACTCCAATAATAAGTATTTCTATTGAACCATAACCATTTTTATATACCTTAGCAAATTTGGCGTTCTGCATAATAAGTGAGCAACAGCTTAGCCATAGGTTACTGCAACTAAAGAAACTGGTAAGGATGTCAAAACGCATGAACTGGTGTCAAAACACTTGCTAAAAGAAATTTGGAATTACGCATTCGTAGAAGAAAGTAAACACAAAAGCATATACAGTGAGCACACATGTTGGGAAGGAAATCCACTGTTTCTATATCACCTATAAGAAAGCATCAGCACGTAGATATTTGTATTATAGCAAGCCAGTGTGTCTAACTGAAACCTGCCTAAAAACAAGGCCATACAAACTTGAACAGCAGCAAGGTGCAAAGACTTTTTAGCTATACACTGCATGCAAGTATGGAGGACGATGGTTCACATAAAATCAACTGTGCTGGAAATAGTGCATGAAATCCCAGAAGTGACAAAACTACTAGTCAGTGAAGAAAATGAAAGGAGCCAAGTGGAAGAAATCAATCAAGAAGAAAAAGTAAGCTTTTTTTAATAAAGGCAGGCAAGGGGCCAGATAACATAGAGGGACACACATGGAGGGGGAAAAAAAAAAACCCCAAACACAAAAACCCCACAAAAAAGTATAGCTTTATCTAGAAGTACAGCAAGTGATAAATTCGATGATAAACTAGGAAGCAGGGACAGATTTGCTCCAAACTAAGGAATGACAGCAAGCAGTGAGGGATGCAAACAATTTTTCTTGCACTGGAAAAAAATCTTCTAATGCAAATGGATGAGCTGATTAACAAAGCTTGCAGAGACTGTTGTGAAAGACGGGTGAATGGAGAGAACCCGAGGGAGACACTAAGAGCATGTAAACCAAATCAGGGAGCAGCTGACTGCATTCAAAAGGCAGAGGCTACAGGAGCACTTAGAAATAAGAAAACAAGAATATGACCTAGGCTGCATGAAGCACCAGTAAACATACTGAAGTAGATGGCAATAGGAAGCATCTGTTCAACATATTCTTAAACTGGAGAAGTATCACAAGTTTTACAGATAATACTATTTTTATTATTACTTTTTATAATCACGGGGAAGCACCAGAACACTTATTTCCCCTGAAGTCACACAAAATGCATATAGAAACTACGCTTGTTTTTTAGTACTAAAACCCAACTGTTGAAAGGTGGGAAAAATCCTTGTTTTATGGAAATCCCAAACCCTATCTCCCATGCATTAACTTTAAATCATTATGGAAACAAAGGCCGCATATTTCCTCTATTGTGAAGATACAGAAGCATGTTACTTTCCTTGAAAATAGTTTACTATGTCAATGAAATTGCAGATGCTTCTGTGCACTTCAGGGACTTCAAACATTGCATCAATTATCTGAATAAGTAATGAAAAGACATTATGAACAAAATGGTTCACCAAGCCTGGTTCACAAGTCAATTGTTTTTTGAATCCAGTAATATACTGTAATATTTGACATGTTATTTCTTCTCATGAGAGGTTAGGATTTTTCTGTGGCTCTATGCTATACTCACTGCAAAGAGTTTGGGGAGAAAAAACAAGCTGACAAAAATATAAAAGGCTGCAAGAAGTACAACTGACATTTAGATCCTCCACTGTAACCCTCTTTCCACACCAAAAACCCCACTGGAACTGGAACTCTGAAGTCCAGCCAAAGGGGAAACATGAAAATCTCACCAGCAGTTCAGGCTAGTGATAAGCAATTTAATGCTTTAAAATTCAGTCTTTGACAAACTGGCCTAGGTCACAGTAGAACATGAAATGTCTGTTTGTTCAGCTATCGTTTCCAAAGAGTCTCTCTTACTGGCACCTGGAAACAGAGCAAGCATAAGGCTGATTATCATTTCCGTAACCCCCAAGGAAAACTACCATGCAAGATGTTGGAGTAAGAGCAATGCTGTTCGAAGGCAGCATTCATAAACAGAACAAAGACTAAACAAAAGGCTAAACAAGTACATCATAATTAACAACTACAACCAAACTTTTAATTAAGATATGTAAGAAAAATCAAGGAGAGCTAATTAAAAAAACACCAGCGTATATACTTTCTTGGAAAAATCTGAATTGGTACTGTGAAGTAAACAGGCTAATTGGAAGTGACCACAATTATTCTGTCACTGTTACCGAGTTTAGTCATGATTTTTCAGCTTGCTCTTTAATATTACATCTTGTTTGCACTCCTTTGTTGTTTGAATGTCGGATTCTCCCACGGAAATTCTTCAAAAACTGAGCAAAAGTGAAGAAAATACCACAGAGATTTAACTTTGTATGACAGGCATATTTTGTCATTAGTTTTGAGACACCCTCTTTCCTGCCTAGGACAGTATTATTATTATAGGGCCAGAATTATAATTATACACTCCCCCTATTTGTCCTTAACAAATGCACAGTCACTGCAAATGGATCCTGATCCATCACTACATCAATAATGCTATACTCCATGTGTTTTTCTTTTATCCAGGCAGCTGGGCCAGTATAAAAATATGGTGCGATTTCACACAGATCTTACTGTTCGGTATGAACTTCCCTTAAGGCCAAAAAGCAGTTACAGATAATAGGAATCTAACTGGCAATATTAAGGTTTTACTACTTTCCTCTTATATACTACCCTTCCATGAAAATACGTCCATTCTCATTACTTTTGCCATTCTTCAAAACTGTTACCGGGCTGATTTGAACAGTAAGTTAGTTAATGCTGATAGAAACAAGCAAAGAAAAATGCTGACAGAACTTAAAGTTATTTAAGAACTTATTTGCTACACATCTATTTCCAGAAAATTAAGGAAAGTTGCTGACTCCCAGCTGTAAACATCCCAGGTATACCTAGGCAAAATAAAAATGGGTAAGAAAGGAATTCCCATCCACAATCCCAGAATGCAAACAGCAAAATGATTTGTAATCAACAACTTCTGCCTTTCCCCAACACAGTGTTGGCATGAAACCCAATGCTCTATTGAGATACACATCAACTGTTTCAGCTTCGCAAAATCTTAGCAGGAACTATCTTTCAGAAAATTATTTCTGCAGCTATGTGGAACCAAAATTCTACTTTTTAAAACATGATCTTACATTTAATACAAATTGACAGGCTTTTAGAAAAATTCTGTTCTGGTATATCACTGCACATTAGCCCAACGTAACCCTTGAACTACCTAGGAAGAGTTCGCTGCCCACAGCAGTGTTTTTCCCATGCCTGTTTTTAAAATTAGAGGCTGCAGGTCCACCACTGGATTGCTGCCCTGCCTGTAGCTTTCAGGCTATTATGGCTGCAGGGTGTCACCTCTTTCTCCTCCGCAAAACCAGGTATCCTGAATCTGTAAAGCAGTCTTATTTTAGCTAATGCCATAGCACACATCTTACCTGAAAGTCATTCATTTTAAACTTTTAAATTTGAGGCATTTCTTTCTTTGTACCAAGACAAAAATATATAAAAAGTCCTTCCTGTATAAGGCTAAAAAAGTTGTGTGTTTCAAAACCCCTTTAAAATTTAGATAAAAACCATACATGCCCATGCCATGTATCTCACTAGCCATGCTGAACTGGAATGGCACAGGAATCTCCACTTCCCCGACCATTCCCAGGCATCCCTACTGCCAAAGCTAGACAAACACTTTCTCCCTGGTCTACATTTTTCTGTTCAATAGGTGGAGTAAAGTAAAAGGCTTATTTCTGTGCAAAGACTTCTTCCTCTGCATAGCAATAAGCCTCACATTGTAATTGATTTTTTTTTAAAATGTCATTTAAATTATTTTGGTATGATTTATCTTTCCTTTTTCCTAAAACATCTCAGAATATTAACAATGAAATAAATGTAGTAATACTCTAACATCTTCAAACATTACCCAATTTAAAAATCTAATTTACTTTTCATCATTTAGGCTTCCTCACTGTTTTGTATGTCACTCAGTGTGGATAGTAAAATTAGACTATGAATTTCATTTTTGCTTTGAATATGCTGCAGGTTCTGCTTCTCAACCGCTAGAACGGGGTTCTTGTTTAAGGTTTCAATATGGCTCTGGACCTTTTAAATTAAAAAACAACAACACGGGAACTGCTTTAATTTTATTAAAATACTCTACTGCTCTCCCTGGCCCTTTTTACAGAAACGACCAAGTGTTGGCACAAACCTAAACGTCCAATGTACCTGTTAAATAGTATTACATGGTCTTCTATTAATACAAAGAGACAATAGAAGCCTTAAATGGTGTTGAGGGTGCCACTGTGTACACGACCTTCCAATGAAGTCAGTGGGAGACCTGCTTTAGAACAGACAGACAAACCTAACAAGTAATGCAATGTGAATTATCCTACTCTTTACTTTGGTGAAATTTAAAAGATGATTTATCGCTGTAGGCAGCCCTACTTCCAAGTCTCCACAGCCAGTAAGAGCCTACAACTCTTATCCATGATGTGCCACCACACTTAAAAAGCACTCATGCAACTATTTAGAGAAGTATGTATTCTTTTAACACACGTTCATTGATAACACTTTAGCAATATATTTTTTTTTTATATTATATGGAGTAACAAGCAAAGAGAAGTTTCAACTATACCCAAGCTACCTTTTTAGTATCATGGAATAATCAGTATTATCAGTCCACTGCAGGAAAAAAAATGCTACCGGCACACCACCACTGCTAACTTCCATAGTAAGTATTATGCAATTAAAACTATACTGTCATGAGTAAAAACTTTAATTAAAAACACCTTAATTGCGCTCATCACAGTAAACTAGATTGAGCCTGGAACTCTTACACTCGCCACCACGTATATACGTACAGAAATAAAGAGAAACCGTTTGCACAGTCACTACACCGGCGACCGTAACCTTCTCTTTCCCGGTTCTTAGGCACTTGATGCAATCAAGCCACTAAACCTACTCGGTCATGAAGGGCGGTGAGGGGCGGCGGCCCGGCGCACCGCTGC
>JAVJGI010000032.1:27741962-27761884 GCA_035590275.1 Ibycter americanus | reverse complement strand
GCAGCGCTACGCGGCGGCGTGAGGTGGCGCCCGAGGCGGGGGGTCGCGACGGGGATTTTACCTCACAGGGGCGCGTTGCGGAAGCAGCGGGGGCTGGGGGCGTTGGTAGGGGGCTTCGTGGGGCAGGTGGGGTGGGGTCGGTGAGCCCCACGGGCGGGGGGTGACCCCCGGGGGTAGGTGGGTGAAGGGCCGGGGCCCGGGTAACGTACCCAGCGGGTCTGCAGAGCTCTGCTCCCTCCCGGGGCCGCGCCGCATCCAGGTGCCTCAGGGGTTGGAAACGAAAATAAATAAAGTGCAGCAGGCAGGAGGGGGTTTGTCCTGGTCCTCTGCTTGGAGGTGCTTCCCCTGCTGTTTTTGACCAGGTCCGTGACCCTCGCCGATAAAGATTCACGAAAAATTTTTGAGTAGGTTAAAAAGCCTCTGTTTCAATCAATGCTCAAGGAAAAGATAAGATGATGTGACACAAATGTATGATCGTGTGCCACAAATAGAACGTTGTGGGAAGCTTTCCCTTAAACATAAGCTTTGTCCTATATTTTTTCAAACAGTTTATTTCCTTGCTGTGTAGGTCATTCTTAACATTAGGCTAAATTTAGCTGAAGATACACCACCAGCAAAGACAGGCTGTCTCAGAAAGCTGAATTAGACCCACGGTCTCAACTGCATGGCCTGGTCAGGAGGCTGGATGCAAAACTACGTTTTTCGGGGAGCTTGGTTAAAGGTAACAAAATCTCAGCCATTTAAATAAAATATCTGTGTCTAGAAAATTGGAAGTTTATACGCTGGTTTGGCTGGTATACTCTCATGCTGCAAGCCACGTATACAAATTGCGTTAATTTCAAGGGTATTTCTACCACAAAGTGAGGAAAGACTATAGCCCTAACATCTCAGGCCTTTTGAAGATCTGTACCTGAAACTTCAAAACAGTGGTCTAATCTCCACTTCCAGTAAGGATGGCAGAATTTGTACTTGTTTACGCACTTTGATTTTCAGCTCTTTGTGTATAAATTTAGCTGTGGGTGGAGTATCCTGTGCCAGATTTCTCCCTATATGCCATACATACAGAATGACAGAAAGATATACATGATTCTGTGTTAGATCAACAATGAATTACATTTGCTAGCAAATACTGGATTGGAGCCATCTGTTTCAGAAATTAGCATAGCAGCAATTTGTTTGTTTGGCTTCATCTGTCTATTAGTTTGGTCAAAATCCTCTTGTTTTAGAGACACACTATCACGTACAGAAAGGACCTGTGATAGACTCGGTGCAGGCATCCCCTAAAATACATAAATTATTCTAAAAAGTGGAGATATGAAGTGCAATTGTCAGAAATCCAGACACAGCTAAATTAAGGAGTTTTGGTTTCTTTTTTTCCTGGTAACAACTTTGACTTTCTCAATGCACTCTGTATTATATTAAAAATGATCTACCCCTGAACAGTGTACTGATACCAAAATACTCCTCTCTGAACCAAAGTCGTGTTGCTGTACTTGTGGGTGCGCTGTACCTTTTCTTTGTGTGTATTTTGACAGAATTATGGAAATTCTGACTTACAGCCTCTACAACTTTCTTTTGAAGAGGTATTGATATTCTTAAAATTGAGAAGTCTAGCTCCAAACAACAGTCAAGTAAAGGGCATCAATCCATTAAATGATAAGGTATCACCCCATTAGACAACAGCTTTTCTAAAAGCAGTTCACTTTGAAGCTCTGTATACCTAAAGAAAATTACATCTCTTACACAGCTTTTTTATTTGCAGTATACTGAGTCTGCACTATTCAGTATTTCAGTTATTTGCCTAGATTTTTTAGTTCTCTGGGAAAAAAAATAATATTCTACTTAATACTCCAGAAACTTGTATCTGCCATTTTATAGTTCCTGCTGGATCTGGTTACAGTGCAAATACTTCTCCACAGGCATAGCAAAAGGTCTATATTGTTGTACAACTAATGATCATTATGTGGCATTTGCTTGATGACACAAGTTTAGATTCAGATGATACTCCTAACTGCCATTTAAAAATATAACAGAAAACAGTCATAGGAAAGTCTTCTGTACTCTTGAGAAGTATAAAGCCTGATGCTGTTATTCTGAAAAGAGAGTTCTAGGTAGATTTGCTCAAACATGAAGAAACGTGAATGTTTCTTACAGCTGAATACTGCTAATGCATGATTTAGATAACGTGCTATGCAAAGTAAAAGATTTAGTTCATTTTCATGTTACTTCATATCTTAGTTACATGACAAAACCCAACAACGAGAACGCCTTCTAAAATAAGGACTTACGTTTCTCCTTCAGAAAAATGAGTCGTATGTTGTAGGCAATGAAAGCGATGTGAAGTCTCAACTCAAAGGACGTGAGTGCTCATTCTACACGTGAACTAGAATAGCACCTGTGTTGCTTTGTCTATGTGCATCTGTCTCTACCTGAGCATCTGAGCCACATTACTCCTCCCACAATCCGCCCCGTTTCTTTGTCTAATCTGAGCAACCAACAATAGGATCTGCAGAAGTTTAGAAACCTGGACTGAATGGAGGGGCGTGATTTGCTAAGGAGAAGTGGCTTACCTAGTTCACCATTAAAATCATAACACCTGATGCAGAATTTTGGTTGTGTTACTTCATGATGAAACAGCAGGACTAGCTAAAGTCAGATGGTGACAAAATCTGATAGCTTCACTGTGCTATTAGAGCACAATGATGAAATTGCCTATTCAGAATATAGCATTCTGAATCAATATATTGTTAATGCATACCACTCTTTTTAGAATAAATAGCAAATACTGTCAGAAGTAAATACGTATTTTAAGCAATGGAAAGAGAGTATAAGTGCTTTTCCAAGGTAAGCGTAGAAAGCCATTACAAAGCTTATCTTTGCAACTGACCTATAAAAGCTATAAACACATCAAAGGCTTTGAGGACATCAGATACGAACTTTTAATTCTTCACACAGTCAAAACTCCCATGAAGCCAGTGTCCCAGGATCACAACTCCGAGTATGCTCAGTAATACTAATGGAACTCAGACTTACATGGGCAGCTTCATTCAGAATTTTAGTTTAATTCATTTTACAATTTATTTAGTGATTTCTTGTAGTGAGGTTGGTTTTTTTTTCCTCTTCAATTGCTGAAAGTAAGGCAACACAGTGTTTTAGAATACAATTTCTTGGGGGACTTATTATTACAGAAAAAAACCACTTTAAAAAATGTAGGTTAAATGCTTCTGCTTCAAGACAGCAGCTTTTTGTTTACAGTTGGCAGGTTAAGAGGTTATACTTGTGTCACAAGTAAAGACAGCTGAAATTTTTTCCAGGTGAAGATTCTAGACTTTCGTAGCAATCTCAGATTTTAGCAGCAAACAATTTTCCTATCTTTTTGTCTGACTCTAAGTGTAAGGCATTGAGTCAATCATAGCACTATTAATTTTAGTTAATATGGCTGTTTGGTTTATTAAAAATACTATGCAAAGTTGTGCTTTACTATAAATACTTAACAAGTCGTGCAGATATCATAAGCTACCAAATACAGAGGGGATGAAAATGCCAGTGGATCCTACTGAATGATTTAGCCTTAAGGCTCCTGTAGGTTTTATTCAGATTCAGAATAGTAGGAGTGGGGAGGAGGAGATAAATAAAACATTTGTTTCAGAAAGTAGGTGACTTTGACAGAGCACTGATTTAAACCATGAAGACTCACAGATCAGAAGAATATTGTTAAGAAGCGAGGCTGGTGAAGAACACTCAACACCAGCCCCCTGAGTGGCGCTTACCAGTAAACTCCTGCTTTTCTTTTAACTATTGCACCTTCTCTGAAGTTCTGTACATAATTTAGTCAGTGGCTCCCACTGATGTATCACAGTCACTCCAACATGTTTATACACCACTCATTGAATATTTCGGTAAAGGTCTAATCTCATTTGGATTTATTACGATTTATCTTGGATTAAGCGTTTATCTGCTAAGGATTATGACCTATACTATGAGGTAGTGATGAACCATTGGAGTTCAGGAATGTCTTAAGCACATTGGAATGAATCAGCAATATTCTTTTTTGACACAGACTTCACACATTATCTTTTTTCAATCGACTTTGCAACATTCATACAGATAAGTATCTCATTTTCATTTAATACGGACAGTAACCTGGAAAGCTCTTAGCATCCAGTAGGAGCAATGCTGCATTTAATTAGGAGCAGCTTAAAAGATCAGGCCTCAGAGCCACATGGCTTTGTATTCAGTCTGCCTTCAACAGGCAGTATAACATTACTGATTTCTTTTATACCAATTTAAATACCTTTCCTTCTTTTTTAAATGTATTTTGATGAGTCTTCCACTGCTACCCACACTTTCTACTCACTTTCTACTTTTTCTGATTTGCCAGGAGTGGAAGAAGAACAAGGATATTGTTTATTACCTTTCTGGACTTTTGAGATGCTTTTCTTGTTTGAATAGGTTTAAAATGCTTCTTCTGTTGATATACATGGTACTGCACCTCAGGAAGAGTATTGGATTTCTCATGTGATTAAAAGAAGCTGGTCTTCGGCTTTCATTTGTGACAAAGCCACCAATGTATGCTATAGTTGCCCCCAAACAGGCTCCTAGCTATTTCCATGCTTAATAATTTTGTGTATTTGTCGTATCTTAGAAAACCCATTTTATGCCACTTCAATTGCCCAAAAGTGAAGAGAATTCCAATGGCCACTTTACTTTTGTGTGTTTTTAAGTTTTCTTTACAGCTTGGGTTTTCCCCTTGTGATGATACAACATAAAGGTTTAAATAATACTGGAAATGAGACCTTGGACATGAAACTGCACAATTTAACGTGTTTACCCACTCTTACTAAAGGAATTAGGAAGAAAATGTATGGTTCACTTCCAGTATATGTTTCTACTGCTTGCTAAATACTGTCAGAATGTGCGATCATGTAACAAATGACTATACTGTAGTATTACCGTTCATTTTGAAGATTGCCTGCAATGTCTTACTTGCTAACCAGGAAGTTTACAGTATGAATGTAACTGTAAAGAGATGAAACCTAAGGTTGTAAGAGGACACTAATTCCAGTGTGTCTGACATAATTAAATGGAGTCATGTAAATAAATTTTGGTTTTAATGAGAACAGTTAAAATTCACATTTATTTACAGTGTTGGGATATAGCATGCTTTGTAACCAATTTGCATCACAGTTTCTTATCCAATTAATGTTCAGGAACTGCGGACTTACAGGCACAGCAATGCGTGTGAAACCATAGCTCATATTTCAGTTATGCAAGGAAAAGATTCAGCTGATGAAAAATTAGATGAAACAAAAGACTGAGAAATGGATGAATGTAGAAAAGAATTGATCTACCGTAACTGAAAACATTGATGAATAAGCTGTAAAGAGACATAATCAAAGATAAAGTTATTCTTCAGTATTCTTCAGCACCTTTTCTGTAAAATACCAAATAGAAAACCACCTGGATTCTGAAGAGAAAGGTTCCATGATACAATGAAATTCTTTACCCACTTTCACAGGGGTACCTGTGCAAGGAAAGAAAAACAGTGAGTAAAAGGTATTTTCTGGTAATGGGATACATTAACGTTGCAGTGGAATTTAGGATCAGTGTGCACAGGATATTGATCTTAAACCTGCTTCTGAGATACAAGGATGTCAGCCCAGAACCACACATGTGAAGCGGCCACCCTAAGTATAGGATATATGGCAAAGTCTTAACTTTGAAAAGACTCTTACATGAACTCAGGATCATAGAATCATTCAGTTGGAAGGGACCTTAGGAGGCTTTCTAGTGCAAACTCCTGGTGAGATCATGGTCAACACTGAAATCACATCAGTTTGTTTAGGACTTGGTGCAATCAAGTTTTGAAAACCTGCAAGGCTGGAGATTCCCCAACCTTTCTGGGCAACCTGTTCCAGTGGTTAAATATCCTTGTATTTAGGTTTTTTTTTTCCTTATATCCAGTTGTACCTTGGTAATGAGCCTAGCTCCATCTTTTTGGAAGCCTCTTCTTAAGTATGGGCGGATTGTTTTTAGGTGTTCTGGAAGCTGGCTGTTCTCCACACTAAACAAGCCCTCATCTCTCAGGCTGTCAAGGAGCAAGCGCTCCAGCCCTCTAAACATCTCAGTGCTTGTATGCTCTACTTTCTTGAGTTTATCAGCATCTTTCTTGTACAGGGGCTGCCCAGAACTGCACATAATATTCCAGATACTAAAATAGCCTAAAGAATACAGAGTAAAAGGGAGTAATTACATCTCTCAGTCTACTCTCTATGCTCCTGTTGATACAGCACAATATGCTGTTAGCCTTCATTGCTGCCAAAGTGCACTGCTGGCTCCTGCTTAGTGTACAACATGGCCAGGACCCCCATGTCCTTTTCAGCAGAGCTGCTCCTCATCCAGCCAGTCCAGTCCTGTACCATTGCAGGGAGGTAGTCTGTCTCAGGTGCAAGACTTTTCACATGTCCTTGTTGAGTTTCATGAACTTCCTGTCAGTCCATTCCTCCAGCCTGTGTGCGTCCCTCTAAATGACAATTCTGATCTCGAGAGTGCTGATGGCATCCCCTAGTCTGATGCCCTCTGCAAGCCTGACAAAGTTGTGCTCTGTGTTCTCCTCCAGGCCACTGATAAAAGATGCTCAGTGGCGTAGGTCCAAGGGTAAACTCCCAGGGAACACCACTTTTAACTAGCTGTCAGGTGGAGTATGAATTGTTAGCCCATTGTGCCTGTCAAGCTGAATTTTCACCCATCTAACAGTCTACTGATCTACACTGTAATGTTCCTTCTTGAACGCAAGTGTGCTGTGGGGGAGTGTGCTGAAAGCCTTGCTGAAGTCAAGGTAGACAACATCTACTGCTCTCCCTTTGTCTGTACATCTTGCCATTTCATCACAGAAGGTAATTAGGCTTGGCCAAGGATGGCAAACCTTGGTCAGTCCATGCTGCCTACTGTTTCTAATTGCATTTCTTTCTTCTTCAGAAATGGCTCCCATGGACTTGCACCATTATTGTCCCAGAGAATAAGCAGACGCTGACTGGCCTATAGTTTCCTGGATCATCCTTCTTGCCTTCAGCATGATGGGCTTTTGGGTAGGTGTAAGTGTGAAATCTGTCTTTTGCTTCACAGTTAAGAGATTTGACATAGTCCATAGTTATACGCTCCCTATAAATTTGGACTAAAAAGTCTATAAACATTTATTGATCTCCACATGCTACTGGGGAAATTTTCCAAGATCAGTGACAGCTTGGAAATCATTGGCATTTTAAAATTATAGATCACTGCCTCACTTTTTTGGCATTTACAATATTGCATTATGGCAGTGAACATGCTAGATGTGTGTATAAAAAACCAAAATGCTTTTAGCATTTTAGTATTTTTTGTTTGAGCAATATTGAAGACGGAAATTTCTTGATACAATTCAAAATAATGGTTTTGTTTATTAAAGATATATACCCATTAAAATGAAGTTAGGATGACAAAAATGCTTGTTTGTGTGAAAATAATATCTGCTTTCTCAACAACAGCATCTCCTGAGGTTTCTTTGATTCATACCTGATTAATGACTAAACCAATTTTTAACTCCTGTTGACACTGCAGAACGCAGACAGTTATAGAAGAGTAGAAAGTATTTTGCGCTCCCAAGTAATTGTCAACAGAACTGTCACTTATTTTTTTATTCTGTAATTATTTACAATGGAGAGGCTTGGTTTCAAGTCATTGTCCTGTGTAGAAATTGTCAAAACTTCTGGTCAGCCACTGAACTTTCATTATAATTTGGGAGGAGCTGGGCACTTGCCTACAAAAGGGCATGGGTATGTGAAAGGAAAAGATGTGTTTTTAACATAGCTAAAATTACGTCTTTGCTGGAGAAGACACAATGTTTGGAAACCCCAAGCTTGCTTTGTGCTGCCTGGGGCAGGAAGGATCTCATGTTGTTAACACAGTGATTCCTTCAGTTGATAAGGACCTGCTCTGATGCATTCTGAAGAATGTTACATATGCCTTGTTTGGAAAAATGATGTTTCTATGTATTGGTTGAGTATAGAAAAGATGGGGAAATGGTGGGAATAGTGACTCAAGTGATCTTTAGAGGAAAAAATAATGCAAATAGGAGTTGAAGATGAGCTCTGTATACTTCCACATATAAAATTAATCAGAAGTCACAGAGTTCATAATTTCAGATTGTATATATGTTCAATATATCAGATTTCTGCACTGCAAAAAATACACATTTTAAAAAAGATTTAAAAATTGACTAATAAGATTAGGTGGATAGTAATGTTTTAATGCAAAAAGTATGTAATAGAAAATAGTTAAATCTGAATCTGGAAAGAAAAAACAAACAGCAAACAATAGGCTGATTTGAGCTAAGAACTTTGAATACAGACTTAAAATGTTCAAGATACAACATATTTTATTTGATTTCTATGACAGCATCATGTCATCCTCAGTTTCTCATGACGTGAGTTATGTAAAGGTATGTATTTTACCTTCTCAGCTGCTTTCAGGGAATGATTTGTGATTACTTATCTAGGATTAGGAGTACAGAGACTATTTCAAATGTCTCTTAAAATATGTAGTATTGCAAACAACGGATATAAAATGAGATTCACACACATAGCTTTGCTGGTGGCCAAGAACTGCATTGCAATATGCCGGAAATCCAAACATCCTCCTACTCCCAGAGCCTTGCTGACAGATCTACAACAACTTCTTTCTCTTGAAAAAGCTACATATAGAATCAGAATAAGAAATAGAGAAGCCTGTTATTCTAAGAAAATAATTTAATCTATAAAATGGAAGGTTAAAGATTCTTCATCAATATGAAAATCACATTTCTTGTTGAAAATTTTACAGTTTCAAGTAACACTTGGATTACCTAACACACACACACCCACCCTCCAAAACAGAGAGGGAAAATCTTGTCATCCTTGAAAAAGCAACAACAGCAAACCTGTAGGAATAGTGGCATTGTTTTCTTGTATAGCCTTTTAGACCTGCAAATGATTGGGCTTCGGCATAAGTATAGGGGTGTGCATTATGGAACTTGATACAGAAATAGAACCTTAGCTCAGCAGATTCTCCTTTGTTGAAAAACCAATTAAAAAAGCAAATGAAAGGGAACAGAAAAACAAGTAACTTTTACAGGGATGTATTTTTTAAACAGAGCATACTTTGCAAGAAGTGCTGTATTAGATGCTACATATTTTAATGAGCTGTTTAGAAAATCACGTTGACAGTGTCCTTTAATTAGTAGACATTGACTTATTCCATGTGTATTATGGCATAGTGAATCCTATTAAGATAAATGTTTCTCTCTGAAGATATGAAAAAAAAAAATCCACTATCGTTTGTTTGCTTACCAGATTGTTCATCGTCAATACGGCTGCTATTTAAAATGATGAATTTTAGTCACATATTTAATTAGCTAATAGCTGATCTCACTGTAGGGTCTTGATCCTCCTTACATGTGTTCTTTCATCCTGAAAAAGTCTTTGGTTGTATCTTGGTTTTGAAGTTTTCGTTTGAAATTGTCCTTGCTACTTTTGAATATAAAATGCAGTAAATTAAATTATTAAAAGTAAAAATTATTGTGAAAACATTTAAGAATATGAGTATAGTTTTATGCGTACTGTTCATTATAATATATTGCTAGAGGCTATGAGTTTAAAAAACATTAAAAGTTTTTAAAGTTAGTTTTTCTACTTGCTGCAAATACTTGGTTTGTGAGAAAATTATGCACACTTTAAAAGGCTATTAACTAGCTTAAGATTTCAGTGCATTTGTGCACCACTGCTTGGTGTGCAGCCTTCTCACGGAATTCAAGTTGTTTGATGGCTATAGTTGGAAAGTACAGCAGATGCACTTCAGCCTATACTGTGTCAAGGTAACTATTTAAAAAAAAAGACGTCTTAATAGTGTTCACATGAAAGGCAGTAAAGCTTTTGTGGACATCATTGGTTTGGAAGAGGACTTGGGAGGTTCTGTATTTTAGTTGTTCATAGTATATGACAAATGGTGCTTCTCAATCCCCATGGATTGTATTCATGGATAGAACGACATTCAAGGGAAAACGGCACGCTCTCTTCACAGAAGAGGGAGTATATGCCTGGCCTCTAAACCTCTTATTTTCCTTCCAGTTTGCAGAGGTATGTTATTCCACCAGTACAAAGATCGGTGAGAAGAAAGTTAATAAAGGAAAATTTTCTTTGTTACGGAGACTGCATTTGAACGGGTTGCAATGGCAGGTATGGTGCTGCTATGTAGAAACAGTGCTGCAGATGCCGCAGAAGGTTGAGGCTTTCCTGTGAATAGCCTGGCAACAGTATGGAGGGGTTGGGTAAACCCAGGCTACCAGCCATTGCAAAAGGTCTGAAGAAGCTCTACAAGATGGATTTGTCGTTGAATTTGTAGCTACATGGATGTGTGCGTATCTGCCATTTAATTTGCATTAGTTCAACTCTATATATATTTAAATATCCCTATTATTTGTAAATGAACTTTCTTTAAAAGGGCATTTGGAAATAATATATGATCGATGATATGAGTTCGTTGGAAACGGCTATAGGCCATACGCTCAAAATCAGAGAATTTGCTCTGTGAAAGCAAAGGACATGAGCGTGCCTAGAGCTTTGCAGTGGTGGACTAATAATGCACTGCCAGATAGGGTGGAATATCCATCAGGCTCGTTTTGCTGCTGTCAGTTTCCTAACAAATTCTGAACAGTAATCAAGCTTCAATCTCTACCAAACACTGGCTATGTCACTTAAAGAAAAAGTATTCTCTAACCTCTGGAGCATGTTATTACTGAAAGAAGGGCATAATTGACTTTTGGGATACACAACTATTTGTTCTTGCTGTTGTTGTCCCATAACAGCATGGATTATAAACCTTATATCCTAGTCATGCAGGCAAAACTCTCTGTTACCTTAGCCCTGCTGTTTAATTAGCTTTTACAATTGGACATTGTTTATATCCCTATAAACATTGCCTGAGTAAAGACTTCCCCTTAACCAATTATACCAGATGTTTTTCTGTGAAGGTCCTAATTAAATAGCATCTATTCTTGTGTTTGTTTTAAATCCTGCCTATTGTGTAAATCTCTGTAAGAGTGCAATGCTATACTGGGCCACTTTACCAACATTTCTGTCACTTTCTGGTTCACTGGCTGGTTGCAGCTGCTCCCTTTAAAAGTTCTTGCTTACTGTGTGGGAGGAAGGTCCTGATGGGTAAGCTTGAGACTTGGGAACCCAGATCAGTGCCTTGCTTTATAACGGGCTTCTCAAGTGATGCTAAGTGATGTATGACTCCATCAGGATGGTGTAACTTAAAGACGGCTGATGGGGTTACCACTGTATTGTCCAATCCTGCAGTTTCCCGTACAGAATTTTAAGTGAAGGTGGAATTTACTTGGAAGCCCTCCTCTACAGCATTGTCAAGTTGCACATACGGTGTCTGGTTTGTGAACAGCTCTGCCACCCATTCTAATTTTGGCACAGCTTCAGGAATGGCCAAGGTTAGCTGTCCTAAACAGTGCTGTGCCCACTCCTTAATCAGACCTTCAGTGCACTTGAACTTCAGTTCTCCTGTATAATGGAAAATTACATTCTGGCAGGTAAGATTTTAAGAGCTTTTCTATTCCAGGTGCTGTTTCAAAGAGCTGATTCCTAAGTTGCCACCACTTTTGTGTGTGCTCAAAATGTGAAAAGGAAATTGGTTTCCTTTCTCTGGTACAGCAGCCGCTATCCTAAGTGAGTCAATGAGTTCCCAAATGTAGTAGAAGGAATGAGAAATGTATAAATGGGAACACTGTCTTACTGCCAATCCTTGTGGGTCAAGGGATTAAGAAATAGAGTAGCCCATCTGTGCTTCACCAAATATCTTCATTTATAAGATAAACATAGCATGTAACTGTATTTTTTTACTGTTTACTTCCTTCATCCAAACTTTAAGTCATTCTAATTTCATGTTAATGTCTTAATTTTTAAATTGTCCTTGGTTTCAAGATTTCAAGATGGATTAGGTAGTAATTACATTAAATTAGTTCTGTGATTTCTGATCAAATACATATATACCTGTTCATTTCCTTAAGATCTTAATTTAAAGGATTTTTTTTTCTTCCATAGGACCACTGACTCTTGCAGGGAGGGGCAGAAAGTTTGCGTGCTGTGAAGGTCCCTGAAGCTTTAGGATATACGAGAAGATGTTATGGATGCAAACTTCAAATGAAGTTCATGTAATTTTTTCTACAGATGCTATGTTCAAGGTTGGGGACGGATAATTGGGTGTGATTATGTCTTACTGAATATCCACATCTCAGCATTGCTAGTTATAACGGGGAAGCAACTTTGGTAATCAGTGTGTTCAGGAATACCTAGAATTAGATGGTACTTGGACAAAATACAGAGAAATTAAAAATGCTGTGTCTTTTATGTTTCTAACATATAAAATAGTGATTTAAAAATATTATTACTTGTGGTCTTGGTGTAACAATTCTCTAATGACCCTAAAGCTAGATCTCTGCCTATCTCAAGCTGGTCACGCTGGAGTTTGCATGGGGAGCACTAATTCCTGATCATCTTGCTAACCAGTTACAGTGTTGTCCTTAGAGGCACAATGACCTGTTTCACTTGAGTTCACATTATTTTGCCATAGCAGACAGCATTTAGGACTAGATTTAACAAACAATGCTTGTCCTGTGCTTTTGAAGGAAGATGGATGGCCTTGGTAGGCCCCATATTTTGCTTTACTCTGTACCCTGGATTCCACAGGGCATGGTTCTGACATGCTATTACCCCTTTTCTAAGCTGTTTGGGAGTGGTGCTACGGGCTTGAGTTTTCCTTATTTTTCTACTATTAAAAGCCAATGTTGATAATATTTTGCACTACAAAGACTTCTTTTGGCGGCACTGCATGGCTTATGGAATAACTGGCAAGCCAACGGTGTTCCTGCACGAGTACAGTGCAAAAGCAAAAGGCGTAAGGTGAACGAGGACCTTGATGGCGGACAGTCTGAAGCCATCTAGTGCATTGAACTCAAGCCCTCACACAAACTGAACTACCAAAGACAATCTACCTGCAGCCTCTGAGTTCATTCCTTGGATTCTTTTAGGTCATTGTTAATCCACATGGCTTACATTGGCATAGATCTTTCATTCTTATTTGAGTACTCACAGGCCTTGTATATGTTAGGAGAAAAAGACAGTTCCTTACCACTTAGCATGTGAAAAAAATCCTGGGGAAGACAAGTGCATAGTAGGGTGAGCCAACTGTTTACCATGATCTGCTGACAAATGTGAAAACTAAAAATGGCCTTTCTGCACTGGGATTTTATCGTGTATTAGTTGCCATGTGTTAGCTAACATAAGCTTATTGCAGTCTAAAGTAAATTTCTGCAATTTCAGTTTACCTCCTCTCTCCCAGCTGCTACATGTAGTGATTGTCTCCCAGTGATTTGCTGCTCCTTTTTCTGTGCCACTGGTACCTTGAGAATTGTAACTAAAAACGAATCATGAATTTATTTAAAAATCATGGAATGTAACATGGTTCCTAAATCCATTATGATCTCTTCTTTCCTCTAAAGAATGACATTTCAGTTGGAGGCCAAATAATCAGCTTCAAGACAGCGAACAATCATTCAGTTCATCCCAAATTAAGTTCCGATTCTACCTCTCTCATCTTTCCAGATGTTCACTAGCTACATTAAGAAAACAGAGTAGATGCTGAAAAGGATTAAAAGATAGAGGAGAACAGTAGAGTTTATAGATTATTAAAATGCAATGTATAAAACGTTAGGACAGAGTCTGGAAAATGTCCCTAATAATACAGAAATATTAATGAAAACCGAATACTTAGATATTAAATAATTTTCAATAAATACATGAAAACATCACACAAGCATACATTTTAATTTCAAAGAATAGGTGTAGTAATCACTGCCATCAGGACTATGTCAGGATCACTTAGACCCCTTGGAAATATCTGCAAAATAATGGAGTGTATTTAGCAGCTACATGATTAGAAACTACTTGAAAGTACTTTCAGCACTGAGGGCTTCTAGGGAATTGCGGGGTTCTGGTGTAGAAGGGTTCTTCGGGCCCCTTCTACCTTCCTCTGAATGGCACAGAACTCCAGCTTAGCATTATACTTCAGGTTTGAAATTCCTAAACTGTCTTGATCCACATATTCAGATCCCAGAAGAACTGACTTAGCCCTTCATCCTTCCCAGATAAAGTGCACTTTTCTCATGTATGTGTGTATACCTTTTTGATGGGAACTTAAAAATGAAGATTCTTTATTTCCTGAAAGTAATTAAAAAACATCACTTTTGTAACAGCACGGGTTTGCTCCTGCCCTTGGGTAAAATTTTTTTCCATTCTGCACCCAGGTGGCTGGCACCGACCCTTCCTTCCTTTCCTAGTCAGATGCAGGGTGTAAGCACACACTGGCAGCCATGCCTACATCCAAGCCATGGCCTGCGTAGAGGAATAGCGAAAAAGCGTGCCTGAGAAAGCGCTACACATTGGTGGTGCCCTGCTTTTACAAGCTCAAAAGTGCTTGTGGAAGAGTGGAAAAGCAAGGAGCAAGTCACAAATTGCTCCACCGTCCGTACTCAGTGTGGTTGTAATTTACAGACTGGGTTCCTTCAGGCTGACAGTTTCTCTGTGTAATTACACAATATTGATGCACATCTGTGAGGACAATCGTTGGGTACAAATAGTTCAAAATATCCATAAAATGTAAAATTAAAAAAAATATTTTCAGGACTGAAATGAGATGATGCTTCACCTGCATGGGCACAAATTGATCCAAGTTTTGTGATCACGGTGTCTCAGGTTTCGTATCAGTTATCTCAGCGTAACTTTTTGATTACTTCTGAAGTCATGCACAGAATGAGGGGAGATAACAGTTTGACCTTTCCAGACTTGCTGCATTTTAATTTTTCCTATGCTTAGAAATAATACAGAAAAACCCACGAGGTAATATTATTTTTGTATAGAATGTCTAAAATTATAGTAGGCATGTTCAGAATACATTAAAGATAGTCTTGACACAAGAAATTGACAATCTGCTTTTAGGTATTACACAGCTAATGAGAGCAATAAATGCTGGAAGAAGAGAAACAGTGGATGAAGGTTACAATAATAAGATTATAGCATTCCTCCACTATGTATGCATGTTTTAAAATTCACTTCAATTTTGCTACCTCAGTCTAGGCTTTGGTTTTTCATTTTGGCTCTCTTTTTTTATCAGATTTAATTTTCTGTCTGAATCCACCAGACCATAACATCCTGGCTAAAAAGTCTGACCAGACTTTTCTTTCTTTATTTTTTTTTTCCTCATATTTAATTTGGACTGTACCTACTCTGCTTGCACAGCCAATATCGACGGCCTTGTCTCTGACAGCAGTTGAAGTTGAAGTACTGATAGAACATATACTTGAATGGTCGCACTACTTTATTCTACACAGGGAAAGTGGTATAAAAAAATTGTATGATTACACAATTACACCTGGATTTTTAAATCTTCACTTTGAAGAACCACACCACACACCATGCCATATATGTGGTGTTTGAAACGCATGCAGAACTCATGTTAATACTCCTATCTTCTCATTCTCATCCAGCCTTAACAGTCACTTAAAAACAATTTGTGAAAAATCAATAATGCACCTTACTGGCTTTTTTATAATGTATAAAAACTGGTGGTTTTTGCCAATTTTTTAAACATTCTGAAAATATCAGGATTGTAAAATTGGATTTTTATTGATTTTCTTGGAAGATCTTTGGGGTTTCAACAGATACATATTGACAGCAGCCACCTCTAGTCGAATCGAAAGTATTGAATGTGTAATGCAAATCCTTCTATCCTCAACATATTTGAAGTATGTTTAAAAAAAAAGCGATCAGAAATCTTTTTCCCTTTCAGTTTTTGCTCTTGTGGTATTATGCTTTCTCATGTTCTTTAGTCACCATGCAATCTTGCGGGCTGCAGACAAAAGATAAACAAAAAATGGAGTATCTCATGTTTCAAATACAAGCACAGATAAAAAAGTAAAACACACACCTCAAGACCTTATAGATTATAAATAAACAGAGAAATGGCACAAATCTGTATTTAAAAAAGTAATTTCTTTTTCATTACTTGTATTGGAGTTGTCAGTCACATTATTTTTTATGTAAATTTACCTAAACTGATGAATTATAACTGAATTATTGCCTAATGTTCCTGGGTTTGGCCAGCATTTCCATTTTATTTCTATTGCCTTAATTTATTTTTGTTTGTTTATATAATGGATTTTAAGAGTCCACTCCAGAACCCATAAGAACACAGTGAAGAGGAGGCCTGCTTCAAGTCACTTTCAGTCCAACACAAGGAGTGAATGCAAGAGACACATCAGAATAAGACAAAACCAGTCACCATGATAGGCAGTAATCTGGACACACAGCTGAGTATTCATTGTCACTCCTTCAGTAGACATCACAGCATAGGAGATTTTAAGGGAGGGATTTGAAGGAGGAAAATTAGGTGAGTGGGAGTGAGAAGCAGCAGCGAGGGAAAGCAGGAAGGTGCCGGTTTGAAAATGTAACAAGTAGGGAGTTATTACTGAATGAAATGTGTGGGGGGAAGACGTTGTTATCTCTATAGGATATTAAAAGATGATAGGGTGGGAATAAGCTGTAAAGAGCCACAAAAGTGAAGTAGCTTTTGCTTGCTAAGATGCTGAAGGAGGGAGGGATACACTGAAATAAGCAATATGGCTGAAACAATGAATGTGAAGATAACCAGGGCAGCAGTGTTTTGCAATGGTGTTCTGTTATTCTTTGTTGTTTTGTGATGTCCAAAATCAGACTATTAGCTTTGGAAGGGCAGGGACCAAAGTAGTCTTTGTACTAATGAGCACCCTGGCATATTTTCAGGTGCTCTAAAAATGCATAAATAAAAATGAGCAACTGCTTCTCCTTAATACTCTTTCCTTCGTTCTTCAGCCCTTATTCAAGTTACACCATTCAGTTATCTCTCTATTTTCAAAAGAACTTTCTATATGAACTTTCCAGTTCTCTCTTGTCAAATTATCTTACTGTTTTTGGAAAGACTGCATATCATCTATATTTAACACCATTTCAGCTTGGTGAGGTGAATATAACATAGCATTAAACTCAGACTAAAAAAAATGAGTGTGGCATTTCTAGGTTTTTCAAGTGTGTTAACTCAGAAGAGCTAATTTGACTGGAAAAAATGCTTTCTCCCAGATGCCTTGGATTTCAGTAGACCTACCTCCTTGCAGGTACTTGAGTTCAGTTAGCAGAATGGCAGTTAGATGCAAAAGGCCTTTGGATTAGTATTTGTGGTCACCATAGAAGTGAGTCTCTCAGGGAAATGTGAATAAAGAGGTCATCTGAAGAGCCGATATGGAAGGTTTCTCTACAGGCACTTAATTCTTAGAAATTACAGATGAAAAATGCTATATGGGTATTAATAGTTAGGAATGAAATATGGATGAGGGGACACTAAAGCTGGAATAGCAAGTAGAACAAAGGGAATAAGGGGACATGGGGACATGATAAGAAACCAGACTAGAGCTGCAGACTTGGACAGAACTGTCTAAGACCTGAAAGAAAAAAAAAAAAGAAAAAGGAAAGGGAAAGTTTAGATAAAGGAATGAAGAGGTAACTAATATGCGAAGTTACTTGAAGGAGGGCTGTGATGTGGGACATGGCTACCAGGGAACCTAAAAGAAAGGGGTTGTAGCAGGATAAAAGATGCCCAGAAGCAGAAAAGTATCCTAGCTACTGATAGATATGATCACCTTTTCATAGAGAAAGAGAAAGCCAGACTTGATAAAAGACTAGACAAGTAAAGAGGAAAAGAAAGAATCAGGTTATGTTTTTGTGTCAGACAGACAGGTGGGAGGTACTGTAATGCACATACATGGAGAGATACCAGGAGAGAATGTTTTTGTCTATGTTAAGCCTGAATTGGTGCTGATGCTGCTTCTCAATGGATGTGCAAGAGCATTTAATACAAAGCCAGCCATGAGATCTGAATGGATGGAAGAAAAAGATGAGAGTACACATGGCATATTCTGAGGAGGGATGTCCCAGGATCATTTGCCCAGCAACAAACAAGGAAGAGCACAGGGCCCAGGTGCTCTGCTAGCCTGGGGAAAGATAATAAGGGAGAGAATGGGTGTGTGTGTGTGTATACTCACTGTAGTTTACTGTCATCAGTGAGACAAATCAGCCTTTGTAGTATGGTAGTGACCACCTATAGTTTATGAAGACTGGAGAGGGAAAAGTCTAGAAAGTATTTTCCAGAGCTTGGATCTTGATGGTCCTCACTGAGCAAAGAATAGTATCCGCACTCCAATATTCCTCTGTGCAAGGGTGTATTTTCTAACCTCATCACAAAACCCTCCTGGTACACCACTTTAGACAGGTATTTCATCAAGTTGCTGGCACGGGACTGTGGCTAAGTGATATTAAATTAGCTTATATAATACTAAAATAAGATACTGAGAGTGAAGAGAAGTAGATGAAGGAAAGAGGCCTAAGTGCCACTGAAAAAGAAAGGAAAGAGCGAAGGAAGAGACACCACAAAACACAAGCTGCAAAAACCCCCAGAGAGCTATAAACTGAAAGAAGAATCAACAAGGCTGCAAAAGTCAGGAAGAAAGGAAGCAACTGACCCTACAGAGAAGAGTTGAACTGGAACAGAAAAGGCACATACCAGGTAGGAAGACAAGAAGGTGAAGTGATGTTTAAAGGACAGAATTTTAGATGGAGAAAGACAGAATTTTACCTGCCTTAATTTTTAAGTGTGGAGCGTTTCCATGACTAGTCATTGGTCACTAGGAAGTGGTTACACTAATTTATCAGCTATAAGGAAGCAAACACTAAGTGTGTACATCACCATAAACACAGTCATGCCCATTTCCATGGCTTAGCATTGCATACATGCTACCTGTTCCACAGTTTTAACAGCCACCCAGTCTGGGGGGCATTCACTCCCGTGTCTGCCCATGTATGCATATATACATGATTCTAGGCCTTGATGCTTGCGCTTGCAACACTGCACTTGTCCCATGGCTCGCCACACTTCTGGGAGCTTGGAGTCTGTCTGCGTTGAGCATGTACAATGAAGCTGCCGTCTTGGTCTTGCGTTAGCGAGACACGCATGATCAGACCCAACCGGCTGGGTCTCTTGGGAAACACACACATAAATTAGCCCCTTTGCACCAAAGCCCTCATTGCTATTTGCCACATGGTGAGTGTCACCCACTGGGCTTGCAAACACAAGCACACAGAGACGCTCCCGTCCCCAGGACGCGTGGCTGTATTTGCCATATGGTCAGGCTCACCTGCTAGGTCTGGGAGGAGACAGACGGGCAACACTCACACACATAATGAAGTTCCCCACTGGGCTGCCTTAAGATATTAAAAAAACAAAACAAAAAAAGTTGACAGAACTGCCACACGATCAGACTCACCTGCTGAGTTTTGGGGCTGGGTGGGGCAGCCCCACACACGGATTTGCCATCTCTGCCTCAGGTGCCTCCAGCTCAGCGCATCAGGCTGGAAGCCAGAGCGGGAGAGACGCGCTCCCTTCCCCACCGGGGTGAGGTTAGGAGACCCCTAACCCAGCCGGGCCCCCCCTCCCCTCCCCGCTGTGATCGCTCCCCCCCTGGGTGGCGGGGCACACGCACCCCCATAACGAGCCTCTCCCTCCTCGGAGCCCCGTGACTCCCGCAGGGCCAGCGCCGACTCCCCGCGGGCGGGGGGCGAGGCCCGGCTCAGGGCTCAGGTACCCGGCTGCTGCCCCCTCCTCCGGGGCGCTGTTACTGTAATTGCCGAGGCCGGGCCAGCCGCCGGGGAGCAGGTAACGAGCCCTGCCTCCCCCGGCGCGCAGCGCTGGTAAACACG
>JAVJGI010000032.1:27721975-27741577 GCA_035590275.1 Ibycter americanus | reverse complement strand
GAGCAGGACGGCAGAGACGGGTCAGTGCCAGCCGCAGTCGCCTGGGCGGGGGGAGAGGGGAAGAGCCCCCCTTCTCCAGGGGCTTGTGGCAGTCGAGGGGGCCTGCCTCGCAGCGGAGTGCGGGGGATGGAGCGCTTCTCTCAGGGGAAAGGGAGGGAAGCGCCTCCCGGCCGAGGGCACTGAGGTGGCGAAGGGGCCGGGGCAGAGGCCCCTGCCCAGGGAGCTGCGGAGGCGGGCAAGGCGCCTTCCCGTGGGGACGAGGAGCGTCTTCCCGGGGGAGAAGCGGTCGTGGGGAGCGCCCCTTCAGGCAGGGAGAGGGGGCAGAGCCCCCAGGCGCTCCAGCCCTGCCTGAGGGGGGTTGCCCCGCCGTGGGGAGGAGGGCGGGAGGGCCAGGGCCCGCCTCAGCCAGCAGGCCGTGGGGCAGAGCCCCGGCCGTGCCAGGGAGAAGCTGGCGGTGGGGCAGCCCCGCTCCCCCCCCCGCGCAGGGGGCACAGGTGGCGGGGGCGAAGAGCAGAGCCAAACGGTGGTGCATTGGAGTTCCCCTCACTCAAGAAACCACGATCTGCTTTATTCAGAGTGAAAGAATATCATGCGAAGACAGGGGGTTGGAAGTGGAAGTGCACCAGGAGGCTGATGGCTCGGGGGCTGGCCTGCAGGTGCTGCTTCACCTGTCCCGGGGGCTGCGGAGGGCAGCCTGCTGCTCGCCTTACACCTCACATACCTTATTCTATGAGCATCACTTTAAGGAAGGTGCTAAATGTTCTTCTTCCTATTCAGGATGTGTTAACAACGGCTCTTAACTGTGTATACCTGAAGATAAGTTTGTCCGTGAAAGCGAAGTTTTGCCTTTCCTCGTAAACGATAGGGATCTTGTAGGCACAGGGGTCTTTCCTATTGTAACAAAACACATTTAAGGTCTGTTCCAACCCATGCAAAAACAAAAGCCCCCAAAATAAGTTACGAAAATTAGAGATCTTAACATTTGGAGGATGAAACAAAGGTGACAGTTTTTCTGAATATTTAGTATCCCACAGCATCATACATAAATTATCTGCATTCCTGGACCCAAAGTTCATTTTCCTAGCCTGCTGTGTTAGCTGCTGTGCCTGTGCGTTTCAGCTTCAGAAGTGGCTCCAAATGAAGATGTATTATCCATAGAACTGATTTTGGATTTTTGGGCCACTTAAGGTGAAAAAAAATACTACAAATGCTACATCTAAATGGATTGGCCATAAGGTTCTTGAATTCCCCATGTTCAGCCATGCTGTTGATGAACCCCACAAACCATACTGTGAAGTTGATTGTACATTAAACTTGTCCATGAGACAGGTGATTATTTTCATCCACTGTGTTGTGCAACACTACCAAACACAGCTGATGAGCCCTGACTGTGCTGTGAAACAGGAAACAAATCTCCAGCGGCTGTTTGACTTTGTCAGCTTTCCTACATACTTCATCTACCTGTACCTTTGCTGTTGTCAGTAACTTTCTTTAATATACAGTGTAACTTTCCTACTATTTCCAGATTAGTGCATAAACTTGCTCTTGTATTGTGTTCTCTGCTGTATTATTTAAATCTGCAGACTTACAGTATTTGCTTTTTATTTTTAACCCTGTCCAGACCCTTCTCCACATCTACCCCTTGCAGCTAACTAATCTGTGATTTTCTCACAAATGTTGTGTTTCAGCTTGTGCAGAAATCCTGGTTTGTTGCATGTTCCTGATACATGTCCGCTTAAGTTTTGCAACGCCTGTCTGGCCACTTTGCAAGTCTTAATTTGCAGTTCCTTCTTTTTTGGAGGAGCCAGATGAGGAATTAGAAATGCAAAGAACCACAGAGACAGGAAAAAGACCCCAAACTTGCAGAGATCAGTGGGACTTGGGAAGCAATCTTGTTATCTTGGACCATTTTTAAGAAAGGACGTGGAAAGTAGGCTGTGCAAAAAAAAGGTGGGGTGATTTTGTGGGGTTTTTCTTTTTCTTTTTTTTTTCCTTTTCGCCCTTAAACTTTGGTTTCTAAGGGATCCTTGGCAGATCCCCAAAAGAACCTGTTTGTCCCCTTAGTGCTGGGTGACGTTGACAGTGTTGATATGCTTGTAATGTACTTGGGAAATGTTCTTGTTCTTGGTGCATCCTGACTGCTAAGTATGTATTCATGATGTGTAAGATCTGGACCAGTCTTTAGGAGATACAGGAATCTAGCTCTGGAACCTGCATTTTGCACAAATTTAAATTTTTATATATGGTTGTAAGGAGAATAAAGCCATTACAGAAGGACCGAACATTGTTCAAAGCATATAAATTGGTTTAGCAAGTATGACTACATCATACTTGCTGTTTTGTTTTTACAGAAACATGCTATTATTCCTGGATCAGAAAACAGAAGTAATAACTAATTCTTATCTTCTGATCTTGAAATATTGATTATTATTTGTAATTTTCAAATAAGAAAACTGAGTTATAGAGAAATTAAAGGTAATTTATCCGTGCTTTATAGCCACAGAGATTACTGTTATGGACATTCTTTACTGGTTTAATTCAGTAACCTGTGTTTGACAAGAGTCAGTGTCAAGGAAACATGTCAGAAAAAATATGATGTACACTTACAGAAGGGTGACTCTAAAATTTAAGTTTCTTCCTAAATATTATCTGATACTGAATTATATACATCTAAGATGCTTACATCCCCTCTACACTCAGCTTTGATAATATGTTGTGTCAAGAGGCTTTGTATGTTAATTATACTTTATGGAAAACATACCTTTTTATAATGTAAGAATTTTTCATTTCAATTTTATTAGTTACTCCTTATACTTCTGTTATAGAAAAGTAAACCTGTTAATCTTTCTTACACTGGTAATTATATGTATTGTCTCCGTATATGAAAATCTTTTCGTATTTCCATTCCTTTTTCTTGCAGAAGTTTTTTGTTTCTGTAATAGCTTTTGCAAACTTTTACACTTTTTTTTTTTTTTTTTTTTAAATTGGGGAGGGTGACTAGGACACAGAATTGCACAAAGTACTTCAGAAGAGGGCCTACCATCAGCTTTTATTATACTGTTACACTCAGTATTTTTTTCTATATCATGGTTTAAACTAATCTGTCTGTTTCAAATGAGATTGAGACATGATATGGAAGGTAGATTATCTCACATCTGTCTACTATGGAGTTCATGTTCTGGTGCTATCCTCTCTGGACTAGGCAGACATCTGGTATAATCCATTAAAATAGTTTCTGTGTTCTGATGTTTGGTTAGAGTGCTGCAAATCAACTCACTTTACCCTGGATTAATCAATCATTTTCCCATTGCACTTGGCTCCTTAGTCCTAGCTCGTTCCTTGGAAGTGCTCAAATCAGCTTTCTGCAATAAACTGTAAATTTGTATGCTTCCCTGTCTGGGTTTCCAGGCTGAAACCTTTATGTCTCAAGCTGGGAATCCAAATTAAAAGCAACTTAAATCTTCACAAATTAAGTCTGCAGGAGAATGAAGGTGATTAAGACTAGTTGGTTACTTCAGGAGCTTCTTGGTTTGACTTCCAGTTCTGTTCAGCTGACCTTGATGTCTCAGACCTTTGGAAGACACGAGATATAGCAAAGACAGCCAATTTTGTTCAGTTTCTTCAAAAACAGATCTTACTCTGTAGCAAAGAGGGCCTTATTAGCTCCTCTAAGGAAGATTTAGGAGTAGGTCAAAGTGAGTACAGAATGCCTGTATTTGCTAATTTTTTGACCCATGAACTAGATGAAAGTATTTAACTTTTCGGACATGGATCTAGCTAAAATTTCACTAGTTATCTCATTCTCCCTGGGTTACTCTTATTCTTCTAGGCATCTATATTACCTTCGGGAGACTTGCTTCCAGAGGCCTGAATGATCAAAGGGTGCAGGTTATCTCTGAGTTCTGTAATAGTTTTCTATCTGAGGCAGCTGCATATTAGCCTGGATTGACAGTTCTAATATGTGTTATTCCACAGTTGCTAGTCATTTTGTGGATATTAGTATTTCTGATATTTCATTGAGTCATCATCACTGAAATCATAGTGAGAGCAAAAAAAGGCATTTACTCACAGTACTGGACAGGATACAAATACATGTCTTTAGACCAAAGATCCTTGTTACTGGAACAAACAGATTTCCCAGCTGATTGTGTAGTTTTTCGTGTTTATTTACATGTCATGATAGATACCTTGCAGAGCTATGTTAAGTCACATTTCATATTAAGAATGGTTAGATTTTTTGAAAGCCTTCACAGCTGGGCTGACTTGGCTTCAGGGAGGAGAGTTTTAAACCACCCCCTTCCACCCCAAGTTTGGGTAGTAATTAACGTTTCTAAAATACTTGATGTTGAGATCATTATTTCAGATTTCTGCATGTGGAAGGCCTGATAGAATAGCTGTGTAAATTCTGCAGTGTTTTCTAATTGATTTTAATATCATAGCGCTGAGCTGGACTATAGCTTTTGATTATTCTTTCAAAAAAGAATAGTTATTCTTTTAAAAATATTTAATCACATATGGTATGCACACATTATAGTATCAGGAACATACTGCTTTCTTTTAGCTGGCCTTAATTATCAATAAAAAGCCAAACTAAATAAGACAACCGAATTTATTTGTCTTTAAATATAGGTCTTTTTGATAACTGGAACTTCTCATTCAGTGGCTTTATCATGATGAAAATTAAAATAAGAGAAGTCAGCTAATTACTTTAACAATATTATTTAATCTTGGTCTTTAAAATAACACCATACATTGGTGGTACTTCTGGTTTTCCAGGCAAATTTCATTTCTTCAATTGAATTGTCCTTTCTTAAAGTATTTTCGAATTTTCAAGTGTATGTAAACAATGTATCTTATTTCCTAATATACACTACAGGCCTGTAAACATAGCTGAATTCCAGTGTTTGGGAAAAGACATTGCAGTCTTCATGCTGAAAGGGATCTGCCCACTATATCCTCTTGTCTACACAAAAAGATTTCAAACGTCAGTGGAAAACTGTAAGGGTACTGGGCCCAGACTTGCAGATGTTCACACACCATGAAGAACTATTTACAGGTATTTATAAAATGCTGCAGAATGTATTTGTAAACAAATCTAAAATTTGTTTTGTTCAACAAACACGTTTGCCAGAACTTACTGATAGCATGGGTACGTTTTGGCTTTGGCAGTTTGAAGTCCAGGTGATATTGGAGAAAGGTTAGTTAGTAAATTTGAGGCACCCTGTAAGAGACGATTAACTACTTCAGTTTTTGCTGCTTAAGTTGAAATATTAATTGAAGTGATACATAAAAATTAACTGTAGTTGCTGCAGAAAAAGAATATAATAATCATTATACTTTGTTGCCAGTAGACTGATATTTAACTAATTTCCAACTTTTTCAGTTATCTAGTGGAAACAATCCCCAATAGAAGAATTCGTTGAAGAAGAGCTGCTAATATATTTTTGGTACTTACAGCTTTGATCATGTTCCTATTACATAATTTGCCACATAAGGAGACCTGAGAAATACTAATGAAGGCTTTATAGAGCCAGAAGATACAATTTCAGACAAAGAAAGAAACACGAATGTGTTGGGTGTTTCGGTTGCCATTTCTTAGTGGTTTACCATTTCCTAGCTATATTTCTATCAGTTTTTTCTTTGACAAATAATCAAAGCTTTTGAGAGTTACTTACCTGAAGCCTCCCCAACGTTTTTTCTTCCAGTGAAGTTCAAAGCACCCTATTAATTATTAGCACTTGTGAGAGGTTTTTGAATTTGTAAAAAGTAAAATGAGGCATATCGAGAATTTTAATAGGTTTTATACTGAAATTTGTAAAACAGAAGTTTCTGCAAGTTTCTTTAGTGTTGCTGTCACTGTATTTAGTAGGCAGAAGTCTCATGCAAAAAACCAGATCAACCTCAAAATGCATTTACATGGCCTACATAGCATTTCTGGTTTTTTAAGTTGAGCTTTATAGATTTAATGCTCATTAAAATAGTTTTCAGAGTCAGCTTCTTGTGTTAAAATGTATCTGGCTTGATCTCCATGGGGCCACTAACAGGACTGGGAAAGCTAGTTCTGCAGCACAAGTCTGCTTTCCAAATGGGACGCCTAATAGCAATAGCTGTTACCTTTCACAGAAGAAATGGACAACTTGTCTACACTCAGAGACTTTCCTTCCTCCTGTTCCCTTTTCTTACAGCAACACCTGTTTAGGGACAAAAGTAACAGAGTGGAATGGCTGTGTCGTCATACTTACTTTTTTTTTTTTAAAAAAATAAAGAGCTAGGACACCCTGATGACAGAAAGCACCATCCCCCAGATAAATGAGGTGCTAAAGGACAGGGAGAGGAGTTTGGTACAGATATTTACCACTAATGTCATTCAGATCCAGCAGTGCTGCTTCTACTCAGCAGTGGTGCTGCTGGATGCAGACCGGCTCCGGCAGACCCGCCTAGGTGTATGCATTGTGCTACGTCACTCTTGTTCCTGCAGGATTGATTGTGCTGCCCTTTTCAGAGCTAGGTGATTCTGTAGAAACCAGCTTAGGTTTCTCAAATAATCACCAAAAGTAGTTGTCATGCAGAGTCTTGATGCAGAGTTGTCATGTTTAGATTGCATTGTACCTGAGATAATAAATTCTTCTAGGCTCAAGTTGTGCCTGCAGTTAATCTATAATGGAGGTAAACCAAATTACAAGTAATCAAGAGCTGGTTATGGGTACACACCTATGTGTCCCATGTCCCAGCTTCCCTGTCACATTGTCCCTACAACTCAGTTTCTTGACTTTGCCACAGGCCAAGCCTGTCATTAAGAAGTGCTATATTTTTAAATTTTAAATATGTTTTTTGAAGTAATTTTACTATTTGTATGCCAGAATGGTTTGGAAAGCTGCTCTACCAAAATAATAATAATGGCTTCAATTTCATTTTGTCACAGGCTGTGCAAATTCAGAGATGTGGACTTTAGTATTAAATCTAGGGCTGTGATGCTGCAAATGTTTGGCATTGAGTTTGATGTGTATATATGTGTATAGTAAAGCGTTTTCATGATTGGTTCTATTTTAGGATGAGTAATGTATTAAGGCTAGAGACTAAATCATATAGTCTGATACATATGTTGTCTAATATACATATGTGTCCCTGTTCTTTCACTATGGTTAACTGGATGACTTCATAGATTCATTGTGGCAAAAATCAAGTGTAGAAAAGGGGATGGGGGGAGAAAGTAGTTGTCTTAATCATTCTTATTAAATAAATAAGCTATCTAACCGTATTTCATTTACTTGCTAATTCATAAAGCTGTTTACTTAGCAGTGGATCTCATAATCATGAGTGAAAACTGGCAAGATTTTGCTTTTACATATTGTTTCATAACCACCTTGAAAAATGTGTTGAATTTCAATCTCCACAAAAGCAAATGGAACATCAGTTCCCGTGAATCACCAGAGCAGAGCAGCAGGAATCCTTTCCAAAGAAAGCCCAGTTGGATTCATTACAGGTCTACTGATGTGTTTTCATTTGCAATAAGCAGCAAAGTTACTGTGCGATTACAGTAGACTTCAGAGATGGGTAACACCTATCAAGTGGCTATCATGTTTTCATGCATATATAATGCAGATGAGGTAGTACAATGCACTTTAATGAAAAATTCCTCAAATAACCTATAAAAATCCAAAGCCCACGGCATTATTTCAGGGGAACTGTCCCTGTAAAATAGGATTGTGAGATAAACTTGCCTCTGTACTACTTACCTATATCCAAAGTCTGTAGTACTGCAGAATAACAGACGTTTTGTAACTACACAGAACACAAGTATATCTGTTGGTTATTTTATTTCTAAGCAGTACAAATAATCAGTAATTTGATCTCAGAGTTTTCTCTATGTAAGTCTTCATGTAGGTAGATTTTGGTTTGTGCTTCAGATATTTGAAATACTTTGTATGCATTTCATATTCATATAAATATTGTATCAACTTAACATATGCTTATTTAAAAACTGCTGAATATGGTGTATTAGTTGTGTTCTCTGTAGTTAAATTCCTGTTGTTATGTTGCTGATGCAAGAGAGTTAATAGATCAAGTTTGCTTTGCTGACATTTCTGTGTTACAAAACAGGAATTCTGAAACAATATTTAAATCTTTTGCTGTACAGTCCATATACTTTGTGAATAAAATAAAACACTGCAATGATCTAATTATTTAATATGAAATACTAGGTTATGCAGAAGTGTTTCTTAACTGAAGAGTAAATTCAGCAATATGAGTGGGCAACACTTAGGTGAAATTCTCAGTGGCTTAAAATACTACTTTTTGGAATGGACTGTTTTGGAAAGTTGGGGGAAAGGTGCTGTTCTCAACTAAGAAGTTAAAGGAATTGTTTCAATGAGTAATTATAATTATGACAGTAATTAATAGTGTAATTGATTTCAGCAACCTCAGGGAACAAATTATTCCAGAAGTAGCACTAAAATCCCCAAATTATTTCAAATATGTAGTAGTCAAGAAGATTTTAACTCCAAAGTGAAGAAATTAAGTGTCTGAAACTACTGTTGACTTAAATTGACTGACTGAAGTCATGCCTACCTCTAGACAAAAAGTCAATAGGAATCGAGTAAAACCGTATCTTTAAATTACACATATTCAAGAGCCAAGGAAAAATAAAAGTTCAACCCAAAGAAGGATGCATCAATTGTGGTGTGTAATACCCAGGATGGAAATTGTCAGTGAACTTACATCACCCAGTGTTCACTTACCCCACTCCTAATGATAGCCCAAGCAGTTGTAGCAGTGTGCAACTACCTCTCTTCCAAGCATTTGTGAAATACAGGGTCTTGAAGAGAAAGATTGTGTTATGCAAAGCTGCTGATGTGTTTCCCTACAGGATTTTGTGCTCTGTGGAGCCCTCATGGAAGGCCTAGTTTCCCATGTGTAAGGATTCATTACCCCCATAAAGATGTTAGTGGTTGAGCCAGGAATTGAATTCAGGTCTCCTGAATGCTAGGCTTACTCAGTGATAATCAAATAATTTTTTTTATTTGAACAGGTGCATCCACAACAAATTTAGAGCAGTCACACTTTGGATATTGAAAAATCAAAACCCTCTGAATAGCGGGCTTGATGCAGTACCACAGCTGGCTTGTTGAGGCTCATCAGGCTGATTGCTTTTGAAGAATACCTGAGAAGAGATAAAAGCCTGATCCAAATTAGAAGGCACAGCTGTATCACCTCAGTGCTGAACCTGAAATAGTGTCCGTGATACAGCTTATTAGCTCAGGTGCAGTATCACAGCTATAGCTGTCTTCCTTTGGTCTTGCTGGGATTACAGCAGATAAGCTCATGCCTTCCAAAAGGTATAGGTATATAGAGATATCTTTCATAAGTATCTCTCTAAATAAAGGTCTGGAAAACTCCTGTTCAATCAGCAAGCATATTAAGACATTGAAAGTGCTAGGAATTTGACGTGAAAGGGATAATGTTCATCAATAGAACACTGTTCATATGTTTCTTATTTCACTTTGCTGATACTCTTGAAAGACTTCCATAGTACTTCATACTTACTACTTTTAGGAGATGCCTTTTGTGGGCAAGCATTTTGAATGTGATAGTCAGGACTGAGGTGTATGAAACCTAGGGCAATTAAAACGCATAAAGCCTTGGCCTTTTTCAAAAGCTGAAATAAACCTACTTCTCTGTTGTATCAGGAATAATTATTACCTGTTGAGTCTTTTTCAGTTTCCCAGCTGAGAATCATTTGGTCCTAAAGAAAGGAGACACAGAAGTTGTTAGCTTATAGAGATTTCAACTTTAGTAGGCACTGAAGGCTACATAGTCATGGGTCGGGGTCAGTGCATTGGTTACTACATGTCAGATGCTTTGGTTGCATTTATCTTGCCTCAATGTGAGTTCTTTTTAATTTAGAAGTGTATTTTGTCATGACTTCTTCCAGTTATGCTGTCATTAAAACAACTTTAACCATGCAGTTCTTGTAGGATAAAGACCACCTGATTGACATAGTGTTTACTCCTGGTTAGGTTATCAGGATCTGGCTGTTGGTCATGTGATTGTCTTGTGCTCTTAAATCAGAAAAAAACTGTTTATTCAAGAATATACAGTGTGGATAAAAAAAAAAAGGCATGGAGGAAGTAATGTTCTTATATTGAAAACAGTTTTTGCAATAAAATACAATTTTATTGCATAGGAGGGAAATGGTCAATGTGGTCTGTAGGCCAGATCTGCTGTTGCTTTATCAGTGAAAGTATGGATTAAGTCTGTCTGTTTCATACCTTCTGTTTGAAACCTGAGGTATTATACATGGAAATTAAAATTTGATCTGCACCAGCTATAACTAACTAAATCAATATCCTTTGGCTGGTGCTATTTCTTGAGGTTGTTCAGAAATATCTTTTAGTAAGCATTTTGCATGTAATCATTCTGCATTTAAAAACCTTGTCAAAGAAAGGCTTATGAAAATACATAGTATATACATGTGTCTCATTAATATACCTGAAAATTTAAGCTAGATAACCTGCTTTTGTTAAATCAGTGCCTCATACCTGGGGCAGCTGTTGAAACATGGAGATATATATATAGCATACATATGTATATGTGGATGTATACATATGTATATATGTATATATACATAGCTTATATTCAGGAACCTTTCCCTTCCCCACTTTCTCCATCCTCCCTCACATATAATACAAAACCAGGTATACATAATGATTTGTTTCAAGATTAGGCTGTGTGGGAAATACATAATTTAAGGATGGTACCAGCAAATACTAGTGAGTGACTTCAGCCATCAACACCTTTTTCCAGTTTTGTGGGTAGTATCACGAGCTTTTCCCCTTACCTGATATTTTATACCCACTACAATTCCAAACCCTGCAATTGTCTACCTGTTTTGACTCATTATTTTTCACAGGTCACATGCACTTCATGTCTTTGGGAAATCAGTTGCTTACGGATTTCAAAAAGACATGGGACCCTACGAAAGGAAGTTTTACCCACTGAAGTTCTGTAGTACCACACAAGGGATCTGCTTTAACTCTTCAGTTCTTTTCCTGCCTCAGAATCCCAGAATCCCTAGACACAGAATTTCCTCTTGCTTGGTAGGAACAACCCCAAAAAATCTTTTGCTGGCCTAGAACTTGAATTCCTATGCACTCTTCAACTGGTCTTTCAGTATCTCCTATTATTCATATGCAGACCTAATTCTCTGAGCCATCTCTTATCTCCCAGAAAGGATGGCCTTGCTGATACAATTACTTATTTGCAGATATAACTCTGAGGACTAGCTGAGCTAGGAAGCTATTATTTACTCTTTTCTCTGCTAGTTGGGGATGTATGTGATACATCATATTTTTGTTTACAATTTATATGTTTTATGCTTTTGTTTGGTCTGTTTTTTATTAAAGAAGTATTGCTACTATAGCAACTGTTGTATCATGTGATATCTTTGATATTATCAAGATGCCAAATACTTGTTAAAGAATAAATGTGTATATCAGATTAAATTCACTGATTCTTACAATATTTTAAAATAAATGTATTTTCAGTTAACATATTTGGTACTACTGTTTTTTTCAGGTTTTTTTTTTTTTCCTTTCTGGTGATGAGTATTTTAGTGGATAGGTTAGAGATTATAAGTACAGTAAAAAGAGTAATGGTTATTATTTTTTTCTTGCTTACTGAGTTCAAAGCATTAATTGCTTTTTTATTTTCTTGAGGAAAAACTGTTCATACCTTCTTGGACATTTTGGGTTTCACTAAAGTGATACAAAAAATTCCATTGCCATTTGCCTCTGACAAGAAGGTATATCCTTGGAGATAGCCCACATTGAGATAATAAATAAATATTCTTAAAGTTATGCTTGAAGTTATGCTTTGAGATTAAAGATTGGAAACAAGTATTACATATAAACCAAATAAAAGTCAACGCAAGTTTGCTTATTTTCTTTTCCTGTAGACTTGTAAGCCACTGGGAGTGCATAATCATTGTTCAGAGCAGTATCTGTCTGCCTGATGTTGTGTTCAGTTCAGCGTTCTTCACTAGATTTTGGAAAGGAGCTATAATTGACCTTGGATTGATAATTGTATTGCTGTCTGGATCTAGTTATTTTGAGTGGACCAGGCAGTGGAGATTTCTCATTGTCTTTTTATACTTGATCAGCCAATAAGTTGACAGCTTTGTCTTGGGCTAAGCACCTTACATACTTTCATGTTCTTAGTTATCTTTGGGCTGCCTGCTGTCTGCTTAATATAAGCATTTCAGCAAAGTGCTCTTTGCGGTACCACCAAGCCTTTTGTAGGGACCCCATGTGAACTCCTTAGTGGTCATTTTGCTTTGACATGTTTGCATGTAAGAACAAGACTTTTCCCAGTTTCATCTTCAACTGAGACACCTATGCCATACCTTCTGCTAGAGTAAATCAGTTTGGGTATGTATATCTAAAGAAGTATGAGGTATTTAGATATACTTATGCCTTCTAGCCCAAAGTAAAAAGTTGACGGTGCCTTAGCCAAGGAATTGTGTTAGAGAGGTTGAAAGGGTATGCATTAAAAGGGAGGTTAAAAGGGTATGTTGTCTGGTAGCCTCTGTAGAAAGAGTTACTTGTGCAGTAAAATTAAAAACCCCCAAACAATACATTACCATGTTTCCTTCCTATTTATGCAACCTACCACAAGCTTTTTCAAGTTCTTGGCAGTAAGCCTGCAGTATATTTTTTCTGAGTATTTTCAGAACCTTTGCAAAGCTCTGAATTTACCTGATAATCTGTGCTAAACCAGTGCTTGTCTTTTATTCTGCATGTTTTCTTGAATACGAATATCCTCTTACAGTTTGGAGATAGACTCTTGACAAGCGGTCTGTTGGTCAAACTGTAGGAGGAAAGTAATTGAAGAGACAATTACTTTAAAGATGCTTTATCTCAAATTGGGTTTCTGAATAATGACACAGTGTTACTATTTTTTAGAACTAGACCAAGCTGTATGGGAATGCTGTCTGTGATAATCAGCATTTT
This sequence comes from Ibycter americanus, assembly GCA_035590275.1. Taxonomy (NCBI): domain Eukaryota; kingdom Metazoa; phylum Chordata; class Aves; order Falconiformes; family Falconidae; genus Ibycter; species Ibycter americanus. The sequence goes on along the minus strand of JAVJGI010000032.1, from coordinate 27,728,570 downwards.
CGTTGTTCTGCTTGACCTTTGAGATGGGTAATGGTGACAGTATAGGCACAGTACCTGAACGTGAGGCAGCCGGTGTGGTTGGTACCATGCTGGATATTTTCCCAAACCCTGGGATTTGTAGTCTTAACATAATTTCTTCCATTTCTTTTCAGATCACGGTGACTGTGAATTAAGTACATTTCAGATTGACAGCACTCTCTGCAGTATGTTTAGATTCTCGGGGTCATGCCCAATCCTTGCTGCAGGATACATGTCTGTGAAGATCTAAATTACAGTTGTGTTTTCTTCTTTTTCTTAGCATTTTTAAAGCCAGTGGAGCTGGAATGCCAAGCTCCTGCCTGCTGCTGCCTGTAGGATTTTTAAAATGGCCATGGACTATTCAGAGCTGATAGCAGAAATAAGAAGTCTTCCTGAATATCAGTGTTGCTGAAGCCTAAGCACAATGATATAGAAGCTTTTATTAAAAAAAAAAAAAAAAGAACAAGAGAACATAATCTACTATTATGACTGTAGATTTCTATAAATGCTATTATATAAAAGAATTTTGCTAAAATTACACTGTTGGCAGTTTTCTGATTTGTGGATAAGACACTGTTATTGGCATATCCTCCATAAGTGTTGCTTGTTCAAAACATGAGTTGAGCAGTGTTCATCTAGAGACTTGTTATATTTAGGAGCTAATAGGAGTTGCCATTGGTCATCTGAATGAATTTTTGTTTGTTGCAAACTGTATTGAGAGTTCAGATTCACTTCTTGATGTGGGTTTACGGTAACAATACTGCTCAAGGCTGATGAAGCTCTTTGTTAGGATACCTGAAAACTTTTCTTGGCCCTTGGATGATGGGAATCTGGCTATTAGATCTTTACACCATAGAAATTTTTAGTAGCAAAATGTATCCTAATTTTGTTCCAAAATAAGTGTCTCATAGCAGAATGAGAGGTGTCTTGATGACATTTGTAATATTTAAAGACAGACTTCTACAAAGATCACTTGCAGATTTTATATCTTTTCATGTTACCTTACCTTTCTAATTGGCTATGCTTATTAGGCAGTAAGTCTGATTATAAGAATGATGCAGGTTTTCCAGGCAAATCCACTCTATATTTTTCTGTGTCTGTTTTAAAAGCAGCTGTGTTCTCCTACCTAATGTAGCATGAGGGTAGCTGCTGGCTGCTAACTGTGGATTCTGAAATTTGTGACAGCTGGAAGCTGGGCTTGTTGTTTACCCAATTCAAAGAGTATTATTTACTAAAGAGGTACCTTCCTCTAGAAACTGCAGTTTTTAAAGCAAATGCACCGAAATTTGCACGATGTTTATTGTAGCAAATACTGTTTTCGTCTTTGCTTAAATGAAAAAAATGTTGACTTTACCCTTTGACCCTAAGAATAGCAAGAAGCTCTGGAAGTTTCCGGACTCTTCCGCCTAAGAATCCCAGTCCCCTGGAACAGATTCTGTTCATTTTCACTAGTTTGATCTGAAATATATCCACGATGACAATAGTGATGAATGTGGATACCAGAAGAGTCTGTCCAGGTTTTATTTTAAAACCTTATATACTTACAGAGATTTCAGACACCTACAGATTTTATACCTGATAGAAAACTACCGTTAAAGTTTAATACTGTGGTAAAAGTAAATCCTAGGGATTTGCTGGAAACTCCAGGAGTTTAAGCTATGAAGAATTAGAATAAAATAGCTATGTGTCTTCCAGCCTATAAAAAAATAATTGACAAAATAAGACCTACAGTCTGAGAAAATTTCTTTGCTAAGTTACTTTTGCCTTTGCTTGTCTTACCTAACCTTTTTTCAAAGGAGAATCTGGTCTCCTGAAGTATGACATGCAGGATGTACTTCAGTTAATTCTCTTCTTTCCCCTTCAGTTTGTTTCAGATAGAAGTACTATTTCCCTTCCCTACAAGGTTCTGTCATACATCTTTGCCTTCAGTCAGGAAAATCTACTTAGGGCTCCTCAGTTGTGAGGACAGTATCTCTTTACTGGCCAGAGAACTTACGGCTCAGTCTAACAGTCGTCTCTGTCCGAAGATGGTAATGTATTCTCAGCAACACTCACTGCATCTGCTGAACAGGCAAGCGTGAAGCCATGTCTTATAATCTAGTAATACAGCAATGCAGTCTGTTTTTTGGCCAGTAGTCTGGCCTTTTCTTTATCACCCAAAGAGAACATGCCAGAAGGAACATAATGCTGTTGTGCTCTATAATAAAGTGAAGTTCAAAGACTGCAGTTTTGTGTGTTTAGAGGTTAATTAAAGATAATATAACTAAAAATATAACAACAGTACATTCTGAATATTCAAAGTACTGTGTAATAAGGAACATGCGAGGAAAGATTAATATTATTAAATGGCTATGAATTATAGGCTATTTGATGATTTTACTCTCATTCCTGAATGGCTACATTGGGCCAGGAGGAGCAGATGGAAACTTTTTGCTAGGACACAGTTACTTGACAGCTTCCTTCTGCATCATGTAAAGACTCCATTGGCAGATTTTCTAATTTTTCAGTTAGGTGGAAAGAGAGATGTAGCTCTGTCTTCTGCCTGCTTTTCCTACGCTGTCTTATGGTGGCAGTATTATGAATGTAATACTTTCTGATTTCTACATCTTTACCTAATGGTGTTTCCCATCTTTTAAGATTTACAAGAAGCCTGTTACTTGTAGCTGACATTTACAAGTGAGCATTTACTAGGAGGAGTTCAGTCTTCTAACAGCTCTACTCACTTGACTCCCTGGCAGCTCATGCATTCTTGGTGGAGATCTGCAGGTTTTCCCTGAATTTTTCTTTGTATCCTTGATTCCATGTGTTGGATTACAAATTATTAACTTGACTAACTGCGACAGGTATATGGGGACTCTTAGTCAAAGTGGCACTGAACTGCAACTGAGGAAATGGTTTTCCTGTGGCTGCTGTTCTGAATTACAGGTTGCATGATGCAGAGGGATGAATTTTATCAAGTGACACAATCATGGCCATACAGATACACAGATGCCCCATCCAGGTGTAAGTTGGCCTCTGGTGTTACCAGCCTTTAAGCAAACTATCATCATGCTGGTAAAAAACATCTAGCTAAAAATATAAGTTGTAATTTTACATTTAAAGAAAATAGTTTAAATGCCGCAGATTGCTATCTGTGGGTAATTATTCAGTCTAAAACAAATAACCATGAGGTTGCAAATAATAATTTTGCTAAAATATAATAGCATGCATTATTTAATATCTAATTTTGGATAATTCTAAAGTAAGAAAAGGTCTAAATTATCTTTGTTCTGTTGTAGTACTTCTCAAAGAATAAGTTTCAAATTTCTTCCCTGGGAACACTGGGGATTTATATGCTGAGTGTTGACCTGGATATACATATTTTTTAACCTGGGATTTATATGCCTCTGAAAATATGGGTATATAATAGAAAGCCTGACAGACCCTTTAACTGTGGTGTCACTAACATGTTGACATAATTTGTTACTTCAGCTAAGGTGTTTTGCCTCAAGAGGTGGAATACATTTATGTATGGAAAGGTCAGTTTTAATTAATAAGCTGTTTTCATCATTCAGGGCCAATATGAATTGCTTGTAACATTTGTGTGAAATAGTTTTCAATATAAAAATAAAACAAATTGAGCTCTATGTCACATTCATCATCCCCTGTAACCCATTTAAATGTCAAAAAATCAGTGCAGACCAAAAGTCTATTTCTAGAAGCCTTAGTAGCCCTATTTATCAGAGTGAAATAAGATATTATCATCCCGTTATTCCATCACATGCCTTCTGCACTTGAAGACATACACATTTCTTCTAGTTTTCTGTAACAGAGAAGATAGTTTTTCTATTGTTGAGTACTTGTTGTCCAAACAGTAAATAGTGAAGAAAATGCTGAGCCAATGTCAGAAGAATGAACTGCTAGTTATATTATTGTGTATTTCTTTCACTATAGTATAATATTAATGTATAATATAATATACACACTTTCTTCCTTGTACATTTCTCAAATGAAAAAAGTCACTGTGTTCTTTCATTCCTGTTTGGAAACAAATTTTTTGTATGCTGCAATTTGTTAGTATAATTTTACTGTAAGGACAAAGCTTTCAGTATATACACTACTGATATATTTTGACAAAAATAATGTCATTGTATAGAAAATTTATGTCCTTATATGTTTTATTATGAAATAAACCCCACACTTTTAAAAATATTTATTTAAGTTCTTTTCTGAGTTTTGTATCTGAAGCAAGCAAGGCTCAGATAATCATATACCTCCATGAGTGTATGTCTCTCCTCTGTAATAATATTCAAATTTCAGATATGAGTGGGACTTAACAGCCTCAAAGGTTCTAAGTCCATTTAAGATGCATGAAAATAGGCAGCAAGATAGAGGAAAAAGATCCCGTGAATGCCTATAGTGAGGAAGATATTGCTGAGGATTATGATAAAGTAAGATGCTGCTGAGGAGTTCAATTCTAGGGAATCCGTGCAGAATATATGTATTACAGAGCTCCGGTCAAAAGAAGTGGATCCAACTGAATATCAGACTATTGCATATGAGAGTGTTCAGCCACAGGACATGCGTGTGCAAGAAACCATGCTGTGTGGTTTGTTGCTTAGAGAAGCTTTAACCTATGATGCCATTATTATATCCAAATTCTTAAATAAACTTTGAAGAGTTCATTTACTGCTGCATATGTTAAATGGTGCAAATTTCTTGTTATGTAGAAAAGCATGGGGGAATATCGTTCTGTTGTTTTTTATAGTTTATAGCTTTTATGCTCATGCTTTGTTTTGCTTTTACTGCAACAGGTAGTGCCATAGGAAGTGATGATATCATAGTAGGGAACGTGAGCAAGCACACTGTTCTCCCAGCTGGTTATTGTGGACAGCCTAAAAAAGGACATCTTATATTTGATGCCTGTTTTGAAAGTGGTAAGCATTTTCAGCATTATTTTATGTTATGGAGTTGTCAATATGTTAACACTTCTAGCTATATCACTCATCTTTTTAAAAAGTGTCTTAATTCTAAAGAAGACTTGCATTAAATACTACTTAACTCACTGATTCACTTCAGTTAGAATATGACATAAAATCAGACTGTTCAAATGTAAAAATGGTTGTGAAGTTTGTTATTACCAACAATGTACATTTCATCAGGTTGTCATAAAATAAGTGGTTTAGGTCAGATCGCATAAAGAATCACCATCAAAGGTATGAGGGAAATAGGTTTAATATCAGTTTGTGGAAATGCAGCTACTCAAGGTTTGATGGCACTCTACTACTTATTACATAGATTAAATGTGCAAGAGATAAAAACGAAAAATCGAGTCAGAATAAAGCAATGAAGAAATGATTTATAGGGATCGAAGAAGTAAGAGACTAAGGGAGAACCTTTCATTGAGTCACGAGGTTTAGAGTGGACCTACTTGCTTTCTAAGCTCTCAATAGAGTTTAGGTGTGGCTAGATCTACTTTTAGTCTCAGACTTGGGCGATGGACCTAGGTCTAAAGAAATACAAAGAGTAGGGGGAATTCTAATGTTGAGTCACGAGGTTCAGAATAGACCCCATTTCTTTCTAAACTCTCATAGAGTTTAGGTGTGGCTAGGTCCAGCCTTAGTCTCAGGGTTGGACAACGGCTTGTGGCTAAAGGGTATAGGGAAAGGGGGTTGGGGGTTGGGGAGAGAGTTGGTTCACAATTCAGGATTATCCATAGGATTTTAGCAGCATTTAATTTATGATTATTTCTAACATCTATAAAGTGAATCAATAGAATTTTTTCAAATCACAAGAATAACCTAACTACTGAGTCAAGATTGTAATACTTATTATAAGGTATCTAAATTCATTCACACACACACAAGCATAAGGAAAATAGATTTATAGGGATATAGCTACACAGATGTACAAAAATATAAAAGTTCCCCTCAAGTTCAGTGAAAATACTCACATCTAATGCCTTTGAGTTCCTCAACGGGTTGAACCTCGAGGAGTGGGGGTATCAGCCCAGGCTCCGTCATTGGCCTTTGGCAATGGTCCCCCTACTATCACAGACTTGGTAGTTTGCAAGCTGTGAGCAGCTTCCCCCTCAGAGGGAGATGCTGGTCGCAGCCCACTGCAGTCCAGGAGACCTCAAAAGGATCTCACCACTGTTTATAAGGTTGTGAGATGGTTGGCTTTAGTCATCCTGTAAATTTCCATTTTGGCTGTAACCTGACTCAGTAATGTCTACCTGGTTGGTAACTCCCGGGGTCATAGAACAGCCCAGAGAAGTGGGAGAAATGCACCACCACACAGGTCTATCCCTTACCACATGTAGATACATAACTGCATTTTATTCTATTGTTATATACAGTATTTGTAGACCACTAATCAAAGATGTAGTATTTAAAATATGTTATTTTGAAATTTAATTTGGGAGTTTACTGGGGAGGTTAACCTTGTAAAGTGCCAAGCCCATCCCTGCATAGTTAGAAGATTTTACAAGAACATGTACGTGCTGTCTTTATATTTCTTTGTGTTTCTTGTGGCCTAATTCTGTACTGCTGAGGTTAATGAAAGTTCTGCCTCTGATGTCAATAGAAGGAGAATTAAA
>JAVJGI010000032.1:27702524-27721875 GCA_035590275.1 Ibycter americanus | reverse complement strand
GGTTAACCTTGTAAAGTGCCAAGCCCATCCCTGCATAGTTAGAAGATTTTACAAGAACATGTACGTGCTGTCTTTATGTTTCTTGTGGCCTAATTCTGTACTGCTGAGGTTAATGAAAGTTCTGCCTCTGATGTCAATAGAAGGAGAATTAAACTTCAGGAAGCTACTGCAAATTGAAAGAGAAATTATTTTTACAAGTGTTTAGTTAGCATATTAATTTAAAGAATATTTTAAATCATGTATGTTTGTATGCATGTGGGGTATGTAGGTAAATATATATATGAATAAGCAGCATTGTTTAAATTTTTGTGTTACATGTATGTGTGTCTTCAGATTTTTAGCTTAAATCTATTATTATTGGCTTACAGACCTACAGAGCACTGTTAAACACCATATGTACAAAAGGCATTTGGCAGTATAAACTATAGTTTTCAGCATGGTTTATGTGAGAGGTGCTGGTAATGCCAAAACTGCTAGTATCTTGTAAAATGAGCTTTTTATGAAGAGTTACGTCCCTCAGGGTGAAATACTGGCTGCCAGTTCCTGGATAAATATTAAATTGAGTTATTTAAATCGTTTGATTACATTATGTAAAAGGTGTAAATATGTAGTGAATAATAAAGAGTATCTTATTTTTAAGACGTCTTCAAAGGTTCAGACAATAGTTAGGTATTTTAAAAAATACTTTGGGTGCTATTTCATAATAGTTATGGTTTTATGATTTTTTGTATCAGAATATGGCTTATGAAATGAACCAGTTGGCCAAGCTGAGAAATTTACCAGTTAAGCTGCTCTGCAATGAAAAGGATCAGTAGCAGCCATTAGATTATTTGTGAAGTAATGTGAATCATTGCATGATGATTTAATTCCAGTTTTTGAACAATAGAATTAATTATATTTTTAAATTAAGACATTTATTCAGTTCAAAGGTAACATTCATACTTTATATACTTTGACAATAATAGCATGTGATAGAGGCAGATGCTATTTGAAATACTGTGTTTATTTACATTGTAGCATGATGAGGCTGTGATGTTGCTTTGCATATTCAGGCACCTCCAAAACAAAAATATGAATAAAATTAATACCTTCATTTACTTTCTCATGATGATGATGTATTAGCAAGAACAATAATAATATTGTGTACACTTCATGTGTAAAGTCATGTTAGCTTTTGTTATATGTCAGCCAAGTAATTGCTTAGAGTACTGTAACTGGTCAAAGCAAATTAACTGATTATTGGATATTTTATGAGATTGTTACTAATGTTAAATCTATCCCCTACTATTATCCAAACAGTAGTATACAACAGTTATACAGTAGTGTATTGATGCTTTTTGAGTACCACCTTAAAATGGTAATATCCTATTGGAATTGCCTTTTTCAAAGAACAGATTACAAAACTGATCCCAGCTGCAGTACTTCATCCAGGTCTGGGGTCCCCACTACAAGAAATACATGGGCCTCCTAGAGGAGTCCACAGGAGGGCCACGAAAATGGTCAGAGGGCTGGAACACCTCTTCCATGAAGAAAGGCTGAGAGAACTGGGGTGGTTCAGCCTGGAGAAGAGAAGGTTCTGGGGAGACCTCATTGCGACCTTTCACTATATAAAGGGGGCTTATAAGAAAGATGGAGAAAGACTTTTTACCAGGGCCTGTAGGGACAGGACAAGGAGAAATGGTTTTAAACTGAAAGAGGGTAGATATACATTGGGTATAAGGAAGAATTTTTTTACAGTGAGGGTGCTGAGACACTGACACAGGTTGCCCAGAGAAGCTGTGGATGCCCCATCATTGGTTGTGTTCAAGGTCACATTGGACTGGGCCTTGAGCAACCTGATCTAGTGAAAGATGTCCCTGCCCATGGCAGGGGGGATGGACTAAATGATCTTTAAAGGCCTCTTCCTACCCAAACCATTCTATGATGCTGTGATTCTATGAAAACAGATCACAAACCTAAATATACCTGGAGGAAATAGGCTGTTGGGATATAATGTATAGATTTTTTCTGAGATTTGTCCTTTGTCTGTTATGATGATGTTGTTACTAAACATGAGTATGCCACTGAAATCGAAGATCCATCATACTTTAAAGGTGCTCAAGGTTCTTTATAGTTAAAGTTTTGTAAGTATTTCTTAAATCTTTAAAAATAAACACAATGCAACTAAAACCCACAATAGTTATACTATACAAGATTATAACCCTATATCTAATGTAACTTTAGTAGAAATGTCGACATTGGTTTATATAACATTTTCACTGCAAATGATCTTGGTCTTCATGAAGCTATGTTAGGATGAAGCAAAACTGGCTGGACAGTGGTACCCTTCGAGTATTGTTTGATGATTTGCTTTCAAAATAGAAGCTGTGTTAAATGTGGTTCCATAAGAAGCTTTCCTCTCTTTGGCTGCATTCTGTATTTTCTTGAAAGATCTGGTTGATAGAACTGAAGGTTCCCTTCTAGAGCTATTTTTCAAGGACTATGATTTTATATTGCAGAAATAGAAGTAAATACATTTCAGAATACAGAAAGAGCATTAAACTTGTAGAAAACAGGAAAAAGATTAACACATACAGAAGAAGATGCTATTTAATATGCTTTCACTTTTGTAACGGCTATCATTATTGTACTAAATAGTGTTGACAAGTATGAATTTGTTTGAGACAGAAAGGTGTGTTCTTATGTAGTCTGAAAAGCAATGTCCAGTTTGCTGTTTTGAAGTGCCTTGCCTTCAAAAAATAATAAAAAATAGAATTGAAATGGGCATTGGGATTTCTTTTTAGTCCACTTAGCTGTTGAGAGGCAAAATAACACTATTTTTGCCATTCCTGACAGATATTTATCTATCCTTTTCAGAGACTTTTAGTGAGGAAAGTTTCAATGAGAAAGCAGCAATCCATTTGAATGCTGCAATTTGCTCAACATAAGAAACATTTTCTTTCTACGTAGAAATTTTCTTACCAAAAATGCATTAATTCTTGTCCAGTCCTATAGGCACGGAAAGGAGATTATTCCTTTCTTCTTTGACTTAATGGAAATCTGCTATCATCTTTGCTTGACCTTTCCCTCTTCAGGTTAAATAACTGCTGTTTTTTTCAATAGTTCCTTAGTGGTCACATTTTCCAAAATTCCCATCATTCTTTATTTCCTCTGGTCTTTCTCCAGCTGTTCCATGCCTTTCTTGACAGGCAGTGGTCCAAGGTGAATGTGATACTCAGATAAGCTGGTGACAATACTATGTAGAGTTTATTACGTGACACGCCTTGCAATCTATTTACTTTTGCTATGTGACAGTCCAATCTTTTTCACAATAGCATGGAACTGTTGACTTTATAAAATTTATGATCCCTTATACTGTCCAAATCTTTTTCAGAAGAGCTACCTAACCAGTTTGTAGATTGCACTTAACGTACCCGTAATGAATCTAATACTAGTGAAAGCACCATTGCTATAAAATAAATACAATTGTTGAAAATGAAAAATGGTGGTTGAACCCTTTATCTTATAAATAACAGACAGAGGAATGAAGGAGAGAGAGAATTATCAACTTGCAAGTGTGTCAGGAATTTGAATTTCTGTTTCCCATAGTTTTGGCTAGTGTTCTAGCTGGAATCTTCCTTGTTATCTTTATTAATATTTAAGAAAAGAAACTTTTTACATTGATTTATCATTAGCATAAAAGAAACTGATGAAAATTCGGATTTCTTGTATGCTACAACATAATTTTTGGATAATATCGATTTTCACAAGAAACATGAATTAGTTTCAGGGGAAAATGGAAGCACAGTTATCTATGCATAGAACAAATTTAAAGGAAATAAATGTCACATTTGAAATGTATACATTTGCACAGTTGTAATTCCTTTTCTTATTATTCATTAATGCATTAAATTATTAACACAGTTTCAGTTTAGCAGCAATGCAGTCAGTGCTCTACAAATGTTCACCTCTCATCCTCTCTGTTCTGGCAAAATGAGGAATTTTGCAGAATGTAGCGCTTCGGGGAGAAGCATGTATTCACTCTTGCTATACAAGCAAGTCCTTCCTGATTGAGTCAGGCCCAGAATTTGATGTAAAAATGTTCTTCAGGGAGTCTGGCCTTTTATACTCAGCAGAATTGGTATTTAAGACATTTTATTTTCTGTGGATCTAAAAGACGTTAAAGTTTAGTTTAGCCAGCTGCCCCTACTGTCTTGTGTTGGCTTAGTGCATATTATTTCTGATGGCATCAATTTAGTCAGCAGCCTCTTCTGTGTTGTGGCTAGGATTTGTTTTTATTTGCTTGGTCATTTTTTCCTGTACCAGATGTTTTCGGAGATGATACCTCCAGTGCTGGAAAACAGTTTTTTTTTTTCTGGGAACTTATATAACTGCAGTAGCTTTGCTTCTGCATGAGGTAACAATTATTTAATTTATTAATTTTATGTTATACACATGAAGCCTTTCACATGTATTTTGCAAAGTGGACAAAGAAAGTATAAAGCAAATGTCCCAGTCCTCAAAAAGAGACCAATATTTTTATGGCGCTGATGCCAGTTCAACGCTTTGTGCAGAGTGCCAGTCTGATCTTTGGTCTCTGCAAAAGGGAAGATGAATTTTGCCAATGACCTCAAAGTGTGGAAACTTCAAGGATTTGACCATTGCTTATGCAGGGTGCAAAAATGTCAATTATGTTAGGATTCAGAGAAAAGAAATACAGCTGACAGTGACATCACTTTTCTTCCAAGCCCAAAAGCATGGCTGAATAGGCCAGAATACAGTGAGTTGTATTAGAAATGTGACTGCATCTATCTTACAGCTCTGCAACAGACCATGAAATGTCAGCAGCTCTTGGTCATGGATAATTTTCTTTGCTTTTCTGTAAAGATTGAAACCTACAGATTTGAGTTTATGCTGTCCTGTGAGAGCGCTGGTGATTCTCTTAGTGTTGATGCAGTTTGCGTTCAGGTTCCCTGCACACTCATCTGTCATAAATAAGGAGAAACCTCAAACATACTGGATTCTTGTGCTAGTCTAGAGGATGCCATCTGACAATATGGGTGACTCGCTCTTTAAAATACCTTGTCTTGGACTGTCTAGAGTCCGCCAACACCTATTCTAGCAGGGTATGAAGCATGGGTCACATAGTCATGCATTCAGGCTGTATTTCTACAACCACTACAGAAGTATACCTTTGGAAAGTCTGTAAGAAATGCCTTCCACTCAGTAACCATCTCTCTTCCCTGCAGTGCTCATAGTGCTTTGACAGGACCAAAGTTCCTCTGAGCTCAGAACACATCTGAGCCCACAGAGGAGGCATCCACACTTTTTTTTTCTCATTGTGCAAAGACTGTTTGCTGGGTGCAGCCATAAGTTGCCTTCATGGCTCTCTCACAGAGTGCTTTCAAGGTGGGCTCAAAATGGCTAGAGCTTTTGCCTCCCCAGGCACCTGATGTACAGAACCGGCGTAGGAAAAACTGTTGACACTACGAGCTGTGGCTTCACTGAAGAAAAATGCAAGGGAAATTCAAATATTGTTCCTTACGTTTGCTATCATCTGGCTTGCCATTCACCATGGATCTATTGGTTTGTCACTCTGGCTTGTATGTACTTCTGAAATAACCACAGTGCCTCATGTCTAGCCTGGCAGGATGACAGGGAATATGGGAGGAAGCTGGGGCTAGGTGCTAGACTGTGATGTGTTGTGAGGATGGTTAAAAACCCCAAGCTCTACAGTTTCTGCTGCTTGTGGCTCAAATTGCTTGTTTTATAATTACTTTTGAGGATTGAAGGAACAGTGTGGGCTCACAGAGGTTTGTAAATCTCAGCATTCATACTGTTAAATACAGGGGCTTTTATAAGGTTTTGAAAATACATATTTTGGCTTGTTAGTTAAATATAATGCTGTTTAAATGTTAAAAAATACTGTGTTTCTTGAAATTAGAAATGAAGCTGCTGTCTGCTTTTATTCTCATTTCAACCAGAAAGTGGAACTCCGCCAAGAGTCATTAAATCTTCTATCCTTTGGATGAATTCTTATTTTTTTATGAAAAAATGTTATGATTGGGTAATTTGTGTATTGTGGTTTATGTTCAAAAGGTTGTAATTAAAGTTTTGTAAAATTTTAGATTCAATCTCAATTACTGTAAACCTCATATTATTATGTTGACTGATGTACCACCACCTTGCAGTGGAAATGACTGGCAAACATTAGTTTGTCTTTTCCTACTGCAGGTTTACAAAATATTTTGTATTAGAAACATGATTACAAAATGCAGTGCTGGGGGATTGCAAATGATATTTATCAGTTGGAAAAAGTTAAGATTTACAGTGTATTAAAAGATCTCATGGTACTGAGAAGTACCCTCATATCATTTTTGTTAAGGTTTTAAATATCTTTCTATATTTCAAAAATAGGATAATGTACTTATAAAACACTTTGCACAACACTAGGAATTGCAGTAAGTGATTGTAATTCCACTGATCTCATTGTAACCACTTACAGGCGTGAAATAGGCCATTGAGCTTTACCATGAAAGATATGTTTTGAACAAAAGCAAAGATAAAATAGGATGAATTGCCCTTTGGGGCTGCCTATGTCCCAGTTGCTAATACTTGACATGTAACTTTAGACAGCTAAAATTAGGTGAGATTAATCTTATTTGTGGTTAATAAAATACTGTAAAATTTGAGCTGCAAAACATTTTCTGAAATGGACATTTTTGTTTGTAAAAAGTTTAAAAATGGAAACTAAGACGATATATTTAACATTATGTTCAAAGAAAAAGTGAAATCCACACTAGGGAAATAGTTGCATTTTGGCCATCTAATATACAATTGTAATATGCTTCCAAAATTGTTAAACAAGCTGATCCTGTGTGTGTTTACATTTGGGTGATCAGAAATACCCTTCTTCACTGTGATTTCAGTGGCACTACTATGATACCCTAGAACAAGAATAAAGCAATACAGACAAATGTAATGCACATTAATAGAAATAGAAAGTGAAAAAGCTGTTTCAGGCTGCTTTCTTCCAGTGTAAATACTTTTAGTAGTAGACTAAACTGTGTTTTGGAGTAAAAACTAGTTATTCCAAATTTCCTATGTTATAATATGTCACGTGTAGCTAGAATCACTAAGTCAGGTAGACTTTTTGGGATTTCACTTGTATGAGAATGCTCATATGCAATGCAGAAACAAAAGAAACGAAAGTCAATATATTATTTCAGTAATGATGTCTGTTTTTAGCCTATTTCTGTGGCATCGAGGTGTGTCTGATTAACAAAACACTTTATTTTAGTTATTTCCATATTTGTTGACAGTAATTTATGCCATATTTCACATGAAGATATTATGTGGTTATTGCTACCAGTAGGGGTAATTTAACAAACGTTTCCCTTTTCTAAAAATGTCTGTTCCCATTTCGGAGCAGTGTTGTTCTATCAGAGTATCAATACCTTTGGACTACTGCAAGTAAGAAGTCACAAAAAATTAAGAACAAAAGATTGATTTTATTTTTTTTTTGTTGTTTAATGATGACTGTAGGCATAGATTAATGGATGTAGCATGCACAAAGTGATATCAGTTAACATATATGACATTACTCAGATGTCTCAAACTCCGGAAAAAGCATGTGAATGATTTATGGAATTGATATTAATCTCTTTCCAGTAAATGCATTACTAACGTTACATGGGAAATTGATGTTACTGCTGTAATGCCAAATTAATTTCTTTCTTGCTAGGTCAGCACTGCAAATGGAACTAAATATTAACCTTTTAAATATCTAAACAGAATAGAGTATGGACGACATTTTTACGGATGGGGGAGTGCTTAGTGTTGACATGATACCAGCTAACAAATACAGCATCAGTCAAGTATCTTAACTTGTGGGAAATAGATATTAATGACTTAGGGAGCTAATGACAATGCAAGAAGAATTAGTATAATAGCATCAGTAAAGAATTAGAATGTTAATTGTAGTTGGTGTGCTGATTATAATTTTCACAGTCAGTTTATCTTATGAATATCATGCTACCTTCTTCAAGACCTAGCCTTTATCTCCTGCCTCTTACCACGTTTGCATCTCCTCAGCTAGTAGAGAAGCACCCATGTTGATTTGCTGTTTGACTGACCTGAGAGAGACTGGACTATGAAACTGGAAATAGAAGCAGAAATGTTTGAGGTCAGATAATTGTACATTCAGAGCAGATTTTCAATAGCCTTTGTGTGAGGAACAACCACATAGAGTAGGAATTCTTAGTATGGAAAAGACACAACTGAGGAAGAATATATTAGAGGTCTGTAAAATCATGATTCTTAGTCAAAAAGGCAATGAATATGAAACAGCGGTTCCCTGTCCATTCTCTTTGTACAAAGACTAAGGGCGTCAAATGAAACTGGCAGTTAAGGTGTTGAAAGCAACGGAGAATGGTTCCTCACATATTATTTAATTAAGGTGTGGAGATTCTTCCTGCAGGGTGTTGTGGATGCTAAAAGTTTACATGCATCATGCTTTCAAGCAAAAAAACTCCCAACTGACAAGACCAGGGAAGAAAAATCAGTTGAGAGCTACTAAACACAGACACCATCTCTGGCTCAAGATGTTCATAAACACTACATTGTAAATTGGGGAATTATTCTGGGGAGGTATCTTCAAATGATTGCTTTGTTCCCATGCTCTTCTCTAGGATCCATTTCTGGCATTTACTGGTCTAGACCTTGATCTCACCTGATAGATACATCTGGTTAAATGGTTAATCACTTTTAGTACATATAATAATCATAGAATCATCATAGAATCATAGAATGGTTTGAGTAGGAAGGGACCTTAAAGATCCCCTAGTTCCAACCCCCCTGCCTTTGCCTTCTGTGACTTGGGCGGTATGGCTGGAGCACTTGCCAGTGAAGACTGCGGTGAAAAAGTCATCGAGTACCTCAGCCTTCTCAATGTCCCAGGTAACCAGGTCTCTCATTTCCTTCTAGAGAGAGCCCATGTTTCGCCTAGTCTTCTGTTTATCACCAATGTACCTATAGAAGCTTTTCTTGCCCTTGACATCCCTGGGCAGATTTAATTCTCTCAGGGCTCTGGCTTTCCTAACCTGATCCCTGGCCGCTCAGACAGTTTCTCTGTGTTCTTTCCAGGCTACTTGTTCTTGCTTCCACCCTCTGTAGGCTTCCTTTTTGTGTTTGATTTCGTCCAGGAGCTCCTTGTTCATCCATGCAGGCCTCCTGGCTTTTTTCCCCAGCTTCCTCTTTGTTGGGATGCATTGCTCCTGAGCTTGGAGGCGGTGATCCTTGAATATTAACCAGCTTTCTTGGGTGCCTCTTCCCTCCAGGGCTCTATCCCATGGTGCTCTACCCAGCAGATTGCTGAAGAGGTCAAAGTCAGCTCTCCTGAAGTCCAGGGTAGCGATTTTGCTGTGTGCCCTCGTTGCTCTCCTGAGGATCTTGAACTCCACCATTTTGTGGTCACTACAGCCAAGGCTGCCCTTGAGCTTCACATTCCCCACCAGCCCCTCCTTGTTGGTGAGAACAAGGTCCAGCATGGCACTTCTCCTTGTTGGCTCCTCTATCACTTGGAGAAGGAAGTTATCATCAGTGCATTCCAAGAAGCTTCTGGATTGCCTATGCCTGCTGTGTTGACCCTCCAACAGATACTGGGGTGGTTGAAGTCCCCCATGGGAACCAGGGCTTGTGAATGTGAGGTGGCTCCTATCTATCTATAGAGGGCTTCATGGATTTGGTCTTCTTGGTCAGGTGGCCTGTAGCAGACCCCCATTATAATGTCACCTGTCCCTGTCCCTGCCCCTGCCCTCCCTTTACTCCTGACCCATAAGCTCTTGTTTGGCTGCTCGTCCACCCCCAGGCAGACTCCGTGCACTCCAGCTGATTGCTGACATAGAGGGTGACACCGCCTCATCTTTTCCTCTGCCTGTCCTTCCTAAAGAGCTTGTATCCTTCCATTTCAACACTCCAGTTGTGAGTCATCCCACCATATCTCTGTGATGCCAATCAGATCGTAGCCCTGCAGGCGTGCGCATGTCTCTAACTCCTCTTCTTTATTTCCTGTGCTACCATAGAGGCATTTAAGTTGGGCCCCCAGTGAGCCTGTCTTACTGGCTGGAGCAGCTGGAGTGCCCTTGTGCTGCTCTTCAGGTGCTCTCCCACTGCGCTGCAATTCCTCTCTGGCCTCTAGGCATCTCTTGCTGGCACTGGCACCAGACTGGTAGGAGTGGGATGGATTGAGGTTCCCCTTCCCTGGCAACTTTAGTTTAAAGCCCTCATAATATTTTATTATTTTCTAAAAATATATTACAGGTTATAGTTACAAGCCAAAATTAACATCTTGCAAAACTATAATTTGATTAGATAATAGGAAGGAAAATCCTACAGTTATTGTTTCCATTCAAACTAATTTTCTTAGGAAGATAGCGGTGGGAGATGGTGTGCTAACATTAACAACAATTTTCCAGAAACACACCCGATGCAGATCTGTTCTTAAGATTTTGCATTATACACTCCTGGTACTTACATTTCCATCAGACTCACAGTTTTTTGTGGGATATTTGTAAGCTTGTTCTTTGACAGGGAGGGAATTGAAAAAAAAACAACAGCAAAGATACTTTATACAAAGATGTTTAAGTCATTTTTAAGAATAAGCAGAAGGGTTTTCATATATACCGGGTTCTGGGATAAATTTTCGTTTCCATTTTTCTGGCTCTGTTCAAAATTTTCCATCTGGAAAAATGATAGAGGGAAATACAAGAAAGAATAGCAATGTCCCTGCCAGTGTGAAGGAACATTACATTACACTGAACAAATATCCTTATCTGAATGTACAATCACTGAAATAAATGCAGCTGTGTTTATTTCAGCATAATCAGATATATTTGAATATAAAATCATTGACATAAATGCAGCTGTGTTTATTTCAAACTGCACATGTTAATATGAACATGAATGTGACATCAGTTAATCACTCATGAATGTATAGAGGTATGTATGTATAGTGGCACAAGAGAGGCCTGTGACAGTTGAAAGTAAGAAGAAAATAATACAGCTGAGTTTATGCTTTACCTAAAAATTTTCATAACAGCATTGGAGGTCACTGAGAAGGAGATGCAAAATTTTTCTCATATGAAATCCCTGGATTTAAATGAATCTATAGTTACTCTATAGAGTAACAGGTGACCTATTCTTCAGTTACTAAGGAAATAATTGCCTTGAATAATTGCTTCTTAAAATAGAGAATCATGTTAGTTTTCAGTGATTGGTACGTCCAGGTCAATCTCTTCTGATGGGTGCAGTGCAGACCTTAACTTTACCTTAGATTTTTATCCAATTTTGAGCCTTAAAAAGAGCGGCCAGCCACCATTCCAGAATTTCATCTTGCTGGGTTCTCAAACGCAGGGAATATACAGTGAAGAGCAGTGCCAGTTGAAAAAATCTGCATTCTTTATTTTGTTAGGGATGCTTTTCCTTGCGATTTTTCCAAAGTAGTTCTCTGGCTTCGCTGTCCTGTTTATAGCCTTAACCTCTGTCTTTTAAAGCCATTCAGAACTAGAAGAAATTGAAGTGTTCTTCAGTCTGCTTATGCAGATGGTGCTATATAGATTATCAGAGGGAATGGCTGTACTCAAAATAAAAGATAAAATGGCATCAGAACAGTAAATATTTTGGAGCTAAGAGGTATTGAAAAGGCTTTATTTTCATCTGGGAGAAGGTTGAAATATTCTGCTAGACTAAATGGTGGTATTTTGTTCAGTTAGTTCAATAACCTGTAATATTATCCCTATTTTGTAGAAGACAGCAGCACAAAAGACATGGTTCTTGACTGCCTAGCACCTTTTGTAGTAAATTTCAGCTGCGTGAAATGAGTGCAAAATGGCTGAGAAATGTTAAGAGTGCTTTGCATCAGTTTCATGTGAACCAAATGATGAATGAAATTTAGGAAATTTCATATCTTGCATTATGTCTGTTAGATTTGATCAGATAGTGATGTTACAAAGAATATGGGAAGCAAAGGAAAGGGACTGAAGCAGAGGAAATGCATTTGAAACGTTTGCATCAGGTTCTGCGCTCAAAGGGACGTTGGCTATGTTGCACAGCAGTGCACTGCTGCTGTTTCTCTGTTACTGCGTGACATGCAACGTGGTGCTGCTGATTTGCTCAGTACATGGCTTAGGCAGCGCTAACTGGGAGAACAATATTTCTTTTATTTGCTTCTCATCTCCAGATAAATTAATACCTCTCTATGATCCCATTATTATTTTTTTTTTTAAATGAGTTGAAGACACTGGAACAGGCTGCCCAGAGAGGCTGTGGAGTCTCCATCACAGAGGTATGAAAAACCTGAGTAGACGCCTCTTGTTGACCCTGCTCTGAGCAGGGTGGGTGGACTAGACAGTCTCCAGAGATCCCTTAGAAACCACTTAGAAGATTACCACTTTTTTTTGCCTCCCCTGAAATTAGCATACACTTCAGATAGATTCTCTTCTTCTTGTTGTTCTCTAAATTGTTTTAAAATTCTCAGCTGCCTGCTGATACAAAGTTAACAAGCCAAAAGGTATTTGCTTGTTTGAGCTGCCACTGTAATGCAAGAAGAGACAAAACACTCTGAAATACATGATAATGTGTACTTTTGAAAGAATACTGGTTGAAAAACATGCTTCAGAAGAGATGTTTCTGCATAAACTATAAGTATTTTTATTCTCGGATTGCTACTATCTGATTTTAGGAGGAAATATTTTAAAATATTTTGCTCAGCCTAACAGGAATTTGGATACAAGTTATTAGGTGGGAAACACATTATTTTGGATACATGCAGAGCTTCATTTTGCATTTATTGATTCTGTTTAGTAACCTAATTGCCTTCTAAGTTCAGCCTTTAGCATGCTAATTTTGATTTAGTGTTTGTATTTCTGAAAACAAACTGGGAACAAACCATATATTATCACTGTGTGTTCTTTAGACAGCTACTGGAATTCCAGGATCTACTACAATAATGTAATATAAAGGTAAATTACCATAATATATTAAGGGTTATTATTATACTCTTAACAATTTCTGGTAGAATCACATCTCTTTTTCTCTCATCTGAAACTGTAAGATAACTTTTTGTTTGTAAGAAGTATGATTTATTCTGTTTAAAGAAATTGGTTTTGAATGTTTATTGTTGCTACTGTATTGCATTATGAATAATTCATTTTTAGTAGCCTTTTCTAAGATTGTAAATGTCAAATTTCTGATGTAAAAAACTTTTAAGCCTTCTTCATGAATGTGATATAAAAAAATATAGAGCTAAGGAATAATACATACAGATTTTTTTTTCCTTTCAGCTTTTTGGTGGTCACCTTAAGAAATTATGTTCACAGTGACTTTTGAAATGAATGACTAATAATTTTTTGACATTTGTGTTCCTTTTTTGTCTTTCTTCTTATCTGCAGTTTTTATTTACTTCTATTAAGTTTCATTTATATAACGCTTTACATATCTCCTTCCTATTAATATTAAGTTGTATAGCAAAATATCTTCAATGCTCTAGTGATCATATATTTGCACATATACCTGCACTGAGCTGACTGCCATTTGTGTAGGCACAGTCAAATTAGATTGCATAGCAATGTTAGCACAGCCCAAAATGTCTTGAGACTGGATAAATACTGAGATGGTTAGGTTACTCTTGAGTTTTGTGGTGTTACAGATACATTGCTGTCAGAATACCAGAGCTAGCTAATTTGTGTCTGAGCATGGGTAAGGTGATGTATGATGATGCACTTACTCCTCGGAAATGCATTGTAGATGTACTCCTTACTAAACAGTAAAGTTAAGGCAAGGAATGGAACAGCAATGTTATATCTGAAAAATAAAAGGTCATAGCAAGTTGAAACTTGACTTTTGGTTATTACTGCATTTATTTGCTGTGGTTCTTGTGTTTCTGTAGCTTCAGGATTGATCTGTTCTCACTTATCCCAAACCCTTGTCATCCTCTTACTTGATTATCACAATGTTACCCTGCCTGTTATTTCTCTTACCTCTCTGAATTTTTGTAAATGTTATTGCTGAAATATCTTCTGTTGTATGTTGAGAGAATGTTGAGCCTCACTTCTTGATCCTGTATATTGAATGCTATATCAGATTAAACCTTGTTATCCTCATCTCTAGAACTCTATGTTATTGGCTTTCCATTAGCATCTGTTTTGTTCTTCATTATTCCCATCTGCATGCTCTTCTTTATCATTTTGGATTTAGTGGTCCATTTATTTCCTTCCCTCATATTTGCATTTGCATTTTCATCAGTAAACATTTTTGTCCCTTTTATTTCAGTCTAGTTTTCAGTTTAGTTTCCTATTTTCATGCGAATCCCTCTGCAAATATCCCTACTAATCATCCTTGAAAGAGTTTCTTAAATCTGACTTTCAAAAATTATACCCCCGCCCCACCCCTTTGTGTTTTTTAATTTTTATTTAAAGGAACTAGGATCCGGAATGGTGGTCCTGATGTTTGGTGATTATTTGTCCTTAATCAGTCTGCATGTTCTTTGGACAGGAAATGTTTCTTACCAAAAACTTCAACTGTGCACTTTAAATCTCTTCTCAAGCACAGGGGATCTATGTGGACAGAAGCCAAATCTTCAGTGCCTGGTCCAGAGCAGAAATGAGTGGGAAAATTTCTGAAAAACTACGATTCCTGTTGGCTTTGGGTCAGATTATAAACTTGTGAAACTCTCTATGAATTCATAGTCATGTGGCAGTTGGGAAAATGTTCTGTTACTCAGCAGGCCAGGGGTCAGTGTGAGTGAATGCTAGAAGAAAGACGACTGATTAGATGGCATGAAACTAAGAACGGTCTAATTACAATCAAGTTCAATTAAAAGTGTCTGTCCAATATGTCAGTAGTGTAACAATCATTATGACATGTAGCTACTTCTTAGAATGTGAATACACAACTTCCAAGACCTCTAATTTTATTTTCTCTTTAGAATATTAGCCTAGTTAATAATAGCTTATGCTTATAATCTCTTACTGCAGGAGATGACCGTGTGCTTTACAAGGTGCTTTTGTTTTCATTTTATAGTTCAGAAATCTGAGGCTCACAGAAGTTAAGAGCTTCAGTGTTATACAGTAGAATCACCATTTGAAGCATTTTGACATTATCTTCTTTGAAGTACACTAATTGGATTTAAGCCCACACCTTTGATTACTCTTTAAAATTGAACAAAGTATGTGTCATCCTGAATCAAAGTGGATAAGACGGACTTTCCTTTGTAGGGATGCTATTTTAGAGTCTGCCATGCTTCAACAGATATTAGGAATAATAGATATTATTTCAGATATAATGTAACAATAACTGATATTATTTCGGCAGTACAAGGAAACTTAAATACTGTTGGAAAAATTGTGTTAGTTTATCTCCACTGACTCAGACTAATGAAGAATGAACCAGCTGAGTAAAAAAAGAGTAGGGAGAACAAGCATTATCTTTTGCAACCTATTCAGTTTTGGCTGTTTTAACCTAGATGAGGAGATAAGCAATATTGTGTGATTTGAGAGTACTGTAACAAGGTTATTAAACGGATAATAATGACTGGAACACATGTTAAATTGTTGATTCATATGAGAAAGAAAGAATACTGAAATCAGAAAGTTGTATTACTATTATTTGGTAATTGTGATTTAGTTTTTATTATCTGTGTGGCTTCATAGTGATAGCAAAAGTGCTACTATATTTTAGCAGAATAAAATCCCAATGTGTATGAACTAGAAAATGTGGAGAAAGTTAAGTACAGGCTGATTAATGCAATCCAGTGTGATTTTACTGTGCACGCTAAATTTGAAAGATATGGTTTGTGAATTATTTAAAATCTTGCAGAAAGATTTCAAGACCAAGAAGTTGTAACCAAATAAAATAAACTTACTTATTATTAGTATCCTTAATTAACATGTTTTGTATTTATATAACATCCCATAAAATAATCTTGTCTTGCAGTAATAGAGCCAAAAAAGAATTATTAGCCAACCATTACTTCATTTTTGTTATTCTTTGCCAGATGATAGCAGAAAAATATCCTAATTTGGTTTGGGTATCATGATGTCAAATGCTTTGCAGAGCAATGTGGAGACTCACTTCCTTATGAGAGTACTAGCCCATGTATTTGTCCTGTAGTATGATATACACAGGTGGTGCTGCCTTGAACCGCACAGTTTTAATGGAGTGTGTTCAGGCTAAGGTCTGTTCATGTCGGTTCTGTTTCAGGTTGGGTTCTAGGCCTTATAAGCAGTAAGGTATGGCAAGCAAATGCAAAAGTAATAAGAGAGGGGAAAAAAGAAAGATATTAGTATCCATGTGACTGTGTAATCCCTGGTTCTTCAGGGACCAAATCTTTCAGCGTGTATAGAATTGATTTTTGCAAGTGAAGTTTTGTATGACTTAACAAAATCACTTTCCTGATTCCAAAAAATTAGGTTTTATTTTAAAATCAAAATATGCCTGATAATCCTTCAGGTTTCCTGATACCCTCTAATATATATATTCTTATTTGTAAAAGAAATATTTTTGTTTATAAATTGATGTTTACAACACTCCTGGCATCTTAGTGAAATATAGGAAGCTGCCCACCTATTCAGAATAATAAGTCTTTTTAATTTTAATTGTAATTCCTAAATTATAAATAATTTCAAACCTTAGAGTGGACAGTGGGACTGCCATTTTTCTTGTGAGTCTGCGTTGTTTAAAAGCAAAAGTTCCTTCTGTTGCTGACTTCCATGCACATCAGCAGTATGCTAGAAAGTCATCTTTCAGTCACAGAGGTAATGTTTTCAAGTCAGTATGGCAAAAACTTGAAAATGAAGAAAAAGGCTTTATAAGTGCCTGTTTTTGAAGACTAGCTTTTGTAAAAGCATGTCTATGTGTTTAAAACTAGTGACATATATTAATGTATCTTGTATTTTTATTTTATCTTTAATTTTTGTAAGTTTTTATAAGTTTTCGCTAGTGATAGAACATGTAAAAATTGTTTTACTAATACATTTATCTGATTTTTTTTCTGTAAGTACATAAATAAAAGAAGCACATGTTCTAAAAGTTAAAGAGCTAGAATATTATTAAAATGAGGAACCACAAATAATTGTTTACTTCTTAAGGTGATAATTGTTTTGTTATGCAACTGCTTGCACAGTGTTTCATGATGTAATAAATCTTTCTAATGCATTTAATAGAGAAATAGATTTTTGTATGTCATAATGACTGTGTTGTAATGTGCATGCATATAGATTCAAACTCAAAATTGAAATTAACCTTGGATGTATTTAAAGAAGTAATTTTAATTAACCCTTTTATTTCATAGTTAATATGCTTTATGTGCTAAAGGACTTACATTAATATCTCAGCAGCTTCTTATATGAGAAAAAAGAATTATTTTTAAGATTAGGTTTTGGTATAAAATGACCTTGCTATGGATGCACTGACAGGGTGTACTATTAGAAGTACAATACAGTATATAACAAAAGTAGTGAGTTTTGTTGTTATTTTTAATTGAAAAGGTTTGATACCTCTTCGGGTTCCTACATAAATAGAGGTAAAGTGGCAGCTCTATTTAGAGATCCAGTAAGACTAATTTTGAATAGGAATAGAATAGGAATAGGAATAGAACTGCTAAATGTGTGTGCACGTCACTGCATTTGAAGACTCAAAAGCAACATTTGAACTATATAATTGACCAAGGTCACTTCATGTCCGCGAGAAACAATAATACAGCTCAACAATCACTGTATTGTAATTTAAGTACTAATTGCTTTGAAAATACTGATCTGTTTTCTGGTTTTGTGAAGTAACCTGTAAGAAGATTTTGTCTGTTTTGAAAATCTACATCTTTCTTTTTTAATTTTTTTTTTTCTTTTTGGAAAAATATGGTCCTACCAAACACAGGCGCAGTGAGAATAAATTTGGAGATACAGTTGAATAAAAGAAAAATCAATTTTAATCCACCTAATTAGAATCCTAAATCAAGCTTAACTGGGCATCTTGATAGACTAGAAACTTCTGGATATCAAAGAATTACTAGAAGAGCAGGAAAAGTCAGTGTGTGATGTGATTGACTTTGTCTATCAATATAGGAGCATCTCTGCAGACCATGACTTGGTATAGCCCAAATTCACGTGAGGCCACACTTCCTCTTCCAGAAGCTCTGGGTTTCCCATTAGCCTAGCTAGAAGGAGATTAACTGCCCCCGTTTCACAGATGTAGTCCTTCGTCTCCATGTCCTATCCCCTTCCACGCAACTCTGGGTTCTCTGGCTCCCATTAATTGCCTGTTAATATAGCTGCAATATAACGAGCTGTTTCTTCAGGATGTTTCAGTTGTAGTAATGCCCAGTTTTGACAGTCAGAAAGGCATTGGTTGTATTGAGACTCATTTGGTAGAGATGCTGGTTTTTTTTTCCACTGTAGCAGCAGTATTTGGTTAAGAATTTGGTTAGCAAGAAACGGGACTTAATATAATAGTCATATTTCATAGGACTTTTAAAGTCATAGTTTCCTGTGGGTTTTGTGTGTTGAAGATAAAGGTGAAAAGTAACAGCAAAAGTAAAAGGGAAGGTACAAGACTTTGTTGGCATGGGGGAAAATGGGAGATCTGAAATCCTTGGTTACAAAGGCTCTCCTTTGGTATCCTCCTGCCCTTTCATGAGGTGTGAAGGAGCTGAATACTAAGGGCATGCTGAGAAGGATCTACCTGGTATTATGAGCAATTTGATTGACTGCAGCACTTGAACTGTGCCCACGTGGATACATAGTATGTGAGAGTCAGATGTTGGGGAGAACCAGAGGGGAAGTTTGGAGGTGTCTTTTACAATGTTGATTGGATGAAATTTTCTGTTTGAACCCATTGCAAGAGATGTTATTTTTTGCATTTGTGCCCTGGCAAAAGGGGACTGACAGAACAAAGTGGAACCATCTAGAGGGAGGGGAGATTTCACCCTCCACTGGGAGCTGCTGAGCCTGCTCAGAAGTGAGATGCTTTCAGAGCACAAAGCAGCATGGGCAGGAGAGTGAGAGTGAGGGTGCAGCAAGCAGGGAGGCTGGAAGGCCTGGAGACTGCGAAACTGTTGAAAAATGCAGGGAACAGATACAGGGTTGGCCACAGAGGTCACACTATTTTCCTGCGGATCCAGTGGAGGCTATCTACAATTTGTTGCAGTTCTAGCAAGTTCACTGAGTAGGAAACTAAAGGCAATTGTGGGAACAGTATCTGTCTGCAAGGGCACAGTGGGCAGGGGAGATCTGTTTATATTTTTATTCCTTCTTACTTAGTCATTTTGAGTTTTCTTTATTTAAAAGCCAATTAATCTAGTTTATTATATAGTAACACGCCC
>JAVJGI010000032.1:27689512-27701011 GCA_035590275.1 Ibycter americanus | reverse complement strand
GGGCTCCTCTCCCCGCGGTGGGAAGCGCAGGTCGCGGCGCCGGCCGCGCTGCTGGGCCGGGGCGGCAAATTCCCCAGCCCCGATGTCACTTTGAATCCATTGCGCGGGGAGCGCGCCCCCTCGGTTGTGTCCGCGCAGAGCCCCCGGCTACCTCCAACCGCAGCCTCCCTCGGAGGGAGAGCGAGTAGAGTTCAATCTAGTCTGAGTGATATCCAAATGCGGACAGAAAGGGTCGTTTTATCATGCTACTATTTGTCGTGACGATGCAATTTTCAAAAGCAGAGTACTGTCATAAAGTGACACGCCTGCCACAAGTGCTCCAACTGATCTTTTCAATTAGCCTTCCATGCATGATCCGGGGCGACTTCCGCCTATTTCCAGAAATTAAGCTCAAACTTGACGTGCAGCTAGTTTTATTTTAAAGACAAATGTCAGAGAGGCTCATCATATTTTCCCCCTCTTCTATATTTGGAGCTTATTTATTGCTAAGAAGCCTGGGCTCTTGGAGTCAATTTATCAGGAGGCTCCAAAGAGAGGAGAGCGGAGACGCGTAGAGCGGAGCTTCTCCAGGGAGACCTCCTCCAAAGCCTGGAGCTTCAGGTCGGGCACTGGCGAGGCAGCCCCTCGCCTTGCTTTTGGCGAGGCGAGCCGCGGCGGTGCGGATGCAGGCAGGCTTGGTGGGGTTGGGGTTTGGTTTTTTTTTTTTTTTTTTATTTTTTTTCCTCCTTACTGCCACAGTTTGAAGTGAGAGCATTAAGTTAAATTAATTTGACTTTGGTTGGCAAACGGTAATAGTAGTACTTTAACAGCTGTTTGCTTTCCTGAATTGTCCTTGGTGCTGAAATTGCTTTTGTATCTAAACAGCAAAATGTGTTTATAGGGCTACAGAATATGGAGATAAATTTAGCCTGTCAAACAGATATTATTGGGGCTTTTTTTGTGCTGTGTTTTTGGGAGTGGATCCTGACTACAGTGCTTCAATTCCAAGCTGTGTCTGCCTTTGGACATCTTACAGGACTGTTCGTGGAGCTTTTCTGTTTGATTTATGACCTTGCCTGTATGGGCTTCTGATCAGATTTTATTCTCATTTAGTGCAAGAGGGGCTAATTATGAAAGTGACAAAGACTCTTTCATTGTGCTAAAGCTTTTTGAATGACAAAAGGGGGCTTTAAATTAAAATGAACTTTAACAAGGCATTTTCATATTGAAGTGATACACACTCTACCACTGATAGAGTAATTCATTTTCAACCCTTTCTGATTCTATAAACACATTGTCTCACAAGATCAGTAATTTTTTACCTCTCAGGCTAATGAAGAGTGGATGGTAGACCAATGAATTCTCTTTCTGCAGAACTGTTTTGACATTCTTAATTTTTTCTTAAATATCAAAGAAAGGACAAAGAGCTGTGATTTTATTGCATTAATATTAATAATCATTTATCTGCCAGAAAAACATTTAAATATCACTTGACATTTGCAGAGAAAGATTAATGTTTAATTTACTACAAACATAGAAATACTTTGAAATAAAAGGAAATGCTTCCGGATTTGGCAAAATGAAAAAAACCTGCAACAAAATTAAGACAGATATTCAGATATACTAAAATATTCTAACCATAGCAGAAGACAAAAACATGTTGGTGCCATCTAAAATGTCAATATTGAAATTATCACTTCTGATTGAAAAAATAACATCAACTAGACAGTTTTTTAAGGTCTAATTTAAGCTTTAACTAAACAAAGATAAATGAGGTAAGTGGTTTTCTGTTACATCCATGTGGGTACAGTTAAGAAGGCCTGCTATAAATTCTATTAGTATTATAAAAACAACAGAATGTAATTCCTTGGTACTACGTGATTATGTATAGTACATTGGAGTAAAGCTATGATATAAGCAGTACTGGCATTTTATAATTATTTGTAAGACTGGAAGTCAAAGGAGGGCTTCCAGAACAGGCTGGTGACTGGAGAAAAGGAAAATAGCAAGGTTCTGGAGTCAGAGAATTATGTAAGTGAAAATACAGGAACAAGTTCCATTACCTATAGAAGCATCAAAATGCTGTATAATAAAGAGAAAAATACAGAAATCACTTTGTTCTACAAAAGCATATAAGACTAGGAACCACAGCAGAGGAGTAGGTGAACAGTGAAGTTGTGTATCAGTTTAATCTGATGAAATGGCTAAAAATGTACCTAGGCTGCATGAAAGTCTATCTGTAAATTTTATCATGGAGATTATATTATAAGATTTCACTTCTAGGCAATGAAATAATGGGATCAATGTGCTGAATGAGAATAACATTTCTAGCCCCCAAACTGTTTTTGTGACTAGATTGATAATGGCATAGAGAACCAAGTTCAGTTTCATAATAAACTAAAATAACACTATTTCTTTTGCAAAAGCTGTATATAAGACAGATATTATTCAGATCCAGTGTTTGTACTGAAAGTCTATCCTTAAAGTACCATTGTTCAAGGAGATTTTTGTGTAAGATACAGAAGGAAAGTTTTAGCTATAAAATCAGTAATTTATTAGTTAAGGTTCTTATTCAGGATCCATCTCAAAAAGCAAGATTCTTTTATAAGACAATACCTGGAACCTTTCCATTAATACTCTTTAATATAAAAAAGAAAATTTATTTACAGCTCGACTGACTTTGGAGAGGTCCTTGAGAATATAATTTAACTATAGGTCTCCAGACTGATTGAGGTTTCCGTCAATTAATTTTCCTCAAGTGATAGTTTCTAGTTATACTATGGAAGGACTTCCCTGGAAAAATGGTGATTCTGTGCATCAGACACCAAACTAGGCCAAATGCAGTATTACAGCATTACTGTACAGTAATAAACCAACTGGAATATCCACACTTGTAGGATGAAAGGACTGTTTTGCCTTTTGCATTACAAGAATTTGTAGGGTCTTTGCAAAATGATGACTGTATTGAGTAGGAAGCATTACATAAGTAGGGCTACTGTAATGTACTTAAGAATAAAGAATAGGCAGCTTTTAACATTTTAAACTGTTTGTAGTGTGTTTCTTGCACACCTGTAATGTCTAGGCATCAAGTAAATATGAAAATGTTTTACATTAGAGGCTGTAGGTAGCAACAGATTTCAGTGCTGTGTATTGAGCATCAGGCCCTGACAAAGTAGGTATTTAGAGATACATTTCTCCCTGCTACACACCAATAATGGTACATCCCACTGTGGTACAGTAGTTCGTATTCCCTGATCTGCCTTGGCGGTTGCCTCTGTGGTTAAGGCTGCAGACGTTGTTATAATTTATTTATTAACTTATAAATTATTTATTTAGGATAGCACCCATTATATGCTAAGTGACTTCCAAACAGAAATTTCCCCAAAAGCCTTTCCTTTAAGAGCTTCACTTTGAAGGATGTGATACGTACACAGTTGTGAGCTACCCATTTTGGTAGCATGTACTTTGTTAAAGAAAGCTGAGTTTCGTGACACTAACGCAAAACCTCTTTGTATTCTGATTTTCCTTTAACAAAGGTTCACTGCCATGGATAAATAACTGCCCATCTGTCATTGGAGGCCTTTGGGGAATTGATAAAGAGGGAGCAGAGAAATTGGTAGTCTGTTGCTTTTCTGGGGATTTGGTAGTTTCGGTGTAGTGGGTGTGCAATGGCCATCTTAGGGCGTGGGCCTCTGATATTTAAGCATTCTTGACACTCCCTGCTAAGCTGATGCACTGCTGCTTTACTGCTGCCAGTTTCTGTATTTATATGATTTTGTGACTTTTTGGAGAATTTGTTCTGCAGTCTTGGGCTCTACTGATATTTTTGTAATTCGTAAGAATCTCAGAGATGTGGGAGAAGGAGTTAAGAGACTGACTCCATTTTATCCATCCTTTACCATTTCCCTGCACAGCGAACATTGTCATTTTATTCTTTACAGCTCCAAGCTTTTAGGTCCTTTAACTACAAACATCAGTGTTTATTGATAAGGGCAATTTTGAAATAAAGCTCTTTGGCTGCAAGTGATTAAAGATCAATCTCATTTGAACAAAAACTATTGAATTCCTTCAGCAAGGTTTTATTATATAATTTCTTTATACATATGTAAGCCTGCTGTTTACACAATGATATTTGTAGTATATTGGGATATCTGTTGCTTGTATACTGTGTTATTTTGCTCATGGTGGTTTTTGAGCAATGATCGCTAAATCTTTAGGATTTCTTGTTGTTTTTCATTGTGCTTTAAACTGGGATCACCATTAAGACTGCTCCTCTTAATGAACATAAAAAGACAGAAAATGTTCCAGTTCTCCTAGCTGCTTCTGTTGTCTTTCTAAATGGTATTGTTTACTCTTCTGGATTATCTTTGAAGGAAAGTTGCAAGTGATGTAAGTAGGTGGCCTTTGGGATTAAAACATGCTAGAACTTTAAAATTATTTATGTTTTGAAATCTGTAATAGTAACCTAATTGCAGGAGTAGCCTCAAAAATACTGCTCAATAAATTGTGATCCCTGTATTCCCCCTTCCCCCTCACCCAGACATCACTCAAACACCAGTGACCAAGAAAAGCATTTTTTTCTGAAAGGAAGAACTCGTCCTAAAACTATTCATTAGCTACACTGTCTGGACTACTAAAATACAAGAATCTTCTTGTAACTGTTTTCAGTAAAAGAAAATATATCACAGTGTTGTCCCCCCAACTTTCTTGTCTTTTATATTGCACTGATTTTAAGCTGGTTTATGCCTCTTTCCTTTTTCAATCAGTCCTTCTTTCTGAAAGGTTTACAATTCCTTAATTTTCTGTGTGGAAGATGATTCTTTGGCTTGCTTAAAAATGGCCTCGTACGTTTTTTGCTTCATTCAGAGGCTAGTCCCACATCTTTCTTTTAATCTAATGATCCAGATTAGCTGCTGTGGGTGATAAATTCTGCCTCCTACTCTAATTCACATAAAATTTTTAATTTATAAAAAAACTGTGGGTTTTTTAGCCTAGGCCACACTGTTCTTCAATATTTCTGCAATGTAACTCAATACAAAGGAATTACAGATCTATTCATTACACTTGTTTGGGACCACTGAGAAACAGTAACTGTGATCCCAGATACTATGGACAGGATGCCCTTGGGAAATGGGTCTAGTGGACCTTACTTAGATCACTTGTGAGGAAAAATATTGGAAGGACTGGAACTTGGACTGTGATCATGAAAAGGCATAGAAAATCAGATCGTGCTCTTATTGTTATGAATTAGGACCAACACCATTAAAATCAATATTGTTACACCAAAAGGAATAGGATAGTTGGAAAGGATAAGAACAATTTATGAGTTTTGGGTTCACTGCTGTTCTCCATGTTGTTGCTGAGTCATTTGGTAGTGAAACAAACAAACAAACAAACAAATGGAGGCCCATAACTCTTCTATATCCAAAAGATCAATACAATTTATTTTAATGCTATATTCATAGATAAACCAGTAAAAGCTGGAATTTTCACGTGCTGTCAGTCACAATTAGATTTTATCACATTGTCTAATTACAACAAAAGCTCAACCAGAATCGCTCAGCCTCTATAAGTTATGCATTAATACGTACATCTCAGTTTACCCTTTCCAGTGATGGGAGCTGGCCTTTTACCGATTGCTGCTAAGAGCCAAGATAGTCATTGTTCCTGTACAATCTTTTTCACAAAAGCTACTGATTAACTGTTCTTTGGATGTCATTATTGATAAAAACTTGAAATGTAATGGAAACACAGCAATTTCAACTTGCTTAATTGAGGAGGGAGGATAGAAGAGAGACTACGTATACAAGCCTGAAGCATCCAGCTTCTCAAGCCATGTACTTTTGAAATGCTTTGCCTGTTTGATAGTCTTGAACATTTTTGAAAGGTGATTTGGATTTTCATTGAAAGCTGAGTCATGCGCATTGCTATTGTTTTAAGTGAAACATCAGGTTCTTAAAAGAATTCTATATTGTTAAAGAGTATTGAGGGGTTTTTTTTGGTCATTTATTGAAATGTTGCAGTGTAGATATTACTTTGTATTGCAGAGCTTAATATGTGCAATTTTAATAATTTAAAGTTTAGTTTACAAGGTGTTGTGTATGTGTTTTTTATGGTATTGTCTTTTTATTAAAATCATGTGCTTTGCAGATTCAGGAATCTTGATTTGACATATGCTTTGGGGAGGAGTCCAGGACGTGATGCAAAAACAATCACAGGATTTCAGAGTTCATCACTATTTAATTAGATTTTTTCCTATTTAAAAATCAAATGCTATTTAGAAGTTGCTTAGGACTTCTCACCAAACTATTTTTTAATAAATTCTTTTCACAGACAAAGACCATAAAGCCAGTGGGAATTTACAACTGATATTCTTAGATGCGCTCCTTTCAGAAGATATCTAATCTTTCACTCGAGAAGTTTTTACAGGTCTTGGTCCCTGTAGTTCCTGTTCCATTTAGAACGTACCAATAAAATTTCTTTGCATTATCATCTCAATGTGTTTTGTGATCTTTAAGGATGGATTGCATTGAGGGTATTCCATATTCTACATTTTACCTTACTTTGTGAAATGTAGAGTTGCACGAAAATATAGATTAATACTGTTTGGCTATCTCGGACGTGATCCCAGGTCCAACTGGTGAAAATGATGTATATTCCAATCTGTTCCTTGGTTGTTTTTGTTTAAAGAATTTGTATAGATTGAAATGCAGCTGCAAGTGTATTAGTGATTTTCTATTGCTTACTTGTCAAGATTTTTATTGTGTGGATGAAAAATAGCATTTCAAAACCTGGCAGCATATTGACAAAAACAGAAGAGCACTTTGTGTAATTCTCTTTTGAAAAACTACCTCTTTTAGAGACAGAGATTGCCTCAGCTACTTCCATTCATATGTATCTTGATCAATAGATTTATTGATAGCTTTTAGCCAAGATTTAATTCTTTTTTCTCCTCAGTTCACCATGGTGCTCACTTTTCTGAATTAAGAAACTAGAATTAGGCTCCTATAAGCAAGGCATACAATATGCAAGTGCTCTAGGTGTAAAAGGAGGCATTTGACCTTTTGTTGCTAATCTGTGACAGGTGCAGGCTATTTTCTTCCAAATGGTGTTAATTTTCATGTGCAAATCCACCCCCTGAAACCTGCATTCTATATATCCACCACAGGGGAATTGGTGGTCATCATGAGTACTGTAATGGACAGCTGAGAGGGATAATCACTGATATTTCAGCACATTTATGCTTGCGACTCAGTCGTTTTTAGTGCACTTGTGTTTTCACTGCTTATTAGGGAGGCTGAAGTTAGTTATTCATTGCTGGACAAAAAAAGTGTCTGAGAAAGTTCATGTGCAGGGAACAGCACATTGTTACAAATTAGTTTCCTTTACCATTTCTGGCAAACTCATTACAAAGTAATCGCGCCCTGCGCTGAAGTGCACTTCCTCTGGGACCAATAACTGTAAATAAGCAGGGCTGCAAGCTGGCTGATAAGTTGTTGTTCTGAAGATAACGGTCCTTTTTAGCAGAGTGTTTGACCTTTTTCTTTATATTGCCTCAGGCTTGTCTAAGACCCTCAAGGTCTATTTTTCATCTTAAAATTCTCTGTAGGAAAGCACAATGTGTGGTTTAAGAAGATTTTAGGATTGCTTAACATATCTATATTTTCTTTTCTAGCATTTTTATGATAACTGTTAGAATGCATTGTAAGTTTAGCTAGCATTTTCTTAAGCAGGTTTTCTTTATTTGTGTAAAGTACACTTTTTATGGATGTAGGAAGCAATATACGTTAATATTTTATGAGGACTAAGTGTATGTTGCATGATTAATAAAATAGTAATATCGGGCTTTTTTCTGACTTTTAAAGAAACTTGAAACATGCTATTGACCCCTTTCACTATTCACATTTTGAAAGTATTGCACTGAACATTACTCTGTAAAGCAATATAACCAAACATAATTAAGAATTGCAGCTTGAATGATTAAAGAAAAGTATATCTCTTTTTTTCTCAGTATGCTAAGAATATTGAACAGAACTGTGACTGAAAATTGAGCATGTCTTAAAAATAAACCCCAAGGCTGAGTGAAAGCCAGTTTATAGACATTTGGGAATTTGATTTGTTCACATCTTCCCATCAGTTTAAAAAGATCTGTGCCAGTATTTCTGTGAAGTAAAATAATAATAGAAAAAAACCCCTTCAACTAATTTCAGAGTGCATAGGAGAAAAAAATCCATAATGTTTTGTAAAGTGCTGGCTACTCTAATGAATTGCTTATTTAAGATATTGTCAGAAAGCCATTGGACAACCAGATGACAACCCAAACTATATATATATATATATAAAATTAAACAAGAAATGTCTTAGAATGCAAATAAGTTCAGATCTTAACTGCTCATAATGTTGTTGGGCTTTTTCCCTTGCAGGTTACATTACTCTATCAGTTCATTAATTTTATATGTACCTTAAATATCATTACTAGTATCTTATGTTTTATAATGTTAACCCCCAAAATATAATGCTACTCACAAATTATGGAGTGATGATGCTTTATAAAATGTTGTATAATCTCATAGATAAAACTTCTGTATTGATTGAATGGAGTGGTGATGATTTCATGTGGGCATGAACCCAAAGAAAAGCAAAGCAAAGATGGTGTTGTAGTAGTGTGAGACTTTTTTCTTTGATTTTAAAAGAACGTATTTAAGCAATATGGTTATGAATAGACTCTCTTACTGATACCACAAATTACCAGACTAGCAATTTACACAGAATAAAAACTGTGCACAGGAAGGGTCTTAGAGTAGTTGTATCAAAACAGAAAACTATTGGTAGGTACATTACACAAAATCGGTGCTATCTAGTTTTCTCGTAAATTTATCATCATTTCAGCACAGAAACTATCCACCTCAGGTACTGCAAAGCAGAGTGTATGTATTGTGTAATTGCACAGAGATTGCGGTAACATAGGAGGAACTTACTGTGTAACCATTCATTAAACAGGTTTCTCTCTTGCTATACATTTAACAAAAAAAAAGAGAAATTTTAAGGAACCTTATAGAGCTATTAAAAAATTAAAGCAGTTTAGAAGTTGTTTGCACTTAAGAAAAAATGTTTATTTTCAATGTTAAAATATTAATATGGTATAATGGCTAAATGGAATAGTGTAATCAATGTTTTAATTCCTGTTTCATAGTTTCTAATGCATTTCACTATGTTACCTGTGGTATTGGAATATAATTCTCACTCATTAGAATACATCTATTTCCCATGATTTCAGCAGTGTGAAGGCAGTACGTAAAATTGTTAACTTTGTTTATGAGATTAATGTTGGGAAGTTTATGTCCTGTCTTGGACACCAAAAAATGTTTTTCAGTGGTATGGTCAGCTTTCTGCAAAGTGTCTCTTAAAGCAAGGAAGTGTTTTGTTCTTATAGTTCTAGGCTTCCTTGTAACAAAACTGCCGTCTTGTTTAATGACATTGCTATGTGGGTTGAAATTAGGCTGACAGATTGTGAGCAAAGGCTGTGATATTACAAACAATAGTCTATTGAGCACGAGGAACTTGTTGAATTGGTTACCGAAGGCATTAGTGTTCAGTCCAGCCTATTTAGCATCTGGAAGACAGAGAAGAAATAGTGCGCTAATGAAATGTACAAATGATACTGAGCTGCAAATGGCTGCAGGTGACTCTGGTAGCTGGTGTGTACTATGAAGGAGCCCAGTAAGAGGCAGTTCTTTAGGCAAAAAGTAATAAAGTGACATAAAATTCACAAAAGGAAAAATAATGCATTAAGAGGGTGGTGAGCACTTAAGTATTAGAGATAAAGAGTGAAAACAGTGTTGGGAGTTCCAGGGAATTATGCAAATAATGATTAAATTGTCAAAGGTTCTGCTGGTTTTGGGACAGGTATATGGGTTTCCCAGAGCAGACTGGCTTGGAGTAGTTCCAGCATTCTGGCTCTTCACCATCAGTGATTTCACTGACATCTGTACAATTCTCCAGTGCTAGTTTAGGTATCCTATGGACTCCGTAATGTAGTTCTGAGTGGGCCATCTGTCCCCCATACAGTTCAGATCAGTCTGATGCTGAAACAGAAGCTGAAATTTGCAGTAGGTTGGAAACCAGGGTCTCATTTTGCTCTGTTTTTATTTATTCACTTAATAATCTTTTTGTTTCCTATGCTTTGCAGTACAACTTTTTAATGATCTTTGAACTTGAAATACAAATTTAATTGCTTCTGTGTCCTTCTTTGGAAGTAATTTGACCAAAATTTGCACCTCTGCTCTGTGCTGCAGATAACTTAATCCATATCTGGAATTGCTGAGATCATTGGGAGGCATGTATACATAGTAGTTTACAAGCTGGACCTAGTCCACAGTCTGTGTTCATCCAGGTTGCTGCCTTGCTCTTAGAAGATCCACCAGCATCACATGCCCAACTCACGTTAAAGTGACTGGGCTTCCACACATTAAGCTGTCTCCAGAGAGCTTAAACTGTGACCTGTGGGGCAACTGGTATCCAGCCTATGCAGTTGAACAGCTTGGACCACCTAAAGTCTGAAATACATGAAGGGATGTTATTTCCCCTACAATGTTATACGTGCATGACGTTTAATGAAAACCACAGTAAAACAAAGTCCTCTAATTAAAGGTATTACAATGCAATAGCTTGATTTTACCATTCTTATTTACTTTGGATAATGATCTGTAGAAAATAGTAGTTTACGTTAAGATTTGAGTTCTGTTGTTGTGAATAACAGCGATGGGTCTGACCCTTGTGGCAGAAAGTGCACTGAGATGTGTAAGGGACTTAATCCGAAGTCAGGCAGATGTGGTGGGCTGACCTTGGCAGGCTGCTAGGTGCCCACCCAGCTGCTCTCTCACCCTCCTCAACCAGGACAGTGGGGGAAAAAACCAAGATGGAAAAGCTCATGGGTGAAGATAAAGACAGGGATAAAGACTAGATCACTCACCAGTTGCCGTCACAGGCAAAACAGACTCGACTGGGGAAAAACAGATTTATTGCCAGTTAAAATAGGTTTGGATATTAAGAAACAAAGAGAAATTAAAACACCTTCCCCCACCCTTCCTTGTTTCCCAGGATCAACTCGGCTTCCCCCACAAGGCGCACGCAGGGGGATGGGGTATGCAGTCAGTCCCCAGCAGTTCCTCTCGGCTGTTCCTCCCTCCCCAGTCGCTGCTCCCCTGCTCCAGCCTGGGCCCTTCCCACATTCCTGTCAGGGGAGGCCCCTCCAGCGCGGCTTCTAGGCGGCCGTTGGACCTTCAAGGCATATTCACCTGCTCCCGCCTGCCCGCAGGACACGGGAGGTGTGTGCTCTGCCCCGCGGCACAGCCTTCCCTCCTCCTTGAACCCCGCTTCTCCTCAGAGCCCCTCACTCCCCTGCGTGCGGTGCTTTTACCCGCCCTTAAAGGCATTTCCGCCAAGGCGCCACCGCCTGGGCCGAGGGGCTGAGCGGCGCCCGGCGCCGGGGCCGCTGTGGAGGCGGCTGGAACCGGTTGT
>JAVJGI010000032.1:27650967-27689506 GCA_035590275.1 Ibycter americanus | reverse complement strand
CGGCAGCGCAGCTTCTCCTCAGAGAGCTCAGCCCTGCGGCCCCGCTGCCGGCACCCGGGCACCCGCTCCCCTACAGCAGGTGACATTATTTATACTTGGCAAAGGTATTCTAGCTGTACAATATTGCTGGTTTTTTTTTTTTCCCCCCAAATATTTCAAATGCCAAATGTGTCCTTCAGGCGAGTGTTTAGGAACAGATTGTTAGCACGAAGTGGTTTTCTGCAGAGGGAATCAGTGAAGAGAATTTTCTTCTGAGAAGAAGAATGTGGGTAGGAAAGTAGAGGATAACATTTAAAATAGGGAAGATTAAAAAAGTTCAATGAGGAAAGCCAGAAACAATTTGGGATAAGGAAGAAATATATTGATGAACAGAGTTTGGAATGTTTTTTCCTGCTTCTTTTCCGCCCCAGGACAGCAGATCAGCCAAATTTTGCTGCTCGTGCTCACCCTGTGTAGCACGTTACCGGCAAACAGTCGTACTGACTGAAATGGAACTTGCTAAGGGACTTGTTTAGCTCAAATAGCGTTAGAAATAACTATTTGAACCCAACAGTATATATCCAACTCACAAATAAATATCTAAAGCCAAAAATATATCTGAAACCATAAAACCAGGTTTGCAGTGCTATTTTTTTTTCGTAAGTATAATTTAGCATGTGAGGTAAAGTGTGGCCCTGTCTTACCAGACCCGATGAGATGGGTTTTGGATCGGATCAGGAAAATGTGTAGTCTTATTTTTGTAGCATATGAATGAAATGGACAGTCTAAACACTGTCTTTAAAAATCTTGGCACACTTCAAAGGAAAAATGCCAATTTAGCAATTTAAAAGCATTTAGCAAGTTCTCCCAGTGCTGAACTTCATTTCTATAGCCAGTGTGGTTGCTTGCTGAATAATGCCATAGGGGACAATGTAGCTCTGACTATATTTAAAAATATTATTCCATGAAATTCTCCAGGAAAAAACTGAGGCGAAATCTGACAGCCTTGTTTGTGTCCTTTGAAGGAGGTGATAGTGGCTGCGAATAGTAAAGGACAAGTATTAAGATAGCTTTTGAAACACAAGGGAGATGAAGGCTGGCCCATCTGTGGGGAAAGAGGGATTCTCGGAGCGCCAGCCAGAGGGGCCAGGTGGAAATCTATGGACTCTTTAATTGTAGAGGTGCTTGAACATGAGCAGCAAATAAAAAGAAATCCATACAGGTGGGGGATAAAAGAGGTAGAGAGACATTATCAGAAAAGTGAAAAAACAAAAGGGAAGCAATGAAAAGGATATTAGGATGCCTAACTGGAATACTCAGATAAGAGAATACAAAAAGTCAGTTTGATTGAGTAATAAAAATCCATGTTGTCTTCTTTTTGATGTATTCGTATGTATGTAGCTTACCGGTAGCTATTTTATTTTGTGACTATGATTAAGTCTATTAAAAATAATTCTGAACTGTTGTAAGGCTTATTATATATTTTAACTAACAGAGGCAGAAGTTTTTAAAACTTTTCTCAGTGTAGTTCCTGGAAAGTTACCAGCTATTCATTAAAATGCATTCTTTTTCATGTGTTCCTGGTAGGTAACCTTGGACGGGTGGACCACATCACACAGTTTGAGTACGACCTGTTCATTAGACCAGATACCTGTAACCCACGCTTTCGAGTTTGGTTCAATTTCACTGTTGAAAATGTAAAAGAATCACAGGTAAGGGAGACTAAATTACATAATATGATTGGTTTAAAAATTGCTTACTCCAGAATATCTTTTCATAAACAAAAAAGATGACATCCACGGTTTGTAACTAAAAATTTGCTGTAAAATAATTTTTTGTTCTTTGAAATTTTACAAGTAAAAGCAGGTATCAGTATGACTGAATATCACCCTGTTGTTCAGCTATCCAAGACAGCAAGTAATTACAAAGATAGTGTAATATTTGCCACCTAACAGGAGTTGTGTTAGTAGTGGCTGCTATATATTTGTTTTAATATATACAAAATAAACATATGTGTTAATATGGGAAAAAGAAGTCCATCATAGCTGTTCAAATATTATCACTCCAGCCTTCATTTAATACGTGTAGAACAAAGAGGTAGTGTTGCAAACAGGCATTACTCTAGTGATTTGTAGTAGCAGAGGAGTTGGCTGCCAATGTGTCCCCTGTGAAAGAGGAGGTTTAAATGTGAAACAAGTTGATAGGCAACTGTTTCACATACTTTTAAATAATGTTTCTTTGCAGTAAGAATGCCCCATGAGAAAGAAAGTTCCTTGCTCTATTTTTTCACTTGTCTTATATTAAGACCAAAAAAAAAAAAAAAAAAAAAAAAAGTTATTTAATAACTTTCACATTAACAAATGAAAAAAGATTGAGTTCCACTTTTCACACGCACCTTGCATTTTATTCTGGCTTTCCATTTTAGTTTATCATAATCAGACTGTCATTTTCACCTAATGGGGAGAAAACATATTTAGTATGAGAAAAAACCACAGAAGCTTGATATTTGTATTCCTACAAGACTAATATCTTAATATCCACCACTGTACCATTCCTTACAACTAGAAATCATAAAATTGTTTATCTATCTTTCTGGAGCCTAATACTTTATCAGACAGACCCTTTCCCCTGCTGTGCCTTACTCAACTATGATCAAATTATATAGTCATGAGATGAATGGGAATCTGTCTCAAGGAGGCGAAGAGATCTGGTAGAAAGATACAATATATATCTAGTGCTTACAGGATATTTGTTTTCATGGTTGTCTACATGAAAGAGAATGGTTTCACTATTAAGTTTGACTTGTGAGGTCTGTTTTTATAATGTGTGTTCCTATAATCTTTTTTTCATCTCTCCAATTTCCGTTAAAATGAGACCAGCATGAACATAATCTAGTCTGGAACCTTTTTTAGGTCTTTGTACTAGCGGACATGGGCAGTATTAGTCATTGTAGCTCAGCTATATTAAATGAATGTTAGAAATTGCTACATCAAACATACTGTGTAATCTGGTTTGTGCATTTTGATTATTTTCTTTTATGTTTTACTAGAAACTAATAACAAGGAAACCCATACCATTCAGTATTGCTTAAAAATGTTGCAGTAATACACAACTTTGATCACTTTATGTGTAAAAGTTGATATTTTAATAACTCTATATAAATAATTACATGTATAATATTATATTTATTTTTGATATATTGTATAGGTGATGTGGTAGGAAGGCAGATCTATGCATTCATATATCCCAGGTCTGGTTTCAGCCATTTAGATGAGGACTGAAAAGGAGTAGCTACTTTTATTAGTTTTGGGTGTTGTCTATATTACATTTCCTTCTCATCTTCCTCTTCCTTCAGCTTCAAATTCTTAAACAACTTTATATACTTAGATTTGAAAATATGTTGAAGATTTTCTTCTCATTATAAGAATATCTGCAGTTTTGTTTGACATTTCACACTAAAGCATTTACTTACAAAGAAATTTATTTCAATAGTATAACGAGAAAACAAGAAATCCATTCTCTTTTTCTCCTGTTGCATCAGACCAATCATTTATACCCAACAGTGGACAAATGGATAAAAAAGTGAACGAAAAAGATACAGTGTAAAAACAAGAGTCATACAAATACTAGGAACACATAATTGTACTGTATGTATTTCTGATTTAGGTTTCAGTTCTACTGCTGGATAGTAGTGTAGTTTTTACAATATGTTTAGTGCAGTATTTCGTGTTATTAATTTAGTGATAGATGAAAAGCAGTACTGATTAGACATTCCTGCCAATCTCACCGTCCATGCATTATTGTTCTGTAGAGAACAGTTTTTTACATTCCACTTTTAATTTTGTTAAGCCAGGGAGCTTCCACTTCTTATGTCTCAAAACTGTTCTATGGACTCATCTCACTTACAGTGTCGCCTGATTTTTAGCCTAAAGCTTTCCTTTATTTAATCCTGCTATTCCTAGTTGCAATCCTGCTTAGTAATAGCTCCTCTTGGTACAAATAAATCCTCATCATCCTTGGCTAACATTTATATTTCTGTAAATTATAACATTCCTCATCATTTGTGTCTCAACCTAGCTATCATGTTTGGTTCTTTTAGCTTTATATCCAATAGAGCACTTTACCTTTAAGTGTTTAAGTATTTTTCTGCTTTAGGGCCTTTGGACTTTCATGATAAGTGAATCTTTCCAGCCCTTTGATAATTAGCCTAGTTTCCCAGGGAAACAAAGCTTATATGATCACACTGTCTACTCGGTAGCCTACTTTGTGTGGCTGCTGCTATTTCTCCTCTCCTTTCTCCTTCAATAGTTTCTTAACTCTTGGCCGGTTTCAACACCACTGGACAGGAATTCGTGTAAGTTTCAGGAAAGCAGGCTGCCAGATGGGCAAGAGACCCATTAGTGTTCCCTCTGGCAGACAGGCTATAGTACAAGATCATTTCTTATTAAACATCAGAGAATCCACAGAGGAGATGCATAGGAGAAAGTACTCATTGGCATTTGCATTTTTAAGATACTGGACAATCCAACCATGAAATCCAAATCCATAGCACTTAGTAGTTTTGCTTCTTGCAGAACATCTTGTTTTTATTATTATTCCTCTTGCAATTCCTTCAATATTTTCTTTATAGTGTGGAACTAAAATTTAATGGACAATTGTGAGTACGCTAACATCCCAACTTACAGAGGAGGGACTCTAGTCCCTTTGCTCTCTTGCTGTCTCAGTATAGACAGCTGAAAATTGCAGCAGCCTTTTGTTGCTGTATCACTATGGAAACTCATGCCTAATTTGTTTTTTACTATCATACATAAGTCTTTTTCAGACTGATTGGTTCCTTCCTTCCTCCTGTTACATATGTCTTAGGTTTCTGTTGTGCTTCAGTAACAAGGGCAGGTAGTAGAGCTAAGTTCTGTAGCAAAGCAGTGAGAGCACTAATCTTTTCAGAATTATTTTTAGGATTTTATGATAAACTTGGGTTTTTTTATGTTCATATCCCTATGTTACAGTAGAACCAGTAGACTTCTTTTTTTTGTTTACTTTGAAGTTGGTAAATTAACTTCTTCCTCCTTATGACTTGGACTTCTACATCAGACATTTTATGTTACCAGTTTTATTTTATACTTTTTAGCAAGGAAAAAATCAAAAGAAATAGCTAATGGCTTATATTTATGGGAAAAAAGAACCATCATATAAGATACCTGTGAGATGTAAAATTTGGTCTTTTGGTCTCCTTCTATGGTTTGACTTGCAAGGCAGTTGGTCTGATAAGATCTGAGCTGTGGACTTTTTTGTCATTTGTTCAGTGAATTTAATTAACACCAATATTGGAAAAAACAAAAAGAAACTGATATGTTACATGTAAGGACTATAATCATGCAATGATTACCCTTGCAATAACCATGAAAGGGAGAATGAAGGAAATAGGATTTGCTGTGGAACACATGGTCTCATGGGCAAAGCCTCCAATTTCTCTAATTATATACGTGTCACAGGCTGCTGTCTATTTCTGGATAATGCTATCTGTTGGGCAGAGTTTGTTTCCTATTAACTTCAACCATGGCCCTTACAACACATCTGCAATTTTGCTAAATTCCTTCTCTGTGGAACTGGAAATTGGATGAACAAATGTCATCTTCAAATTGTTTTTCAAGTATTTTAAATAGACAGTGCTTCAGGTGCATGATTACTTCTGAGCTAGAATGTCTTTAAAGGTGATAGTAGCAACAGTGAATCATTTGAGATTTGGAGGGAAAAAAATAAATGTGTGTATGTGTGATAAATTGTGTAAATATTCTAGTATACCAATACTGGAGGATTTTACAGGTGAATGATTATTTCTCTTGGGGGCCATAGCCAGAAATTCTGCTCAAGTAGATGACACTCACTGTTCCAGATACTGTAGCCACACTACAAAAAGATGATCTCTGTCCTGGAAAATTTACTTTTGAGGAATCTGAGAAGAAATAGGGGTTGAATACAACAAAGTGATGAAAGGATTAAAAGTATCTGTGATTTTAATTACTCTAACGAACAGC
Organism: Ibycter americanus; assembly: GCA_035590275.1. NCBI lineage: Eukaryota > Metazoa > Chordata > Aves > Falconiformes > Falconidae > Ibycter > Ibycter americanus. Next base: position 27,683,492 of record JAVJGI010000032.1, on the reverse strand, counting down.
AACCATATTATACCAATAAGTAATGCCCATCTAGGCCGCATGTTATATTCTGTATGTATATGTACCCTGAACAACTCTGCTGTCTGATGAATCATGTTCAGAAATGGTATTTTCACTGAGATTAAAAAAAGAATTTCCAACAGAAGGGGTTTCCTAATAGTGCCAAATTTTGTTCTGTAAGTGTTGATAAACACATTTGGAGTTCTTCATCACAAAGGTACTGACAAAATATACCAAGAAGGATAGAAGAGAAGAATGGATATTTGGCAGCTAGGATTTGATCATTACTTACAGTTAATAAATCAATCCAAACTGAGGTTAAAATCAAAGAACAAATGTTATTTACTTTAAAGGCGTTCTCTCTGTTACTTCAGTTACAGTTGGACTGAGGCTAGAATTTTGACTCTAGATTTTTGGAGGTTTTTTGTTATGTATATGTATGGATCAGGAAAAAAGGATAGCCTAGTCTTCTTCAGAAATTTAAACAGGATGCCAAGGGAAGACAGATAATATCATAGCTGGTCATTACTGTGAACGCATGGAGCTCTCATTATAGAGTTGGGTTTTTTTTGTCCTACACTGTTTTGTAAAATAAAAGAGACTGTAAAATCTCTGTTGTCTTTAGTTGGTTAGGTTTTCAGGAAGTTTATTATTTGGATTGGATTTTATAGTTTGTTCAGACCTCTTATTACTGTCCTAAAATAGCCTGATAATCCTCAGTGGACTATGCCTTCTTTGTGATGTTACAGCTGTGATTGTTTAAAGATAGGAATAATGTGTGTATAGGGAGATATAATGTCTTTCATTATACCTATTGATGCATCTTGGAGAAGTAGGGGGGGAAGAAAAGAAAAACAGGCATGATTTGAGGTACCTCAACCTTTTTTTCTGGCCTAAGAACTCATCTTGTGCAGTTAATTCCTGCAGAAGCTGCCTCCAAAGTAAGATGGAGTAAGGATGACATCAAAAGCAGTCTAAAGTTGGAAACAGGCTGCCTTTTTCCTTCTTTCTTCTTAAGCTTTCTTCACTGTAATGTCATTTGGTGATTTAAGTTACTGGTATCAGGATGCGTTATAGCATCTTATAGTTTCTCATTTTAGAAGACAGGTGTTTTCTTTACTGTGCGTTAAAGGCTATATTGCATTTACCTAGCTTTGGAAAGTGCATGTATAAAAGTGCGTATGTTTTTATGAAGGAGTACAGTTCTGAAATTTTGACGATTTCTATAAAGCATGTTATGACTTGCAACATTTCCTAACCAATCTGAAATACATGTTTTCTGTGGTGTATTTCATTACGTATACCTTCTTACTAAATTAGGCAGAAGTCATTAATTGTTGAATAGTTTGCATTAATAATTTATTAATCCTCTTCTGGTCAGCTCCTGTAATCTCTCTAAATAGCTCTTTATAATAATTTACGGGGAGAATCACTAGATTATTTGAATTTTGCCTGTTTAGGGCACCTCCAGCTGTTACCCATCTTTATGTGCTCTTCTTATGTTAATTTTTAGTGTGCTAGAAATAGATCTCTCTCTCTTCCTGTATTTTGGTATTATATTCACCCTTTACACAGGTAGACAAAACCCAGTTCTTAATGTACCAGTTTGGTTTTGTCATACAAATTTGTTTTGTTTCCCCACATCTGATACTTTTCTTGAAAATAATTTGATTTTACGAGGTTAAAGGTAAAGGTTCCTGAAGTAGCCTACTGAAGCACATTTAATTATTAAAATTTAGAAATTTGAAATTTGGAAGTTTATATATTTTTGGAAGTTCATAGTTTATTTACTAATAAGCAATCTGAACAAAGCCATCATCTTAGTTTCATTGTTATATCTGACTATAATGTGTATGAGAACTTCATTACTAAGTGTGCTTATGTTGGACTGATTTAGTACTCCATAGAACCGTTGCAGTGTAACACAGCAGAATCTTACTGGGACTCAGATTAAGAGTGGTATGATATTGTTTGGTTCCAAGTCAGAATGTTTAAAGCATAAGGTTGTGGTACTGAAAGATAAGCTTTAAATTTATATTGCCCTTATAAGTCTGGTTTTAAAGAAGGATTTTGGTTAGTTTTTAAAAGAAGCTTAGTATCTAGCATATTATAGTGTTGTACAAAAAGGTACACTGTATTAAATTTGTTATTTATAGAAAATGTACATACTTGCCTAATTAATTTCCTTTCTTTTTACGTGCTTATCAAATAGTAAACAATTAAAATGAGATTCAATTTTATATGAAAACTTTGTGGCGGTTTTATTACTGTTACTGTTACTGCCAATAATGTAAACCATGGATGTAGACATAAAAGAAAAACTTCATGCAAAAACCCATAGGGTAATATAAATGTAAGAATGTACCAAAATGGGTGAGTTTTAGATTTATCTCTGCTGCGGGGTTGATCTACTACCAAAGAAAATGAAATATTTATATTTAAATTTCATACAAAGTTTTATGGGTGGGTAGTTTAATTTTTTTTTAGCAGGAAAAAGAATCTCCATTACTAAAAAGCAAATGTGTCTTAGGACTAGAAAGCTTTGAGATTTCAGCATTTGAGTTGTTGAAGCTTCTTTCTAACTAATTTTAGTTTGCTTGTTAACTCTCAGTGATGAAGGCTCTCAGCTCCTCTTTCAACTCCATGTTTGTATGTGTTCTTTGCTAGCTCATGTGTTTGAAGTTGGGGTCCTTCAGTCAATAATGACATCTGAATTTGCATCTGAGTCTTGAAAACACTTGGGCCATTCCCCCAAAGCCATAAAGGGTTGAATTGTTTTTGTTATCCCATATTTCCAGCTCACATGGCCATGTTGACTTCAAGATGAAACTGTAAGTGGCATCACTGTTACAACTTCTAATTCACTGCTTACTGTAATTTTAGTATTGATCTAGTTAGATCAATATGAAATTTTGATTTATTTCATATGTGAGTGATGTTTTTCCTTTATCGTTACCTACTGAATAGTGGGTTTCAGTTCTTGTGGGTGAACTTGGTCAAGATTTACATTTTGACATTCGTCTAAGGCAGCTGGGTTTATCAGTCATTATCATTCACTGTTTTATTTTGCCTCGGAGAAAGGCATACACTGCAGAAGTGTTGAAATTCTTATTTTTTTCTAAGCAAGATTAAAAAGGAAGTGAAACTCTTGAAACATTTTTGTCAGGAAAAATCAGTTTCTTATGCAGGTAAATAAATTTAATCTGAATTAGAGAACGCTTTCACTGAAAATTCTCTGGTGTTTACTAGCAAACATGACAACAGTTGAAGCAAAATGGGAGTTATGTATTTGCATCCTTTGGGATGTATATTTCAGAATCTAGAAGCAGCAAAAATCTGGATTTCTGTTACGCTTTGTTTATTTTGATGGCATCACTGTGTACTACAATGTTGCACTGCAGATAATGCACTCGCCAAATTCCTTAAAGCTATATTTGAGTGTATAGGTGTATTTTATAGATACATAAGTGCATACATATATATCTGTCTGCCTTGAAAACATGAGAGACTGAGTTGAGTGTATTTGGACAATATCTTTTAATTAACTGCAGTTACTACAGGGTAAGTAGACTATTTTTTACATATCACATGCCATTCTACTTGAAAAAGAGAAAGGAAGAACAGTGGATCCAGATTCATGATGCAAACTCTGTAAGATCTTATGGTACCATAGCATGTGGTAATATGGATCCATTACTTTTAATTAGGGAAGGGCTTGAATTATCTGCAACTTGTATTAAAATCCATATGGATTATTTCAAAGGAGCCTTTGAACTTTTTAAAAGTAGTTTCACTGATCTCTGTGTTGAAAAGTGATGCAATGTTATTGTAAGTCAAAAAGGCATAGGGTTAGATGATATGTATAGTGATTGAAGTAATTATTTATTTACTGAGGAAGCCATATGAAACGTTAATTAAATAAAAAACAAAGTGATGACATTTAAAATAGATTGCATGTTCATCTCAACATTTAAAAAAAGAAAAATCAATTGAACATACTGCAGTTTTGAAGAAAAATAATTTTGCCATTTTGGAAACTTGTGCCTATATTGGTCATGCATAAAATTAGATTTATAAATGATGATTCTTCCAAGTTGGAATCCTTTCAAGTACATATAATTTTATTTTGGATCAATAATTCAGTTGTGCTTGGAATAGATTGAGGGCACATGTGAAGCTTTGGTAAGTGCAATATAGTGTGCATCTCCATGAAATTATCCAAAGCTGTCATGACATGTATCATCCTTTAAAAAGTAATGAATACAGACAAGTTAGTAAACATAGACAATATTCAATGTTAGCAAGACAACTGTTGTCCTGATGAAATATTCTCTCTTGGCAAGACAGTGTTAAATTCATAAACTTGTGTTCCAGGTGTCTCTAAGAACATTTTAGATGTCAATGTTTGGTAATTATTGCATACATACTCTATGTTTCAGATTTAACACTGGCTTTTGCTAACAGGAAACTAATGGCCAGGTGTGTTTAATTTCCTATTATGGTGGCATCTGTCACTCAAAATGTCAAAAATACATTATAAATGCTATAAACAAAATCAGCACTATGATGATCTTTATGTCAGTGATGTGACATGCTTACTTTTCTTTCAATTTAAAAACTTTTTTATTTATGATTAAATACCCCTTTTTAGTTCCAGTTTTAAATTTCTTCCATGCAAATTTGGTTTAATTCTCCATTTATTGCTGAAAATTTACATCAGAATGTGGAAGTGTAGAACTAAAGTAAGAGGAAAAATATTTACATTGAAGAGATGAAGATGAAATGTTTTAAACTTCCTTGCTTTTAGAATTTTTTAATCTTTCTTACACAGACTAATTTGTGTTTGAGTTATGGCAGGTTCAGATACTATGCAGAAATTGTTGAAACCTGAAGATAAAAACAAGCTGAAATATATATAGGTTAATTCATGTTACTGGGGGAGGGAAACCATTTGCCCTTTACGTGACAGGGCAGAAAAAGAGAAGCTAATGCTGAAAAATTGTAGAAAGTTGTGTTTTTTCTTGCCACCGAGGAAGTCAAAGAATGAAATAATAGTGGTACTCCGTGAGAGGTGATTAGTTTGAAATTAGTTGGGAAAGATCAGTGAAGAAGCCAGTATTCTGTCTGCTGATTGTGGTTGAGTCTATTAAGCATATGGCTCCAGTAATCCCCTATTCTGCTATTAAATGTTGGTGGTAGAACTAGAGCGCTAGATCTTGTAACGCTTTTCCTTCATTATTGTTGTATGCTGCCTGTGGTTTTAACCTATGAACCCAATACGAACCCAATATTGAGTCACTGTGCACAGAGTGTCTTTATGTATCTGATTCCTTACAATAAGTGAAAGAAAAAGCAGAGAAAACTTGAATTTTGATGGTGAAAATGAGAAATAGAAAATAGGAAATTTAATATTGGGAGGATAAACAATTTCCTGAAAGTTAGTGTTGTACTATATTATAGGCAATAAGAGCCTTCCACTTTGCTTCTGTGCAAGCTGTTAGATGGAGCAGAGGAGCTTTGAAGAGTGGGAAGTCTTTCATTGATCTTGAGCGCCTATAACCTCCATCATAATTGGACATCAAGTGCCACAAAGATGTAGGATTATTGTGCTTTGTTGAAAAGTTTGCACATTTAAGAAACCCTCTTAGGCAGTGTGGGTTCATTCTGGTGTTTACCAATTTGCAACTAATTTTGAATCCCAGTGTTCAGCACATTGTTCAGCAAGTTTCTTGGACACCCAGAACTAACTCAGGGCTTATGAGTCCAAATCATATTGCACTTGGGTTGTCCAAGAGAATCATGAGTAACTCTTGACTGAAGTAATCTGCCTCAGTAAAAGATGGAAACGTACCTTGTTCCAAAGCATCTAGTGTCAATACTGTTTATTCCAGGAGATAGCCAGTTGCTGCGGAACATGGAAGTGGAACTACCCTGTGACACTGAAGCAGACTAGTTTGATAATGAAAAGATGGTGAAAAAACAATCCACTGTCATTCTTACTGTGACTCCGTGGATCTCAGATTCCCATCTGCTCTTCCCATTCTGTCATCAACAACCACTGTATTTGAGTCTACCTTCTCAGTTACAGCGTTGTCTTGGTTTTGGCTTTACTGTGAAATAAAAGGGTATCACAGAAGGTCAGATTAAGGAGCTGTCTAGTCTGGTATCCTAATCTGGACAAGGGCCAGTAGCTGATGCTTACAAAAATATAGTGATACCTAGGAAAGCATAGAATAATCCTTACTTTCAGTTCCTGTGTCAGTGGTATAGGCAAAACTGACCTATGCATGCTGTGCAAGTTACAGGAAAACTCTGGTGCCCTGCAGGCCAGCCTGACAGTTGTTCCTCACATACTGCATGTTGCAGTACCACAGAATTGTGAGTTCCCACCAGTCTAAATTAGGTACAGGCTGTCAGAAGTCACCAGGTTCATTGTAGTAGTTGCCAGGTTAATTGTAGTAGTTGCCTCCAGATTGTTTTTAACAGGCATATGTGGACTCTGAATTATATCATCCTTGTCTAATCTGATCATACTCATTGTGATCTTGGAGCACTGAGTTCTGCAGCTTAATTATGCAATTTGTATAAAAAGTACTTTTTTTTTAAAATGTGCTGGTTAATATTTAATATAACTTTTGTGCTATGAGAAATAGTGAATAATTTTTATCTGCTTACTTGATTTGTGGTTTTATGAATTTCGTATTTCCCACTGCTCATACTGTTTATCCAGGTTAGTGAATTTTAGTCTATTTAGTTTCCTCTTCTACATTCCTCTCACCTCTGCCTAGAGAAGCTTTAAATAAACTGGGTATGGCCTATATTTACCAGTAATTTTGAAAGGTAGGTAAGGATATTTTCCATAAAACCCAGATATACAATGCCCCATCAAATTTAGTTCTGTACAAAAAGTTTTTTATTTATTTTTGCCATTAGGATCTGAAAATAACATTTGTATGCTTTATGGTAGAATGAGGTAGCGTATCTCCCATTGATTTCAGAGGGAGCAAAGTTCCTGTAATGTTAAATGCCTGAGAAAATCTCATCCTAATCTCAATTAAATATATTGTTCTATTGCTGTACTGCATATAAGAATATGCTCAGTTTGTAGAATTCTGGAGGTAGGAAGCATTAAGATATGCATTTTCAGTTTTTTAAGGAAAGAAAATTAAAAAGCCATGGTTTATAGCTACTTTTTTTTTTTTTAAACTATTAATTGAAACTGGAAGATTCTTTTGCACTGTATGGGTAACCCAAGATATTACAGTGTATATATAGTTAAATCATTCTATTTCTTCCAGAAAAAATATTTTAATCTTTCTATTGAAGGAGCGGTGAAATACTCTGTAAAATGAATGTGCAATTTTTTGCTTTGACAAATCAAGAAAGATAACACTGGCTTTATATATTGACCCTCAAAGTAGAACTGCTGTATTTTTGATACATAACACAGTATAATAAACTGTGTACAATTGTAATGATTGAGTACAGTTACACCAGTTTAGGATCTGGCCTGTAAACCTTAGATAGAAAATATCTGCTGTTACACCACTGCTCGTGATGGCTCTGGTAATTTTTTTGTGAATTGGGAAGCTCCATGGAAGCTTCTAATTTTCATAGTAGCATTACCATGATGAACTGTAGCTCATTACTGTAAACTGATGGCAGCTGTTAATACTATTACAGGCAGAGGCTTTTTATTTAAGGGAAACATTAGCCAGTAACTGGTAGATTTCTGACACAGTATTACATAAAGCTTCCTGTTAGGAAGGAGAGCAAAGAGAAATGGATTTGAACCCATTAGTATCAGAATTACGTGTCAAAAAGCTAGAGCAGAGTTCAATTTATTTCTGCAATAAAGTGTAAGCTAGAGATTGACTTGACAATTATTTTACCTTACATTGCTCTGGTTGTTCTGAGATGACTATTCCAACATCAAATCATCTTGTTTGGACATCTTTTACTGAATAACATGCTAGTCTAAATATGCATTATGTTATGTAGGAGCTGAAACTTGGAAGGTTTTTCAAGTAGAAATGAGTTTTTTATTACTATTTTTACTAAAGGATGTATATACAGTGGAACATATTCAGTATAGATTTAAAACAACTGCATGTGTTTCTGCTAAATCTGGTGTATGTGGTTGAATAGGGTTTATGTTGTCATTGAAAGGATAATATTTCTGAAGCTTTTAGTAGCTTGGTATAAGCAATATAAATAATCTGCCCCCAAACATTTGTCTTTTCTAAGCCAGTCACTGAGCAGGGTTTTTGCTTCTGTTTATCAGTTTCCTTTTGCCCTAATAATTTCCCAAGATAAGTGAAAACAAATCAGACAACCACCTCCTTATTATAATTCTCAACTTTGAGAAGAATATTTTTATCAACCTTTTTGCCAATTTCATATATATATAGCCTCCAACTGAACACTGAGGTCCATGAATTCAGATCCTTAACCTTGCACATTGTAACAGACTTTTATTGGAATGGCAAATCTGACTGTATTTTCCTGATCTTGAAATGATGATTCTCTGCAGAACACTTAATTTTCTAGTTGTGTAGCATAATTTTTTTGAAGGGTGTTGTGTTCATTGTCCTCATATTACCCTCTGAAAACTCACTTGAAGCCTCACAGAAGACTTTTATTAAAATCTTTCTAGGTAATATATCACAACAGTGTGTGGATTCTCCTAGCAGATTTTCATATGCCTTTGCATACGTTACTGTAAGACTGTATCATAATTAGGAGTGATGCAGGGAAGTAGAATGCTGCTCGTGTTGCATCTTGTTGAATGTTCATATTCTGATCTGTGAACTCTGTGGGCAAAACTAATCCTAACATCAAAGGACTACAGAGTATTGTGGGATTCATGGTAGGACATGCTTGCCTTTGGAAATTTGACATTGATACTGAGTACCTCCAGTGTTAGATTTAGAATTGCCGCAATAGCCAGATTAAACAGAATATCCTTCCTGGCAGGCATGTGGAATGGCAATTCCATGGGTTTGGAATAGCCAGGATGAAACTACAATAACTGTTCCCTGTGGGTTGTCTTTTCCCTGTGGCTGCAGAAGGACCAAACAAATTTCTTTGAAGCAGAGGTTCATACAGCTACCTACCTAGGTAAATGGTTATTTTACATGAATTCTAGCTGTTTTTATCACAAACCTAATTTGAGTAATATATATTTATTTTATTGATTTAAAGCCTGATCATTATAAAAATCAGCCTATAAAAAGATATTGTATGTATGTAGGAAGAGAATTTCTTTTTGCCAGGAATTTCTCATGCATAAATACAAATGAATATTCTAAATGTAAATGTTTGGCTAGATTATTCTTCAGAGGCACATACTGATTTCTGTTGTCACCCTTCAGTGAGATTTAGTGTAGATTACTAGGATATCCTTTCCAAGCACATACTGTAAAAAGTGTAAAATATGATTTCCTTGACAGTCAGTGAAAAGAGACAGAGTAGATGTTAACAAATTAACTGTGCTTACTCCGTTTTCACCAGTGTAAGAGTCTTTCAGCTTTTCAAAAACTTAACTAGTTTGATGCTTATAGCATACAGGTCCATATTGTGCTTGATGTGCTAGGAAATATGTTTTCAAATTCATAGCTTAGCAAAAAGCGAAGCTTTACATTTCCTGATTTTTCTTTGCGGATCTAAATGTAGAGTTGTGGCTCTCTCACCATAGTGGGAAGTACTGTATAATTTTGCAGTTTAGGCTGTTCTATAATGCAAGTAGTATGAGTCTCATGGTAAACCGTGTGTGATGGCCAAGTTTAAGCCTAAAATATGTTCCATTCAGCTTTCTAAGAAACTGGAAATTCATAAATTGTTGAATGTTGTAGTGGGTTTAATAATTATGGATTATACTAATTTTACACTTCAGTGGTTAAATGCAAATATTATTCTACAATTAAGACACTTTTCCCTTTTTTCCCCCTTCTTTGTTATTTAGAGGGTACAAAATATATTTGAACAATTCAGTCAGTCTGGAGTGTAACCTATGAAGAGTTTGTTTTCGTGAACTATATAATTTTATAGCTATCTAAGAAAATATCAATATTGTTAAATCTTAGTCACCTCTGTTTTTTGAGCATTTGCTAGGAGATTGGAGAATAAGAGAATGTTCTTAGATTAATTGGAAAGAACTTAGCAAAACATAAGTATCTGACAGAGCAGGTTTTTTTCCCCAAATAGTTATCAGAAATTTTAGCTCAATCTGTTTGAATTAAAACAAAGAAAACACATGCAGTTGTAAACATGTTGATTAGTACTGTCTTTCATCTCTCAGTTCTGCTAGTCACGGTCACTTGCGTAGTCAATTTAGTTCACAAGTAACCCATAGAGTTTTATGTAAGAAATGCAATAAATAAAAGAGTCATTCTTATGTGGAAATAAGAACTAAAAATATGTGACACAACCAGCTAAAAGCAATATCCCATATTAGAAAATAAGAAAGGAAACAGGTATAATATACTGGAAAGGAATGCTGATCTTCATAGGTCAGTTACATATTTAACTGGTACTGGTCATGTGAGTAGAAATTAGAGATGTTGTTTTAAAACTTACATAGTATTTTTATGTGTGGCAAGCATTGTTAAAGATCAGCGTTGAACTACTGGATACAGTTGAATTAGAATAAATATCAAGTTCATCTAAGTATTTGTAAAAAATTATATTCAACAGCTACAAAACCTGCACAATTTTTGCTTTCTTGGCAGTGTGGTATTTTTAACCTACATTAATTTGTTTTGTAAACGGTTTAAAAAGTATTAACGTCATGTCACTTATGAAGTACTGTCAATAAGTGTTTGGTTTAACAATTATATTTTAATATATGGGAGATGACACTACAACATTGCTGTACATTACTGTATTTTAGTAAGACTTAAATCGTAATTTCTATCCACTGCTTTGCGTGTTCTGTAGATAACAATAAACATACAGACCAGACTTGGAAGCAAAACTCAGCTTCTGTTCTTTCAAGGGAACAGTGATGCTTGTAGTTGTATATGGTTAGTAGTAAAGTTACGAATATTAATATTATACACCTATGTATTTGTATTTTCTCAAAACATTTGGGAGCATTTGGAATTTGAATTTTTTTATGATCTCTCTCTGATATACTTGAAGGAAACAAAGCAAAAAGACTTTGGGAAAAATATTAATCTTTGTGGTAAAACTGGCTTTATAAAAAGCCAAACAAGCAGAGGTATTTTAACATAATTTTCTCCTGACTTAAACAATCTTAATTTTATCACTTTGCCAAACTGTATTCCTTTGCATGAAGTATTTGCGGGAGATACTTCTGAATTTGCATTTTCATTAGATTTAGCATTCAGTACCTAATGCCATAAATTTGTTTTTGAAACTCCTTAATTCCCCTGAGTGTTCCAACATATTGAATGCTATTTGCTTTGTATTATGTTGGCAGCAAATCTGCAGTGAAAATGCTGTCAATATATATTCATAGCTAACATTGTTAACTAAAAGCAATATTGTTTTTCTATTGTAAGCTGTCACAAATGTTTGGCACCCTGGTGTGTAAGCCAAAAAAATGTCAAAGAAAGGAATGAATATTTTTGAAGAAAAGTGCAGTGATAGTGTCAAGTTTTCTGTATTAAAATACATTCCTGTTTGTACAGACCTTTACAATTTATAAAATTGTTTTGTAGTAATGTAAAGTTAGAATATTGTGAGAACATGCAGGCTGTTACAGATATTATATTAAATGATAGGAGCATAGTAAACGATACAGCCATTTTACTTTCCAATGTAATGTAATGCTTATCAGGTTGTAAAATGTGTTCTACTAAACCCAAAGATTATTTTATTAAGAGATGTACTATATATGTGGAAAATGAATAAAAAATATTCTGCATTTTTGCCTGTTTCTGAAGATGAAGCATGTAATTAACAAGAACAAATGCAAAGTTTTTAACATACTCGTATGGACTATCGCTATCTTTGTGTAAGTCACACTGGTTTTGTTTATTTATTTATTTTTTTAATTTTAAGGAAAAGTATTCCTTTTCCCAATCATTCATTCTTCTCTAATGAAACTTATGTTTTTGTATCTGCGTGCTATTATAAGAATGTCTCAGAACAAAGTATTTCAGAAAACTTTTGTGGGGAGAAATGTAAGAACAAAAAGAAAAAATATCTGTCCACCACAAAAATGACCATGCTAGTGCTAATAAATAATAAATGCACATAAGTTAAAATAAGACAAATGGCAATCTTTTGTGCTACTCTTGCAAATATGTTCAGCCAGGAAACTTGTGCCCTGAGCAATGTAAACAGAAATTTCTAGATGAGGTAGTCAGAACAGACGCAACAAAGTTCCTTTGCCACAAGTTAGCTTATCCAGGTATCAGTACAGAGTTCAGCTGATAGCAATGGAGAACACTGTGAAAAGTCAATGCTTCTGCCCTGTCCATGCCTCTCACTGAAGTATCACAAAGATACAGATTTTCTAGTACTCTCATCTGTCTAGGTAACATTTTTCTATATTCACTTAGGTGAAAAGATTAATCCACATATAGCGAAATACTGGAAAACCCGGAAGTGTCATTCACGACACTTTGTGTCAATCTTTAGAAAACTTTGCTGCTTTCTGAACTTACTGAATCTTAACGTGTTAAATTTAGGAAACATTTTTGGGAAAACCTTAATACATTGAATGTTCAATGTAATGTCCAAAAAGAAACTTAAATATTCTAATCTACTGTTCAAATACAGTCATTGGTAAATCTGTTTTTCATCCAGCAATATATTGGTGATACATATTAACATTATATTCTATGATATTGTCACATATCCCAAATAAATACTGCCTGATCATACTACCTGATGCCAATAATAATTTAGTTTTTCCTTGCAGCTGATTTCACCCTTTTACTTCATAATAACCTTTGCTTTCTGCACTGATATATACTCTGCTAGGGGAATACAGGTGCCACAAGTGATTTCACAAGGTCCCTGTTATGGATTCACTATTTTCAAACATTTTCTGAGAAGTGCAAAATAACCCAAGTTTTTATTGACTTTAGTGAGATTTCAGTACTATTAGCATCTTGGAAAATTGGCCCTTAGGTTCCCTTGCACCAGTCTGTATACATTCTCTCATATACTTTCAAATAAGATTGCATAAAACTTCAGAGCTTCCTGCAGTGATAATGGAACAATATATGACAGTGGCATAATTGTAGTATATGCTGCAAATATCTGAGCATTATGAGGCATTTCAAAGTAAGTATCTTTGACACTGTTTTTCTTTTTATTGTCTCCAGTAAAGAAAGTAGGAGAGACAGATCCTTTCTATTCCTGTTTAGATCCCAGCCTCTGCAGTCACGTTCCTGTGTCCATTCTGAGAAGACACAGAGGAGTTACCACCCATAAGCACAGTACTTTTCTTCTGTGATCCTCTCAGGAGAAGAGCTTCCATCAGTAATTACTTTTTCTCTCAGAAAATGTGAATGCAATAGATGCTTTAACACAAGTAATGTGAGGCACAAACAACAGAAATATTGAAGAATTAAGGCACATACTGATGGCTCCCTTATAACTGATATTGATGGCTTAGATCTAAAAATTGTGTTTTGGATATGTGCCAAATACTTAAAATGCTTTTCTAATGAAAAATCTAACATTTATTATTAACTGTATATGGAAAAACTTCCTACTTCATATGTTTTGTTTTCACACTGGATATCTTAGACATGCCTTTTACTGACTTCACATTTGAGTCATCTTAGATGAAATAAAAACAACCAACCGGTTGAATCCTGACATGGACTGAGGGGATAATTGATCTATCCTGGGAGAGTCACAATAATCATTAGAATAGTGTAGATGGCAATGTCCGGAACCAAGGCTCAATTGCAACACAAGCAAGGAAGACAAAGATGGTCCCACATCCACAGTTTTTATGGTCTAGCTAAACATAATGAGTAGCAAATACTAGACAGTTTTTACAGAGTACATCTGAAGAAAATATGCTAAATCTATCATAAAAATCAGAAACAGTAGAACCTGGCATTCTGTTCTCAGTGTACAAATACACTGAGAGTGCCATAACTAATAATTTGCTTTTGCTTATTCTAACAGCCAGTGTGGTCTAACTTGGAGACAGAGAATTCAAGCTTGGAGTCATGCTTCGCTGATGGGAATGTGAAACTTAGAGGGGAATTCTGTTGGTGATTCCTAAAGGTAGATGCATAGAGTGTCCTCTCTGTAGAGAAAGCAAGAAATGGTATATTCTGGTTTTTCTCAAAAGTAAGAGTGTCATTAACTATAGAAAAGGGAGTGATCTAAGGTTAAGAAGCTTAATCTAACTTTGCAGAGCCACTTTCATTACCAGAGCAGGAATATAAAAAATTTAGAAAACGTTTTTATTTTCAGAAGTTATTCAGCACTTGGAATATGAAGTTAATGTTGAGAGACCATCCCACTTTAGAAAAAGGAACCAGATTTTTAAATGACTTAAAACCTTGCTATATCATGTCTAATGAATATGTTTGGATACTATAGTAGTAGAGAGTTTGAACTTGTTGTAGGCATTTCTGACTTACTATATCTCATATCCCATACAGCTTTAGCTAGGTAGTATTTTTTTGCTGCTTCCTACTGATGTCGGTATTAATTTTTTCCTGCCTTTTAGCACCTGATATTCTTCCTTAATTGTCATAAATAAGTAAATAAAACAAAAAACTGAAATAGACCTGATTGAAGGGATAGCTTTCTGGGTCTTTGATTGACATTATGTAGCAAAGTCAGTGATATTTATAAATGTTCTAGGTGAATGTCCAGAACATTCAAGTCTAAGACAACATCTTGCCCCTGCATTCATGGTTTTCTAGATTATTCCAAGAACTTGAGGATGATTGAGTCTAATTTCTATTTGGAGAGGCAATATACTTGGATAATTACATTCACAGGTGAATAGTATTTTTTTAATACAGTAAAAAACTTCAACATTTCTTAAATAGCTCACGAGATAGGGATTACTAATATTGAACAGGAGATAGTACTGCATCATACAGACAATTGACAAAATGGACTAGTGGTTTTCATCCTTAATTTGACTCTTTTCCTTAGTGGCAGAGAGATGCAGGGTCTTTTTCACATTGCTTATATTGTTTTGGCATAACAAATTTAATCATGACTATATCCTTTTCCCACAAAGTGTCTTGTGTCTTGAATCACAGAATGCTTAAATATTGTACAGGTGTGGAATAACTGTGTGCAGCTCATCCTACTGGAAAGCTTTGGATTTCTGTGTATTGTGGAGGAATAGATCTTTGTAGAATTTTCAGAAATGTTTATGAAGCTTTAGAAAGCGATGTGTTGTTTTATCTGGCAGTTAGATTTCTGTAATTTCTTGCTATTGTTAGAGTTCCTTTTTATTATTTAATATATACTGTGCAGGGGCACCTTCCTCACCATTTTAGATTTTTTACTGTTGCTTTGTTAGATATGAATTTGATGCTGCAGGAGGAGTGAACACGTGTAAACTGAGTTACTAATCATGCACAAATCTTTGTTTCTTTGGCTTTCCCACGTGGTGGTTAAACACTTGTTTTTCTTCTGTTACCCTTATATGAAATAAAATTTTATCTTTCTTTTTTATGCTTGAGAGTTTAGACTTTTTAAAAGATGAAGGCCTGTTGATTGTTCCCCTTTGGAGAAATGATGTCACAGAAAGGAGCAGGACATTGTTTAACTTTTTCTGTTAGTCAGAATTATGCTTACCTCTGCTAAGGAATTTTTATGGAGGACTCCTCCAAGATGTGTTACCCGCTTTTTCTACTAGAAGGAATGACTCAGAATTCTCCTGTGGGTGGCTATTGCAACAGTGGAGCACGAAGACTGAGAAATTAATAAAGTAAATAAGAAAGAGAGTAAATATAGACCAAAACATCCTCATTTACTGTTAGAAATAAGAGAGGAACAGTATTAAGGTACATAGATGAAACAAACCAGCACTTATCCATGGTGAAATCTATAAAATGTCTTCGATTGCTCAAGGGATCTTTAGATATAGCATTATTTTCTTTATCTTATGGATGACTTGACCACCTTCACTATGAATTTTTCATGATTTTCCTGACCCAGCAGCTCTTGCCTGTGGAGAGAGTAATACAGTATTGATTTGGGTGTTAGGTTTCTGCCTTTTTTGCCACAACAGGATTTTTGTAGCCTAGAAACCTCAATCCCTGATTACTCATTAGAGACTTGCAGAACTTTTCTTAGATCTGGAATGTAAAAGAAGAATCACTTGGTTACTTTTGTCATAGGTAGCCTTTGTAGTGGAATTTCAGCTCATCTCTATAATGAGCGTTGTTGTTATTAAGCTTTCCTGATTGAATGGGCACTACTAGGCCTTCAGATTGCAAAAATACTGTTGTCTGTTTAACAATTAGTGTGTTTGCAGCAGAATTATGCTGGTGAATGTGCTTAGTTAGAAGCATACTGCAAAACAGTAGAATAAGTAGGGGTCTGTCCTCCTGCATTCATCCTGGCATTGATGTCTTGGTGACTTATTTTCTGTGCCTTTCAGGCATATTAGAAAATTGAAAAGAGGCCGTGATGTTGCTATTTCTCATTGAAACGTTTTTTTTTTTTTAAATAAAAAATCTATATCTTACATCCTCTGAAAACTTACTCTCAGCATTGCCATGGAAACAAGATTTTTAAAAGGGACTTAACTGAAATTTAGCAGCAGTTTTTATTTCTTTGTGATTCATACTTCATAAAAATGCAAATGTCACACTAATACATGTTTTACCTTAATATTTTATACTACGATTTAGTCTTAATTGGTCTAATGTTTTTCTTAATTAAATTTTGAACTTCTTTGAATGATTTTAAAATTGTACTGTGGACCTATCAAGCTTTAAATTTTGACTGTGACACACAATTTAAGATACTGTTATAGAGGAAAATCAATCATTTCAACCTGTAATCACAAGCACAACAAAAGATTTAAAAGATTTAAAAAGCCTTTTGTCCTGACTGGAAATTTCTTGGCCTTTAAAATCTTCATTTCATTTCTTCTGTGAAGTACCACAGGAAAAAGGATTTTGTCATTTCTATTTCTTTGGTTTTCGCTTTATTTCTTCTAACTATGTGAAGTTGTTTAGAGGATAAATTATACTGCCCTCCTAAATAAAGGTTTTATTTATAGTTCTCTTAAGGGGGGGTATTTTGATTATCCCAAGCTACAGTGTGTGCATTGGTATACACACATACTTACATCAACATGTGGAAATAAACTACATTAATTTAATATTTTATTTGGGTATAAACATGCAGCTGTTGATAATGTTAGTTCAAAAATGAAAAGATATCTGGTGTTCTGTTCTGAGTGCATATTTGGTCAGACCTCACATAACATACAGCATTTTGCCTTTTAAAAATGAAAATTAATACTGTTAGAGCAGGGATCTCATTGATCAAGACTGAAATTACAGAGTCATTTAGGATAGAAAAGACCTTTAAGATGATTGAGTCCAACTGTTAACCTAGCACTACCAAGTCCACCACTAAACCATGTCCCTAAATGCCACATCTGCATGTCTTTAAATATGTTGAGGGATGGTGACTCAACCACTTCCTTGGGCAGCCTGTTCCAATGCTTGACACCCCTTTTAGTGAAGAAATTTTTCGTAATAGCCAATGTAAACCACCCCAGCACAACTTGAGGCCATTTCCTCTTGTCCTGTCACTTGTTACTTGGGAGAAGAGACTGAACCCCACTTTGCTACAACCTCCATTTTTTATTGTCTTTTTTTGGCAGTACCCAGATGAAGTTCTAGGTGGGCTTTGACCCTTCTAATTTTCTCCCAGCATAACCTCATGACATCCTTGTAGTCCTCCTGAATTGCCCACTTGTTCTTCCAAAGGTCATAAACTCTCCTTTTTTTTCCTGAGTTCCAAACAAAGCTCTCAGTTTAGCCAGGCCAGCCTTCTTCCCTGCCAGCTCAGCTTTCAGCACATGGGGACAGCCTGCTCCTGTGCTTTTAAGATTTGCTTCTTGAAGAATGTCCAGCCTTCTTGGATGCCTCTGCCCTTCAGGGCTGCCTCCCAAGGGACTCTACCAAGAGTCCCTAGTAGCCGTTCTGCTGACCCACCTCCTTACTTCTCTGAGAATCAAAACCTCTATAATTCTGTGATCACTACGCCCAAGACAGGCTCCAAGCATGACATCACTCACAAGTCCTCTGTTCACAAGCAACAGGTCCAGTGGGGTGCCTTTTCTAGTTGGCTCCCTCACCAGCAGAACTTCCTAGACTGTTTCATCTCTGCTGTATTGTATTACCAGCAGACATCCGGTAAGTTGAAGTCTGCCATTAGAACAAGGGCTAGTGATTGTGAGACTTCTCCCAGCTGCTTATAGGATATTTCATCTGTGTCTTCATCCTGATTGGGTGGTCTATAACAGACTCCCACCATGATACCTGCCTTGTTGGCCTTCCTCCTGATTCTTACCCATAAACACTCAACCCAGTCGTCACCATCATTAAGCTCTAGACAACTGAAACACTAACACACAAGGCCACCCCACCGCCATTCCTTCCTCACCTGTCCCTTCTGAAGAGCTTATAGCGATCCATTGTGGTACTCCAGTTGTGTGAATCATCCCACCATGTTTCTGTGATGGCAACTATGTCATAGTTTTCCTGCAGCACAGTGGCTTCCAGCTCCTCCTGTTTGTTGCCCATGCAGCGTGCATTGGTGTAGGTGCACTTCAGTTGGGCTATTGATCCCACCACCTTTTTGAGGGGATAAGCCCCAATTCCTACATGACCATTCTCAGGTGCTTCCGTGGTTTCTAACGCATCAGTAACACTTGCGTCTTTGCTGCCACATGGATCTCCATCCCCTACCTCCACTGAGACAGCAGACCGAAGGACCTCACAAGCACACTGTCCCTCAAACTTTGGCGTGCTGCCCCCAGGCTTACCTCTAGTGAGCCTGGTTTATCCCTTTCCTCCTTCAAATCTAGTTTAAAGCTCCTCCAATGAGCCCTGCTAACTAAATGCAATGGTAATGTACAAAGGCAAGCTTACATGACTTTTGCTTTCTGTGTGCTCTGGTGCAAGAATAGAAAGGTACAGCCCAAATATAACTTTGTACTTGTTTAACTTTAGCTGGGATAAAAAGGTAGTTTAGTTAAACCAGTATACAGCCTTGTGTTCACAATCTGATTTAAAAATTGGAGTTTTATTTATATAATTTAATATATTGCCACAAAAGTATTTTGAATTTAATTTTTGTTTTTGAAAATGTAGTTATCAAAAGTTTTCCAATAATGTCTTTATTAATTGAAAAGAATTTGGGATTATTGTTAATGATTCTCATGGATATTTCCCTCCCTGCTGGCATCTTATTTGTGAAAAATTAGGAAACCAACTACTTTCTTTATTCTGTTTTGATTATTAAAGAGCTATGGAATTATGTATTAGGGACTTATACAATAAGCACACAGTCCTTAAATATCTTCTAAACGTCTTTGTATACATTCTATTTTATATTTACATGAACAAAACTTCAGAGTTTGTAGAAGGTGAAAATCAGTGCCTTTAGTTCTTTATTCTATACTATCTTGTATTGTCCTCACAAACTGACTTCTGTTTTATAGCTACTGTGATTCTTTGTTGGTGTAATGAGAATCAGTCCACTGCAACTGCACCATGTCTCTGTAAACAAGAAAATTTGTATCATTGAGAAAAAATGCTGTTATTTGCCTTCACTTTCAGATATAGCTTCATGTTAACTATTTTAGGCAATGAGGTGTTGGTAAGACATCCAGTTAAAGCTGGTGTATTTTTTACAGTAGTCTTCTCACCTGTGAAGCCACTGTAGCTTGTATGACTGGCATTAGAAAGAAAAAAAAAGGTGTGAGCTATATACACTAATGGCCTTACTCAGAAACTGTTAGCGCTTACAGCTTGAGCAGCATGGATGATAGATCCCTCAGCACTGAACTGTAAATGAACTGCATTTCCCCTTTTTATTGTATTTTTTATGCATGTTTTGAACATGTAAACCAAGCAGAAGGAGACTCATGTAAAATTATGCTTTACTATAGAAAAAGAAGTGTAGTCACAGGGAAAATGCAGAAATATAGGAAGGCTTCCGCCTTGATGACTTCTTGCTTTTATTAAGAAAAAATTCTCAAATATTTTTACACCCTTTATCTTATTTAAGGTTTGCTTTGTACATGCACAAGACTTATAGACACATGTATTGTCCATTCTCTGCCAACACCTTATTCTGATTCAAAGGGTCATGGACGTATGTCAAATAATGAATCTCAAAATATATTTGAAGCTCAATGTTATGCAAATTTTCACTAATATTAAACAGTGGTAAATATTTATAATAAAGTTCTGGGTAAGAGGTGAGTTTTCCCATCAGACAATGATTGCATAAATTTGAGTAGTCAGTAGAGTCCATGGAATAATGCTTTAGGTATATTTGTAGTGCAAGTGAAAAATAAGTATGTTTATTGCTGAAATTGTCAATTATTTAAACACATGAACCTATTAAATAAATGTATCATCATTGCCTATACTACAAATGCATTTAAAAGCTTAGAAACATGTTGGTCAGGTTCCCAGGGCTGCCCACTCAGATTTAGATGAGTGTGTATAAAAGCTTTCTTTCGTAAACATAGCAAGTCCTGCAGTTTGAGCAGTGTGTTTGCCCATTTTTGCATGCTCAGTTTATGTGCATCTTTCTGAAGATTAATGCTTGCCATTCTGGATAGGTTGTACTTAATACAGGAAAAGACAAAATTCTTCAAAATATCATAATATTGTGGAGCATGCACACACATGCATGCACTTTCAGAAAGAGTAGTGGGGAACCAAAAAATATACTTGAAAAGTAACCAAATCTGACTTGTATACTGGAGCAAACAAACAGAATTGTTCAACAGTGTGTTTCTCTACAGCCACTTGCTAGTGTATTAATAATTGTTCCTAATTTACACTATCCCTATTTCTATTACATGTACTGTGGTACTTGCAATGTTCAGATTTTCTTTTTTTAAGTAACTGTTGTTTCTACCTCTCTCAAAAGATGAGGAATATTTCTCCAAGTTAATGAGATTCCTATTTTACTTAAATAAGATACATATTCACTATCTTTCTGTTGTTTTAAAATATAATTACTATAAATGTGTTCAACAGTTTGACTTGGGTTCCTCATCCTGTGCTCCTTAATTGAGTGAATTAATTAAAAATTGGTGTTTGCCCATAAAAGAGTGAATGAGCAGACTCAGTGCTTGATGTCAGAAATAAAACTGTAAATGAACATAATTATGTTTCACCTTCATATTTACTCATTTGTGTGGGCATAAGCATTTAGTTGGTTTTGTGCAATATAGTGTCTTAAACAGTTTCATTTACGCTTTGGTTTTTAAGAAGAGAGGAAGGGTAAAACAAAAGTTAATGACTAGATAATGATTTCTTTCTGAAAGGCTGAGCATCACTTCTAATATTCAGTTTACAGAACATCAGGGTAGAAAACACATTTCTGACAGTTTTTTGGTAACTGTGCTTTATTTGGAAAGAAATGCTCAACATAGAAAATAAGAGTTCATTTTGACTCTAGGTGCCAGGGTATTATTCTTACATACATTTATGGTATAGCGTAACAGCTGTAAGCAACATGATATGCAAAGGTGTCTTCTATTCCTATTGTACAATATACTTTTAAAACAACAGACACTGATGATGGCTACCATTTTGTTTAAAATAATCCGTATTATAGAGTCAAAATAGCATGGCTTTTGTCCTTAGATTTACATAACCGATACAATATTCTTTTTCTATTTTGACTGCTAACTGCATGGAAATCAAAATGCCGTTCAACCAGCACATTGCTTGTTATAATTTTGCTTTTTGTGGGATTGTTTTTCTTGTCCCTAGAGGAACCCAGCATTATATTTATGATTTTGATAGACTTACTGAACAGTAAGCAGTTGCTTAGTCTCCATGAGGGATTGTACTACGCAACAGCAAGACCAGACAGGAGAATAATTTGGCATTTCTATACAGGAACATTGTCTTGCTACTGAATCAAAAGAAAACTTATGTGATTATAGACTGTTTTGATATACAACAAATGAAAAAGTACGAACTGTGGAGAAGAATGTATCAATTCATTCTAAGTTGAATCAAATAGCGATGTACAAAAAGATGTGCAACTGAGGGTTTTGATTTTAAAAGGTAAATATTTGAGAAAGTAGGGAAAGTAGGATATAATGAGCACTTAGGGTCAGTGGTTGAACATCCCTCCACCATCCTGCCCTCTGCTTCACATATACAGAAGTAATAAAATGCTGGACAGGAAAAGAGTTTCTATTGTAAACAGTTGAATTATTTGTTGTAACAAATTCCTAAATTTAGCCAGCTAACGTTTACAGTTAAGTATTCCTTTAGCCAACCTGTTACAGATGTCAGTCCTCTGAAAGTTAGAGCCCCTATAATTTCTTAACTAAATGTATTTATAAGCACTTAATACTCATTTGTTCTTTCGTCAATATTATTCTTAAGATTAACTGGCAACTTTGCCTCCCTACTGTTTCTTTCTCCTATGTATTTATGGAGAACAGTCATATCCCTTTCCAGACTTCCTTTTTCCCTACAGTAAAGTCAGGCCTTTGAATCTACTCTATAAAGATATAAGCCTTCGTTCCTGCTTATGGCACTTGCATTCATCATTTCTTGTTTCTATTTGAATCATTCTTGAACACGCGTGACAAGAAATGAGACAGTTATTTTTTTTGTCTTTGGTCTGAGTCTTTTGCAATTTTTTTCCTCTTGCTTCAGAAGCAGGTTTCTGATATTGTTTCACTTTGAAGTTAAAGGTATTGGAAGTCTTTTGAATAGCTGAATTGATAAGCTCTTCAGTAAAACTGACCTCAGTAATTATTTTCCATAATTTCTCAGCATATGCCCTTTTGAAATAAAGGATGTTGTTTGCTAATCCATTTTCACATATCTTTCAGTTTACTCTGAATGGAAGTAATTCGTGATTACTTTCCTTAAGGTATTTTTTATGACCACTCTTCTGTAATACATCATTTACAAAATACATGTCTTTAACTGTATAGATTTCCTACTTCTGCTTCCATCAGTATTGTTATTTATACTTCTGATGTTCATTTAGCACTTATTATATCCATGTTTACATGGTCTTCCTATGCATTAAAACTATGTCTGTCTTAGTTTTAAATTATAGCTCTTTTTATCAGTTATTTGATCTCAGAAAGTTAGCACTTTTAGACCTCAACTGGTGTCATTCTCACGTCAAATACCCTGTCTATGAATATCTCACAGTAACTGAAAGTCCCCAAACTTTCCTCAAAATACCAATGTTTGAATAGTCTTTGATGTTTTGTCACCCTTCCCAGGGTGACTAAAATAATTCCATTGTAGATCACATTTGTGTCTGCTTCTTCAACTTTTTTTCAACGTCTGGTAGATTTTTCTGTAATATATCCTTGCAAGGAAGAGGCGGTGTTACTTGCCCTGACTTGAAGAATAATCAGTGGAATTTTCCCCACACCCAGCAGGATTCTTCTTTTTGCCCTTGATTCTGTGTCCTGCCACCTTTGTTCCTGGTATGCAGACAACTTTTCTCTTGTCTTCCTCCACTTTGAGGACAAACTCTTGCTCCACAGTTAATTCTTTCCAGTAAGAACCCCTGTTTGCTTTGTGTATCTTCATTCTAGGGTTGGTGCCACTTTCAGGATCTGTCTTTTCCAATTTCAGATGTTTGAATTAGTTTTTATTTTTATTGTTGTATTTTGACTATCGTCCTCATTCCTTACTCGATATGCATACTGTTAGATTCAAATGATTTTAACGTTTAGTTTTTTAATGAAAGTAGTGAATAAACTCATGCTGACTACTGCTTCTAATGTTGTAGAAATTAGAGTTACCAGAATACTGAAAGCAAGATATGTTACACCAAAAAAGGCTACATCTGAAAGCAAGTGATGTTATTTTGGGAGTACCCATATAGTCACACAAGTCTGCTAGTTGAGATTTGTGTGTATGCGTTTACTGCCTCACATAAAATAGCAGGTGCAAATTTTCAGTTTCTTAAACTAGCTTAGAGCACTAGAATTCTGCTCCAGGGTGTCAGGATTTTACTTCGTAAAGTCCCTTTTTTAAAGGACTTTTACAGTGTCTGTGCTAAACATGTACTTTAGGAGGATCAATACATTAATTCTTTACTTCCGTTAGTATCAACTATAATCTCAGGATCATAAGAAATAAATAAGAAATTAGTGTGCATAAATTGTGACCTATTATTTTCCATGGATAGCCCCTGAGCAGTAAAGCACTGGAAGAAATAGAGCTGTAAGGTTGGTTGCCACGGAAGTGTTATTTCAGGTTTCAGGTTATTACTCAGCAGGAATTTTATCAAATGTGGGAAATCTGTGGAATGTGTTTCTTTCTCATAATATTGTTTCAGTTGACATTCTCTGTATGAATCCTTTGAGACAACACAGATGCATTTTAAACATTAATAGTTATTGTTGATCTTATACTAAAATTCCTGAAATTCTCTTTCTTTTTATACTGTACTGCAATGCAATTCACTAATACCATTTTGTTAATGCAGAAAGGTGACCTGAGTAACTCATAAAAGGTTGAGCATGATAACATTATAACGACTGCCAGCATTTTCCATTTAGTGGTGAACAGCTTGTCATGGATTAATAAGTAGAATATTGATAGTCAAACGTGAATATCGTAGCAGATGCACGAATAGAAAATCTAAATAGATAGTGCAGTGCTAGTTTAGCTGCCATAGTAGACAATAAAAAGTTATTCTTTAATGAGACACAAAGCACAAAAAAGTAAGATACCACAGTCTGTAAACTGATATTTCTGCCTACCCTGCAATTGTGAAGGCTGTATGTCCTCAGGATTTTTAGTCCTAAAGATCATTTAAAGAGTTTTAAAAGATAGACACCTTGTGAATATATGTACTGCTGCCCAAAGATACAATATAATGTTTAATGTGTTTATATGGTGTGCTTGGGAAAGAGTATATAAAAAATGTGCTAACAGAAAAATCTTGACTGCCCAAATTGGTTGGCTAAGTTTCACCTGTGTTCTATTAAAAAAGAAAAATTTAAATTTTGGTATAAATGTAGCTATTATTTACATGACATGTAATGTTTCTTAGAATAGTAATAACCAAAGATGCAAAAGACATATCAAGTGATTTGTTTTTCAGTCCCTTCAGAGCCAATGGAAATTGCCACCTCTCATCAGAGCCAAACGTACCTATAACAAAATAGAATCAGAACAAGAGAGAAAATTCCAGTTTGTGCATCAGCAGCTCTACACTCGATAATAACATTTAGTATCTTATACCATGGTGAAATGTTACATATATCTGGTATCATCCACACTTTTTCCTCCAAGACTGAAGCTCAGTTTCAGTTTGTTAATAATAGTGTTCAGCGATATATTGGTGATTATTTTGCCAGATGTTTTCCTTCTACAGCTTTTTTGGTTTTGTTTTGTGTTTTTTTAAGCTACTGGTAGAGGTCAGAAATGCCACAATTCTGTGCTGCAAAGGAAACTATTAATTATTTTAGCTATAACTTCAGTGGTGAAAAATAGATGTTCTGCAATAATGAATTATACTGAGATGATTTTAAATCTACTTTCTTCTTAATTTTAAATAATTCCTTTAATGTAGTATTTATTTATGATTTAAATCTGAAAGAAATTTCTTTTGCAACAGCAATGGCAGGAATTTTCTCAAATTCACAGGATTTTAGCCCACAGCATCTCTGTTTGTGAATGGCAGATCTAGTTTTGTCATATGAACAGAGTGCAAGATGCCCTGTAAGGGTTACAGACTCTTCATTTAGAAGAAAGGAAATTTTCAGGAATATACAGGTTGATTTTATTGCAGGCTATCGTTTCTTCAGGAAGCAGATACCTATAATTTCTGAATAGGTGGATTTTTAGCACAAAAGACTTAATCAAAATTTGAACCAATGAAATCTAATGTTATAGCTGAACTTGTAGATAAGAATCTGATTTTCATAATAAAAGAAAACTAAAGAAAGCACTAACACAAGCAGTAGCATTTTATTAGTTATTGTTAGGGAGCAATGAGAGTGGGATGCTCCCTATGGGCTTTGAAGCTGGGAACTGAGAGTGTTGAGGGAGGCAGGAGCAGCCATCTCATTGATGAGGGCAGCAGGGCAGGCCTGGGGATGGTAGCCAGGTTCAGCCAAGTGTCCAAATTACCATACAAGTCCATGGTGACAAGCCAATGACAAGCCAGAAAGTCAAGATCATGGGGCAGGGTACAGGTCAATGAGGTATGTGGCCAGGCACAGATGTAGATGCAGTGTAGCTCAGGCAAAGGACAAAGGTGGGAGTCCGAGCTTACATGCAGCTCCTGAGCAGAGGGAGCCAGGTCCCTACATCTTACAGATCTTTCCCCAACAGGCTGAAATAAGGTTGCACAGCTGCACATCAGGTCTGGCCTTGCCTGTGGGCAGCTAAAACCTTTCACAGGAACAGAGGGGTGCATTTTGGGCCCTGACACTAAGGTTTTACTCTTAACTAGGGAAGGATGTAGGAAAAATTAGTGGATGAGCAGCAATACTTTTTTTCGTTGTCTTTACTCAACTTTGAAAAGAGCATTCAGAATCTTAGTGTTAGGGACCGAGTAGTTGAGAATACTTGTAATCTTTATTTTTTCTAATGCTGAAGGCTTTTTACTGTCATGTACTAAGGGGCCTTATAACTATACTGTTAGAGAAAAAAAACAAATTAACTCTATTATTGGGGAAATAAGGAAATTAATTCCATCCTTTTAAAATGGCTGACTTTATTTTTTCTGGTTTAGATCAGCTGAAAGTGGGAAAAGGAAGTAGTGTTTTTGGTAAAACTGTTTGCAGAACCTTTGGAAAGACGTACTTAAATCCAGAATTGTATGTTAGTTGGATATGACAGTTTTAATGGCAATTAATAAACATATTTATGAAAATTTCAGCATTTTTTTCTAAAAAAACCCCAACTGTCATGGAAGTACCAGAAAATATGAAACAGCGAACTGTGTAAACAGAGTAATAAAGTAAGGGTAAGAGAATAACCTTGGTAAGCACCCTAGAAAGCCTTATAAAATAATGGAACAAAGTTTAGGGAGACAATGCATGTATCAGCAAGGAAACATGGTCCAGTAGGCAACAGTGATTTACACATTTCCTAGTGAACAAGTGTAACTACCATTTAGTTCCTGTTGTAATAATTAGCAGACAGAAGCAGCAACAGTAACAATAACAAAACAGCTAAGATAATACAACAAAGCACTTTACTAGGTGCTTTCATAATATTAATTATTTCTTCAAATTTTTATAGAGGTATAAAACAATATATATATAATGTAGTACGCAGAAATTCCAAAGAGTAAACAGAAAACACTTATGACTTCCAATGGGTAAAATATAAGTTAAAATAATTTGCAGGACACAGAATGAAAAATTACTGAACATACACAAACAAAAAATAATTACAACCAAGATGAAACTGCTCATTAAAGAGCTTCCAGGTTTGGTGATAAGTCTAATTTTATTTGACAATTTTGTAAATGATGTGGGGGAGGAATAGACCTTGAATTACATTCTTACATTGTACTAAATTGGGAAGTGCTGTATATTAATGAGGACAATAATACTTCAAAGGTACTGAAATATTTTAGAAATGTGAATAGAAGGTAATAACATTATTTCAGTTTGGATAGAACATGAGAGTATAAAAATAAGAAGTCCTTAAAAGAAAATTAAACCATAAAGAAAATGTCATATATTTAAAAACTGAAAAACGGAGACTTTAGAAACAAACACCAAGTGATGTTTTTGCTGACTATAAGCTATTGATAACTTAAAAGAAAGGGGTATATTACTTTTCAAGACTGCATTCCTTTTGAAACTCTACTCCCATTCTAATAAACAATATTTCCTGCAAAGTAAAAAATATTTACTTAGATAGCTCTCATTGTGTTTCATGATGCAAATTACCAAGGTATATATGACATTACAGAGTGAATTTTTCTCCAAATTTGAGAGGTTGTTTACATCTGCAAAAATGTATTTCCAGACAGTGATACCGTCCTGTGTTTGATTCTGTAGAGATTTGTACTTTGATTAATTTTAAAATGAATAAACCTACTCCAAGTAAATAATAAAAAGTTAGGAAGCATGTATGCCTTTGTAGGATTGTTTTTGCAGACTACTGTCTGCAAAAAATAGACCTATACTTTATACCTGCAAATATATTAATGTAGAAAGTGTTGTGGAGTGAAAACTTTGTTTTTGCAGATTTTTAAGCAATAATGCCTTCATGCATGAACTTTTCCAATTTTTCATTTAGAAAGTTTAGAAAGAGTGGGCAGACTATAGGATGACATTATAGAGTCCTGTAAGATTCTTGTAATGAGAAATAAAGCAATTTTTCATATGAAATAAACTGATTCGTGAAGCTTGCGTTTCAGTCCTATGTTATGTAAGTAATCATTTAAGAAATATTTATTAATAAAAAAATTTAAAAGAAACACCAAATTACATACTGCATTTCAATTTACTCAATTAAAATATAGTCTCACATTCTGCTTTTATTACAGAAACACATATATTATTAGTTTACTTCTTTTATTGTTCTGAACGTGTACTTCTCTAAATATATTTTCTTACAAAAAATTATTTTCTTATATCTTTCTCATTTTCTTGTTGTATTTTATAGCTTTTAAGTTCATCATATTTGCCACTGCGAAACAGTGTTACATTTTTTAATTCAACTCACATATTGCAGTGATATTCTGAAATTGCAAGAATTTTACAGTGATCCTGATCCTGCAAATCATAATGTATGTGTGTGGCTCAAGGATGAGAGACTCTTAGTTCATGTTATACCTAGTGCACCAGATGGCTGTAGTCTTTACTGTCTACATCTTGGTAGACTACTTGCTTGGTTTTGTCACGTTGTTCCTGTGAAGACTTTTCAGCCTGAATGTTCTTTGTCCATTCCTCTGCCTCATACGAAAACAAATGTGGGTACCCTTTTTTATGAAGGGACACCATGGAGAAGTTCCTTGTCAGTCTACAGTAATACAGAACTCTGTTGTTCAGTAAACAGTTTCAACCACAGGCAACTATTCAGGCAAAATGTGTAATTCATATCCCAGGTCTTTCTTTAGCTGTGAACAGAAATATGGTGGCATTCCTATTTTCTCTTGCTTCTATTGGGGTACTTCAGGTTTCCTTTTATTTGGGTTATGAAGAATGACAGAGCAACAATTGAGCAGTTTCTTGAGTGGAACAGAGCTTTCGTCTGCTTCTGGTCTGTCTTGGTATTTTCATTAGCAGTTTTGTCATAATTGGCTTGCACCAATGAAATTTCAACAATAATATGAAGATGGGAAGCATGGCCATTAAAGAAAAAGATCAGACTAGATAAAGATAGAGGAGTATGGGGCACTTAAGCAGCACAACTGAAGTAAGGTATGACAGTGTGAACTGTAAGATTTAGTGGTTAATAACACAAAACTGTCATAAAATAGAAACCATTACTTGCAAATCACAAAGCATGAGAAATAGTTGAGTATATTAGCTGATCAGCTGTGACTGTGAGATATCGATATGACCTGTTTATAAATCTTGAATACATTAAGTGACCATAAGTTTAGAGTCATTATAAAAGGCATCAGTATTGTCTCCAGTTCGTGTTACCAGTGTTAAAAAGGAATTTGGAGAGGAACCAGTACAGATAAAGATCATTACACTTACATATAAGGGTAAAGCCTGTCTTACAAGAAATGACCAATGCCTTCTTTACCTAAGATCTATAAATTGTGAGGAAGTTGTCCCAGTTGCTGAATAAGTTATTTTAGTTGCTAATTATCTTCATTAACAAAATGTTCCTTATTTCTTGTGTGTGTTTGTCTAGTTTCAGCTTCTAACCATTGGGTATCGTTATGTCTTTTCTGTTAGAGAAAATAGCTGTTTATAACTGGCATTTTCTACAAAACTTCAGCCACAACATCCATTCTGTTTTAATAAAAATAAAATTGCTTCAACCTCTTTTTAATTCATATATTCCTTGTTTGATTAGTAAAGGAAGATGGAAAACTTGCTACTCATATTGTACTGTCACAGTTCCAGAAGAATTCCAGTCTCTGTGTAAGAATTGCGGCTGTATAGATACGCTTCTGACTTTTGAAAATAGAAATGCGTGTTTGCTTTCATGTAGTTGGGCATCTTTACTGAGTCTTTAATCTTTGGGCAGAGCGTATACAGTGTCCTTATAGCATTATAAAAAATTCTTGTGGTCTCAAAGTTTTGGATCGTATTTATATTACATGACCTAAAATTTAAGGAAAGATGTTAAAACATAATTATATTACCATTTGCATATTAAATGTGTTTACGGATATCTAGATTGTGTTTTCCACCAAATGGCACTAAAGTTATCATGGCTTAGTGAATTGGGATTTTAGAATTGCAGGGCTATTCATTCCAAAGCAGTTTTGTGTGAATTTTTTTATATTCCAGCTCATGCTGGTAAATCAGTACATTATTCTTTAATTAGTAATGCCAGAAGGACTGCTGATGAAGATATTATTCTCTGAAGGTGCAGATGAAGTCAAGATTCTGATCACTGGTGAACATTAAAGCTTCTGGGACTCTTTTCAAAGATCAAAGTATTGACTAAATAAGTTGACTAGATTGCATTTTGGTTTTTGTTTCTCATCTTATGATTTCCTACCGTTGTTACATAACGTAGGTTGTATTTCATCTGCTAAATGCATACATTAGTAATGGTGAAGTACTACAGTTGCAATGTTAGGCTCAAAATACATGTCAGTCACACAGACTTTCTATAAAACTGACACTTAGCTTTGTAAGGCTTAACTAAGTTCCTGTGTTTCACAGTCTAGAGTTATATTCTACAGCATTTTAGCCAGAAGATAGCTTTTTCTAGGACAATGGAAGATGAAACCCCCTTCCAACCGTACGTTTGTAATACTCTCCTGGTTGCCTGTTTTTCTTGTCAGAGTATTCTTCCACAATACTACCATTCACATTAATTTCACAGGAAAAAGGCTTTCTAGTCCCTCTGTTTCTGCTCCCTCATGTTATGTAAACCTTATACATATAAAATGTAAAATTACAGAAACTTTGGTTCTAAAAAAGATGGAAAAAAAGGAAAAGATGTTCTAACGAATGCAATTCTCAACAAAACCGGGATTGTCTTTTTGTATTATGTAGTTTAACTCAAAGTATATGCGTACTTGTAAATATATAGGAGCTGAGAACTGTGTCTTTACCAATAATCAGTGTAGAACAAATAATGAAAGCACAGAAAATGTTCTTTTCAAAAGGTTTTATTTCATGCCTTTAACTTCCTTAGCAACAACTCATTTTAGAATCCTGGGGCACTGTGGTGATTGTTACAGAATGTTCACAATTGGTAGCAAAATTTGTGGAAAATCTCCCATGAAAAAGTGTACCTTCCAAATGCCAGGTCTTTGCCAGCACCAGAAACTGGTCTCCAAGACTGGTATGCTGAAAATACTGGGGAACTGCACATTAAATAATTGTGGATTGAGATACTTGATATAAAAATTACAGGCAGAGCAAGAGCTATTTCTGTTTGTTTATACATGCCAGTCACAAAAATGTTAACTGTAGAAAGGCAGTTTAGAATATGTAACTAGTCTATGTATTGCAAGCAGTTGGTATAATTACTACTTCAGTTATAAACAGGCATACATAGGGAAGTAGAGTCTTCTTTTTTCAGTCCACTGAATGTGTCAAAAACTGAAGCTGAGAACTTTTCCTTTAGTTAGCTGAAATAGCAGCTTGCGTGCTTTTTTCTCTTTAGGCCAGTATCTGTTAGACAAAACCAAATATTACTCAGTCATAGATGTAAAGCCGATGTCAGGCTATCTAGCACTCACAGGACAGGAAACTGAGGAGTTCAGGAGGGTTTCTGCCCCCCCCATTCCCCTATTTCAGTTTGGTTCCATTCTCTTGTTCTATCTCCATGGACATCTGGTTCTAAAGATAACTTTAAATATTAAACACCAAAGCAAAGGGTGAACAATATTTATGTTGCATATCTATGTCTTTTCTCTGCCTGCCAGGAAGTCTTATGGCTATGTGAATTAACCTCCTCTTGAAAAATGTCTAGGTGACTGGGCTTAATCAGCCTTAGATGATAGAAAATTTTAAATTGTTGAAACTTCTGTCTTTCTGCATATACCAAGGTAAAGTGTACTAGAAGCATTTAAAAACCTCAACATGTCCAGAAAGAAAAAAATCTTTTAGCTGAATAGTATAATTGACTTAGCTATCTTTTTCAGGAGGGTGGCTTCAAAGAGGGTGTCCTGGTTTCAGCTGGGATGGAGTTAATTTTCTTCTTAGTAGTTGGTGCTGTGCTGTGTTTTGGCTGTGATGT
>JAVJGI010000032.1:27551972-27650867 GCA_035590275.1 Ibycter americanus | reverse complement strand
TGCTTTGCTTGCGCGCGCAGCTTTTGCTTTACCTATTAAATTGTTCTTATCTCAACCCTTGACTTTTACATTCTTTTTCCGATCCTCCTCCCCATCCCTCTGGGTGAGGGGGAGTGAGCGGGTGGCTGCGTGGTGCTTGGTTGCTGGCTGGGGTTAAACCAGCACATCTTTCCAGGGTTAAACCAGCACAGAGGGCATTCCAACCTGGCAAAGGAGAGCTGAGGATCAAGGCGCAGGGAAGTGACCTCTCACACTGTGACCACAGAAGGGAAAAATGAAAAACATGAAGTGGTTACACCTTATTTGGTCTCTTATGACATATGAAATAGTTAAGTTTTTTGTAATTATTACAAGAAAAGTGTTTTTAAACTTTAGGGTCATGATTGGATAGTATGTACAGTTCAGTAAAGTGGGCCAACACAGTGGGTTGCTTCTGAGGGTGCTGGCTTGTTTATAACTTGAATTATTATAACCTCTTTCTTCCCCCTCAACCTGGCTATTCTAACTTCATCAGCCAGAGTAATGCAGAAGTTACTGAGCAGAAATTCCACACTGTGGACAAGCAGACCCATCCTTAAGCCTGACATAAATAAATAAATAATAATAATAATAAAAAAGATCAAAATTAGCGACCCTGACAGGTATTTTTATCACTTTGCTTGAAACATCAAAAAAGACTTCTTTAAATTTATTTATTTACAGTATTTTACTGACTATATGGTCAGAAGAATAAAGATAGTATATACTTGCTATGGTTAATTTGTTAAAGGAGAGGGAAAATAATATTTCTCCCAGGTAACTATTTCTAAGATTTTCTGGAGATGACAAACTATTAGCTTTGAATATGGAGGATGTCCATAAGACTCTGCATAGTCTGTAGAGTTGATCAAATACATAAAACAGCGCTTTACTTACACAAGCACTAAATACGTGTAAGGAAAGAAATCAGGAGGCTGGGATGCAACATAGTTGTACAGTTTATAGTTGCTCTCTAGTACTTCTTGTATGTTTCTAAAAGTATTTTATTCTTTAGCATTTTCTTTTTAAATAATCCTTTTTGTTTGCTCTTTTCTGTTTACAGTTTAATCCATTTCATTTTCACTTTCCCTCAAGCACTGCTGAGCTCTCTTCTACCTTTTTCCTCTTTGACCTGGTCTAACAACTGTGTCCTAGCCTATTTCCCAGCTAAGTGAGGCTCAAGGGTATTTGAATTCAATTTGGGCCCATCTCTACTCCAACAACAATGTTGCTAAAGCAATACCATTAGGTCGCTAAGATACTGTATAAGGCAACAGAACATAGCTAATAAATGTTATTTCTTTTCTGGACAAAGTAACTTGTGCATTGTTGTAATTGATGTTCAAAGAAAGTACTCTGTTATTTGTAGATTCCAAGCACTGTGTCATATTCTGCAAAATGCTCATTTGAGTGTTCTTTTTCAAAATTGATTCCCTGTAAGGGGAAAAGCTTTTTTTTTTTTTCTTTCTTTCTTTCTTTTTTTTTTTTTTTTCCTCTCTATGGTTCATTTAAACTTGACACATCTTAGTGAATGCTGAAGCACTAGGGATGATACTTTTTCCCCATCTATGTTCTTACCAGACATCTTCTGTTTGTCTCTGAAGTGGAAAGATTCCCCCCAGTAAACTAAAAGAAATGTGATTCTTTGTCTAACAAAAGAGACTTAATGTTAGAATGCTTTTTAAGTTTTTCTTATAGTTGAAGTAGATAGTTTAAATTTACTCTTTATATAAAACAATTCTGAAGTGAAACAGTTGTGTGAAATCCAATAGAAACAGAGGTATAAATTCAACAGCAAAGTCTGTGCAGTTTTAAAAAGAATATTTTATAAGCTTTGTGGCTGGAGAAGAATTAGTAGATGCTGTATAATCTTGATTTAGCAAGGCTTTTGTCCCTGTTACTACTAATATTATGATTAACAAAATGTGAAATTAAGGTGTAGATGAGATTATATTATGGCTGATACAATATTGCTTTGAAACCTATCCAGAGAGTGGTTGTTTATGGTTCACAGTCAAAACTGTGAAAAAAGTATTGGGTGGGACTCTGGCATTCTGTTCTTCATCAGACTTAGATGACAGAATGAAATTTCTGTGTGGTGACAGCATTCTAGGAAAGATTATTGAGAGGCAAAAATAGAATTCAAAATGATGTTATGCTTGGAGAGGGAAAACAGCATCCTGGGATGTATAAGCAGAAGCATAGCCTACAACACATGCGGAGTAGTTTTTTAGCTCTTCACAGCCTGAGTAAGGCCAAACTGTATCCCATTTTGCATGCTTCACTTCCAGGCAACTGTGTACTGCCTGGAGGCAGCTGAAAGAAAAACAGATTGATCAGAAATGTAGTAGGTGATCTGTAAGGAAAAATGGAAGAACTTAAGTTTGTTAGGAAAGAATGCTGAGATAAAATGTAACAATTTTCAAGTATGTGTTTTCACTTTTGGTTGGGACAGTAAGTAATGGACTTGAACTATTGCAGCACATAAGAAGTGCTGAAGGAGAATTCAGAATAGCTATTAGGTGAAGGCATTTAGTTGTAAAGGCAGTGAATCACTAGAATGGCCTGCCTAGGAAAATTACAGTGTCCATCGTTAGGTATCTGCAACATAGATTAGACAAGAACCTGTCCAGAGTGCTAAAGGTAGACCTGATTCTTCTGTATGGTACTGGGATGAAGCAAACGACACCTGAGGTCATATGCCTTAAAACAATGCCTATTTTCTTGGTAAATCAAACTTTAATTCATGTTACATTTGCACTAGCAGAAAAACAGCAGAATCTTGATTTACATCTTGATTACCTCCTTTACCTTCTCATTACCTAGGGGAAATTAAATAGTTTGCATTAAAATTGGCTTGCATATAGAACAATGTAAAATATTCACAATGAAATATGTACAAACAGGATAGTGCAACCATACTTGCATTCAAATTAGCATAGTTTCACATACTGATGTTGACAAATGATAATAATAGGGATTAGTTTATAAACCTTAATTCACATGTGGAAACCTGATTTACGCAAGTAGCTGAGTAAAACTACTTGCTTTTGGGATAACTAACAAGTTTCAGAATTGAGGTATGTTTGGAAGCAGTGCTGCGAAACTGTGCAAATGGGGGCCCGCTCAACAATGAATATAAGCTTACACTTAACTAAGCATGCCTAACATCAGTGTAAGTCTGCTTGTGTTGAAAATGATGAGTATGCTTTACTGGATAAAGGCCAGAATATGCATCATCCTGGTTGAACTCTGTCTTATTTGATCAAAAGCTTCATTTATTATTTTCTAAATATGAAAATCATGATGTATGGTAAGATTTAGGCATGCGAGCCCAAAAGTTGGGAATAAGGAAATTCTGTGCTCAGATTCCTTCTTTACCCTGTATCCAGAGCTACCCATATCTTTACTTCAGTTTCACTGATTATGAAGACAGTAATACAAACTGTATTCTCTAAGTACTGTATACATGCATGTGAAATAGTATACATATCATAGGTACTGCTATTAATATTTGTTAACTTATGTTACTATTTCTTAACTATAATTTCTTTTGCACAAATAAACATCTCCAATTTATAACTTAGTGCTGCTTCTCTAATTAGATCTGGGATAATAACTGTAATAATGTAATGCACCTAAATTCTGGTGTTTTTTTGGTGAAATATAACAAGTTAATGAAGGTCAGCTGAAGAAACATTTGTATTTATTGCATATAACATAAATTGAACAAAATAGTCTACACAATCCTTAGGACTGTGGGCATCTAAATTAAGCCTGTTGGCAGAAAGATGAAGTTCGAGTACATACATGTATATCTATTGATTTAAATGGATCTTACTGCCAAGGCATTACAAATGAGACTGTCAGTGTAGTAGCAGAGTACATCTGCAATATCAGGCAGACCAAGGAGACTGGGACAAAATTATTAATGGGCAAATCTTATTTAAGAGCTAATGTAACTCAGTTTTCTTTCAGTGTTAAGTAAGGAAAATGTACAACCTATAATTGTGAGTAAGCGATATGTTATTTTTTAACTGTCACTAAAAATGAATCAAATTTGAGGAATACTGTTTCTTGGGTAAATATGTTGCTGTTACATGGATTTTTATTTTTTTAATTGTTTTTTTGGGTGCCTCTTTGCCAAATGGACATATTCTACTTACATTAAAGTCAATAAGAAATGCATTTGTCCAATTCAGAGTAAAATCTATGCCTTTGCCTTCAGTTTCTTATGCCTATTTCTTTTTCTTTCTCTCTGTTTTCAGGATTCATCTTCCTTCAAAGAATCCTTGTAGATTCAACCCCACCTTATCCTACCCATTCTTTGCTTTTAGATCCTTTTAGTTCTCTCTCCTTTGCTTTTTCTCCACTGCTACCAGGTTATATAGGTTTTTAAGTTGCAATGGCATAAAATCTAATTGCTTTCTATTTAAAAGAAAAGGAAAAAAAGAGAAAAATTCTAAAACAGCTCCGCTAGCCTTGGAATAATTTCCTGAAAAACACAAGCTGTTATATTTTTAGCCATACAATAATAGACATACTTTCATTATGGAAGATGCTGAATTCTCAGGGCTGTTCTTGAACTATTTTTGTGAGCTAGGTGTTTATCTTTAAATTTTTTCCTTTAAAGATGGGATTTTGTTCTCAGTTCCTGAGATTGGAAGTATTAAAGTACACTTGTCCTTGATTCAGTTTGCTGCTTCTTCATGGTCCAAATTGCCCTTCATGCAGAGCTGAGCTTGTAATATGTACTCTAGATGCTGAGTAAATGCTTTCACTGGCTGTCCCTGGCTTACTTACTCAGCCAGTCTGAGTCACCTTCAAAACATCAAGATTATGTGTATATACACTGTAATAAATAACCACCTGCACTGAGGTAATGCAAATTGAATTTGTTGAAATATGGCCTATTATATTAAAATTTATGTTTCTATTATAATTTTTATTGTATGAAACAAATTTGTCCTGTATAAAATTACTGAGAAATAAGAACTGTATCCATATATAGGAAAGCTTATCCTTTCTTGTGAACTATTTAATAATAGATTCTTATCATGCACATATCTTCTAAGTGCCTATTTTCTTCTGCATCCTCTTAAAACTGGATTTTGTTGTTCTTAAAACAGGTCAAATAATAACTTAATCATAATGTACTTGTGTACATATCCTAAATATAGACGATTAGAGAGTTGTTTTCTTGTTGTACCTGAACCAGTTATATTATAAATAATGTCAACAGATTAGAAATAGACTTGAAACATATTCATTAAAGGGATTTCAAGACAAAATTCAGCTGTAGAGGTATTTTGTGTCTGAATCTGCATGAATGGTGACATGGTGAGAATGACGGCGACGTATGGTGAGTATAGGACTTTGTAATACACAGTTCTGAAGCTGACATGCCTCTTGTGCTTTTACTGGACTGAAACAAGTTACTTAATGACCTGTATAACAAACAGTTATTTTTCTGAATGAAAGAAATAAACATTGAAGAAGAAAATTTTAAATCAATTGATAAATATGCAGGCACTAAATTAGCCTTATTTCAAGCTAATTCAGCTTTATTGAATTCATATCACCATCCATAAAAGCTGCCTCTGCTGTTCAAAGTAATATCTAGTATATCTCAATTAGCAATGTGTTAACCTTTCATCCAAGTTGGCTAGCAGAGTGAAGCTAAATAGATTATCAAAAAAGGGAAATAATAATAATCTAAGAACAAAAAGGGAAATTAAAAATAGTTTTATTTTTTATAGTAATTTTAAAAATGTCACCAGAATGGACAAAATAACATTAAACCATGAGCATTCCTAAGTCTGATGTTATATATATTTGTTTTTTAAATGCTGGAACTAGTCATGAATATTGGAAGAACTTTAAAAATATTTGGAATACAATAGGCCATACCTGGTCTTAGGTGGTGTAGTCTGCTTAGTCTTAATAGAGAAACAATATATCTGGAGAGGATAAAATCCTGTTCCAGTTGACAAATGGGAATTTCGACAGTTTATTCTGGTCAGTGTTCTAAGGTGAATTAAATACGTGAAATACAGTGGTGGTCCATTGACATATGTTGTGTCACAAAGTTTTTACTAACAGAATGTAGTTTTTAGTAAAAACATGTAATGAGAAGCAAGATTAATAATCTTAATTTTATAATCTGGAGTAGTTACCTGAAGAGGCTAGAAAGAATTCTTTTACCTTCTTAATGCTTATTTTGTCTTCTGTATTGTTGTTTTTTCCCTCTCTTTGACACTCTCAGCTAGGCTGATTTCTTTGTTTCTGTAATACATTGGAAGTACTCAATTGTTCTGCCTTGCTCAAATACGCCAGGTTAAAGTGGTCACCAGATTTAGGGGCAGGAAGTAGTTTCTCCTCAGGCTGCATTGGCAAGGTTTTTTTTTGTTTTTTTTCTTTTCTTTTAAACGTTTTAATAGTTAATATGGTGCACTTGCTAATATAATTTTGGTTTTTTCACCTCTTGCTATTAGAGACAAATGTGGGTTGTTTCGCATTAAGTATCTGTGGTTGCTAGCCAATGAAAAGAATTAGAATCTATGATCTGAGTCTTCATTTCTATAACTGTCGCAACATTTTTCTACTTAGTTAAAATTCAAATTCTATTAGTTAATTCAAATTGATTAGTTAATAAAATGCATCCTTCTGGTAATACAGTTTATAAAAGCTAGGACTAAAGATAACCTTCACTCATATTTTTAGACTTTTAGTTGTGATTTTTAATCTTCTGGAATGGGATACTAACTATGGATTTGAACTCTTTTTTTGTTTTCTTCTATATTTTGTGAGTTAATCAGTTCAATAATGAGGTGTTCTTTTTTATTAATTGATCTTGGCTTGATGTAAATCTAAGAAACTATGTGGCATTGGGTTTTTTTGATCACCTGTAGAAGCACAACAAGAAAGACAATCTTTGAGGTTCCAAAACCATATGCAACGGATGCATATTATATTGTAATGTATTTAAACCTGATTTTCTTGTTAAATATAGCCTAATATCTGTACTAAGTATTTTAGTAGTTTAGGTACTAAAAATATACTATAAATCATACAGGGTGGGTGATGTTTTGGAGTTATTGTCACTATTGATACTTTCATTCTTGAATCCCAAATTTTGTTTCAGGCTTTTCTGGTGCAATCTGAATATGACATTATAATTTTTTTTCTCCTTTACTCACTAATAGAAATTGTGACTATCATAAATGGAGGGACCATATGCTACTTTGAAAAGGCAGCAGGGACCGTGGAGGCAGTTTATAAATGATCTGAGTAAGAAATGAACAGAGACCAATTAAGCTAGTTAGGAGACCAAAGGTTTTGGAAAGCGAGGATACTAAATTTGATTCCCTTCAAAAATAATAGAAGATAGAATTAAAAATTAGTACAATTTTTTTCTGTCTTTTCACCTAATAATTCCTTCTTCACTTGCAACAAAGTAAAGTATGGTTGTTTTTTTTTCTTTTTAATGTGGGACAAGGATTTTAAGACTAGAAGTTGTATGTCAGTGAAATTACCAGGATGGGACTAGTAGCCACTTACAATATGGCTTTTGTCACTGAGGAAAGTCTGTGCCCTAAATAATGCATGCACAATTACTGCATTAATCAGGCTGGTCGAAACAGGTGATCCAGTGAATATCTTTGTGCCCACTGCCATTTAATGCTATTCACCCATGTATCTATTGTAACTATTCATTTAACACCACAGGTGTGCTAAGTGCTTTGCAGATAACATGAAGGTTCCTTTCTTAGAGAATTTATATTCAAAATATCCAGAATACAACTTGGATAGTAATAAAGTGCAGGAAAATCTGA
The DNA here is from genome assembly GCA_035590275.1 of Ibycter americanus. Classification (NCBI taxonomy): domain Eukaryota; kingdom Metazoa; phylum Chordata; class Aves; order Falconiformes; family Falconidae; genus Ibycter; species Ibycter americanus. The sequence goes on along the minus strand of JAVJGI010000032.1, from coordinate 27,643,014 downwards.
GAGGTTTTTTTTAACCATACTTTAGTTAATTTCTTGATCTTTATTTAGCTTTTGAGAGCTATTTTGGGAATGTGTTTTAGGCTTTTTTTGAGTCTCTGGAAAGCATCCAATTAGTGAGAGAAGAGGACGTAGCCATGGAAGGGTTTCCAGATGTAAAGGGCGGAATGAAAAAGTGACACAGAAGAGAGCGAAGGGACAATTTGAATACAAAAAGCAGGCAGATGAAGACACAAACGGCTTATTATAGTTGCTGTTATTTCTTTTGTAAATGCCAGAAAGGAAATAGTAAAATCAGTATTCTACCTGTATTAATTATATATGGAGACAAGAATGGGAAAGAATATAATGCAGACTTAAATGTAAAGTGAAAATTCTTATTTACAGTAGGAAGACATTTATTTTAAAATAAAGAAAACTCCAGGAATGAAAAAAAGATGTTTCTACTAGGGAACATCTGAGTTCTCTTAGAGGTTCAAACTTAACAAATAACTTTCAGGAAAAAGTAGATTTGGTTCCACAGATAGCTACCTCGAACTTCATACTGCAATGTGTGAATAGGGGTGGATAATTGACTGCTTAGTGGCTGCAGTCATGAACCTAATCCATTATTCTCTTTTCCTCTCCTTTAAAACTGTTCCCTGCCCCCTCCTCCCCAGATTATGAAACGATGTGACAGGGGCTAGACTGCTGGTCTGTGGACACCAGTCATTCAGGCTGACCAACATTGTCTTACTGTTTCCTTTTGCTTTACCGTATGTCTGCCTCTATGTGTTGCCTTATGTCTTGTACTTAATGCTAAAAGGTCCTTTGACCAACAACATTTCTTCGTCCCGATTTTGGGCAGCAGGAGGAAAAAAAGAGATGCTGATAAGGTCTGAAACTCCCAGGCATTAGGATAATACCAGCAATACACAACAGTAGTAAAATAATGTGAAGAATGTAGATTTCTGCTTTGCCTAGATAAATGAAACAACAAAACATAGTCTATCTGAAGTGTACTGCATATCCAAATATCTCAAAACACTTCACAGATTATAGTGATTCATTGTAATTGCATCATGATATTGCCATTATATTGCAGTCATGTTATCATTTCCGTAATAAACATTTATCTTAGGGATGTTTGTGTGCACCACCTAATTAGCTCTAGAATAAAGAGTGCTAAACATGAGGTGTGATTCATTAGAAGAATGATAGAATGTGATTTTTAAATTCTAACAATTTATTTTAGCTGTTACTTGTTAAAAGTGAAAACAAACAGTGAAGTTTTGTTAATTGCAAAACTCTGATATAAAACAAGCTTAAGTAATGATTGAAAGCTAGTATGTATTTAAATATTAGCACAATTAGTTATTGTTGAGTTTTTCATTTCCTATTACTGTCAAATGTAATTAGTAGGTCTAGATGTGTTATATTTATGATTTCAAGTAGGACTGTCAGATCTAAAGTCTTAACTAAGAAAGCCCTTTATTCATCAAAAAATAACCTAGAATAACAATTTTAGCCAATATCTTCCTGACTGAATCTGACCTTTAGTATCACTCCAGTGATACTAAAGCTAAAAGTAGTTTTGCTATATTTATAAAATAAAATAATTTATAAATCCATTTTTCTATCAAGATGCTAACCATACATAAGGAAACTGAAAATCTTTATAAAAAAGTCATGGTAGCTTAAAAGCAAAATATACTGTATTGTAAGCTAACAACTTAATTATTCTATTCTACACACTTTTGCCTTCTAAGGTTTGTCTGCATAAGCCAGTGATCCAGCTCTAAGTTAATTAACTTGGTTACTAGAATATAGTCATACTAGTCCAAGTATGTTTATATAGCACTGAGCTGTGAGGCCAGTACCCATGGCTTCTGAGACTTGGGGTGTCGTTCACTTCCTGTAAGTGTGCTATCTAAAACCAAACCAAATAAGCAGACAAAACTCACAAACCTCAAAAAAGAAATGGAAGGTAGAAGTAAATGAACACTACTGGGCTGTCTTTGCTACCAGCACCTGCAAACTTCAGAAAAGATTATATAATGTGAGTCTTGCAATGCACAAGCATAGAGTTTAAAAACTTTTTTTTTCAGATTGAAGGCTAAATAGTACTCAGACGTTAATATTAGAAAAATAAGAACACCAGGATGAAGATCCAGATCCAATTTCAGACCTCAGTGCCTAAATCTCCAGGTTTACCATGTCAACCTTCAAGGAGCCTGTGGAGTCAGGGATATCCTAACAGTGGATTAGGAGAGCTGCATGTCTAAGAGCAAGAATTCAGTAGGAAATAGGCTACAGGTGACCCACGATATCTGCAGAAGTATAGCCAAACTTCCACATGACGAAGCATAGGCATACATCACTGAACAAAAATTAGTAATTTTGGGAAGAGATGCTAGAATTCACAAGTAAAAAGCCTTAGAAACTAATCACCAGGACAGTGGTCTTGCTTCACCAGCAGTGAAGGAAGGTGCTCTCGCTGTTCTCTGTAGCAGGAAAAAGGTGGATTTGCATCTGTTCAGGCTTGAATAGCAAGTGAACTCAGGCACTTCCTTTCTGGTTGAATATTTAGCAGGTATTATGCGGAGAATTGTTGACATTACCTTCTTAATGTTTAGTTGCAGTTTAAAATCAAGGCCCCTGTAACAGAGACCTGATCCTCTTGCATGCTGTAAGGAAGGGCACTTGGAGGTTTTAGATACCTTTCCACCTGGTTTCTGATCCCAGGTTACTTGGAACAGAGCTGCTTATTCAAATGCTCAGGCAAAGCAGTCCTGGGAATTTGTGCATTGAGAACGTTTAGGTGCCTAGAGAACTTTTCATTCAAAAAGGAGTGTTTGGCAAGTTTCAGTAACTTTTATTGCCTCTGAATTGAATTTTGGATTTGAATGTGGACTTAATCACCGAAGTCTGCATAAGTACTTTTAATATGTTTTCGGGAATCTGAACCTAAACTACTTTTGTTATAAACTAGTTAAATGAGCAGATGTTTTTACAAAAGTGTATTGCTGATTCCCCAAAGGGTCAAAAAATTATTTGGATAACATAGTACTTCCAGTTCATTTCTGAAGCTCAGGTCTATTTGTGTAGACCCAAATTACTTCTTCACAGACATATACCCATGACAAAAAGTGCCCTCAAGATTACCTCAATAATATTCATAGTACACTTCCTCTAAAACAAAAAAGGTTGCAAAAGCTGCAGAACTTAATGTTTCAGACAAACTACATAATTTCATACTAATCCAGTAGAACCACTTGTTCTTAACTCAGCACGGAAATGTCTTCTTTGGGAAGCTGAAATGGTTAAAAGTGTAATTTTTGTGATCTTAAGTTTTTGACATCAGTGCAGTTGACTGTAGATTGAAGAAATTAATTAGCATGCCTTTTTTCACTGCAGCTTTTGGCACTCTTTCTGAATAGTGCGAGAGTTGAAGTATACTTACTCTTTGGTTACCTGTGTAGTGTCCTGTTTGATACATTGTTGCTGAGCTGATTGAGTTTTGTATCAGTTTGGTGGCAATTGCTAATTTAAGTGCAATTACATAGTGTTTTCCATCAATAAGAATCTTTTAGAGCAGTGGGGGCACAAAAGGAAAAAATACACACATATTATATCATATATTCTACATATTTCTGTAATTATCTAATTTCTTCATTATGTACAGTTTTTCAGAATATAATTTCATAGAAAAAACCACATTTTCAATTTTTAATGTTATGCAGAACAAAATATTTAATTTTTAGGATAGTGTGATAAGAAAAGAAATTTTAAGGCTAAAGTTCAAGGTGAGGTTATTTTGAAGAAGATGTACTTTTGTTATTAATGGGTTTTGTGTGGTTGAATTGTGTACAAATGATGAAATCCCAAGAGAATTAATTAGAAAGAAGATAGAGTACAGCCACAGTATCTAGCCTGATAGATTCTGAGAAATGTTTAAAGAATGGTATAACAGTCATACATTATAAATGATTCCTGAAACTCTGAATTAGTATGTATATATACTAATATACACTAATATATAGTATATATACTAATAGATGTACTAATTGCTAATATATATACTAATTATTTATATATGCAGCATTTAGATTAGTTTGCACTAGGGAGAAAATTTTTGTATATGGTGAATCACAACTGAGCTTCATTCTACTTTTGCCTGGTCAAAATATAATGCTTGTGATAAGTACATTTCCAGATCACAGTATGCAGAGCAAAAATGATAGCTTTTGTTTATGAAGACTTTTAAGGACTGAAAAGATCTACAGGAAATGCAAGAAAATGACCTAGTTACTTTCAACACCTACAAAAGGCATCAAATAATGGCCAGCTTTTTGCAAAGAATGTTCTTTTCAAAATTAACACCTATCAGCAGTAACAGTTTTCTACAGTGCTTTGTCATTGTAGTATTTGTCTGTAGGTTTTAAAATTGGTAGTCAAAATTGAGTACTCTGTGGCTTTATAGCAAAAATAACTATCAGCTCTTTACCAGTTATTATAGGTTAGTCACATTAGAACTGAGTAAACATTAGAAATCTGATCAGGAAGTGACCTGTCCAAATAATTTTCGTCTGAGTGTAAGTCTACCCTGTATTTAAGTTAAAACTACCCACTTTTCTGAGAAGATCAGATCATATATTCATCAAAGTGATAAACAGTTGTTTACTACAGGTAACAGTAGCCTTTATTTCTTAGAATATTTTTTAACATACAATGACGTGGTCATAATGCCAACTATCTTCTTTCTTCAAAGCTTTTCAGTGTTATGTTCTCTAAGTAAATCACTGAAATACCTTAAACCCAAACAACTAGAGACTGCTAGGTCTCTGGTTTTTATTTGTATGTTTTTCAAATGAGTCCTACACTTAAGGCTAAATTTTCATTACTACATAGGTGTGTAAGTACCATAGGAGTCTTGAGTTTAGTTCAAAATTATCTTACACTTGTCCCAGGAGTAGCAGCTTGTAATCAGTCTACTGATTAGAGGTCTTAGGCCTCTATATGACAACTCACATTGTTTCAGTGCGGTTTGCTATGGAATGTTACTGCTACCATTTCTAACTTCAGTTAATGTAAAAATTCTTTTGGTGTTAATGCAAAGTATCGCTTAGTTTCAGTCTCCTAGCCTTGACAGAGGAGAACGTTCTCAGAAAATCTGCACTTATTTCAGCTGCGCCTTGTGCACTCTGAAAACAGAGGCCCAGACTGTGTGTCAGAGTTTTCAGACTGTGCGCCAGATGAGCATTCTCTTGTTTCCTATGGTCCATGTAAATTACATTTTCTGTATTTCTTGTCTTATGAACATAGTATCTGCTTTTGTGGAGACATAAGAAAATAAAGGGCAAAGATATAAGTACTCTATTGCATCAGCCAAAATAACTAAATTTGATACAGAGGAATGAAAATGCCACAATTCCTATGAGATTTATCTCCTGTTTTGATTCATTTAAGTCTAGAAAAGAGTGGAAACAATGTGAAAAGAGGTATCTGAATCATCAGGTTGGCAGGGAATAAGAAATAATTGTCAATGACTGTTACGTATTTATCAAAAATCTGTCTAGAGAGTCCGGGGTCAGAATTATATCTTAAGCTGACCACATATCTTGCTAGCAGAAAATAAAATCATGAAACTAATTTAAAGTGTTTAGACTTTGTACCAGACCGATAAATAATTTGGCATGTTTAAAATATAATATTAATATAATATCTGTAAAGCTGCAGTTATTATTACATGTTGTACAAAATAGTCACACAGGTGATGATCAAATAACGGTAGGTTTGAAATCAAGTGTTGCTGCTCTGGCGTTTCTTAAATTTTTTTTAAAGAAGGTAGTACCCTCCTCTTCTTTGGAATTGGTGTCTGAATCTAAGATATTTTTTTCTGAGGAAATTTTTACTGAGTTGTGAATTACTCACTGGAATTAGTAGTCAACGCTTTGAATATAGAGTTTACATCAGGTTTTTTTCTTTATATATTATCTTAATGTCTGAATGACTTCAGCAAAGAACAGCTTTCTCCAGTGGTAGGTAATTCTGGGCTGTTAGATCTATAATGTTTAATATTATTATCATGATTTGAAAGAAAACATAAAACACATATGAAAATCACAGTGACAAAGAAATGGGCAAGTAATAATGAAAAGGATAGGTATTCATGTCCATCAAGATGGGGAAACCTTGGCATAAGAAGAAAGACCCTGAAAAAAACCCTGGGTTAAATCAGGTTGCTTTATGAACTGAATGTGAATATAAGGCCAATACAGGTCTTGGTAAATTGGAAAAGCTCTAGAGAAGATCCACAAGAATGAGTAAAAGATTAGAAAACAAAGCTTTGATAATGAGCTTTTCAGTTCAGTAAATAAAAGTATAAATAGAATGACTGGAAATTGAAGCTGAGATGAATTCAGACTGGAAATTATTTATAACTGTTAGGTTAATTAGTGTTTGAATGATTTACCATAGACTGGTTCGTTCTCCATCACTGGCAACTGATGGATGTTTTCACCCTAAAAAATATACTTTAATTCAAAAAAGAATTAGTACATGCTTGTATTATACAAAAGGTTAGATTAGATGATCACAGTGATCCCCTCAAGCCTTTAATCTATAAATGCATGAAATTCTCCTGCTGCTTTGGTTGTTCCATTGCACCAGGCCCTTGCATGTAAATGTATTGCAGTATGGCTCCACTTACGTGTAACTGCCAAGAATGTGAATCTATTGAAACATTCATCTTGAGCTTACCTCTGTTATAAACTCTTGTTTAAATTGTTTTACTTCCAGTATAAAAAATATACAGAAAGACTTCTTTCAGGAAGGAAACCCATAATTATATTTACTATCAAGCATTTTCAAGATGAAGTGATAGGCCTGGAGATTCTGAGAAGTCATTCACTAAACGCAGGCTATGTGCCTTCCTGAGATTAAGTGCATATACGAATAGAAAGCCTATCTTAGGTAAATGCCAAAAATAAAAATGTGTAATTGTATGAATAGAACAGAAATGAAGATTGCAGGACTATAAGCTCTCAAATTTGAGAATGTAGTAATATTTAATCAGGAGCAAGTAAGAAGACAGTTATTATGTTAGGTGTCTTCTCCAGAGTTTCTTTGAAGCTGCTTGTATTAGCCCCTCCTAAACTAAAGTTTCAGGTTGGCCAGTATAATTTTCTCTTCTTTTTTGACACTTCAGCAATAACCTCACTACTGTGTGTGTGTGTGACATTACAATACCATACCCATCTTTCCCATACCTATATGGGTTGTCTTCCCAGTTCTAGGGGCCTTGTTCATCTTAGTCATTTGTCTTGTTCTTCATCCTTACAGCAATCCCTCTGCAGACCCACTCATTGTCTCTCTCTGTCACCTCACCTGGGATCAGTGTTTTACTTCAAGGTTTAGTTTCCATTTTTAGCCATTCCCATTCAATCCCCAGTAACCTCACATCTCCTGTCTTCTATCCAATTCCGTCTTCCAACCTATAGGAACATTCTCTCTTGCTAATAACATATGTTTGCCCAGGTGGTTCCACTTCCCATCATGGGTTATGGCCTTTTATATCTTCTTTCAATATATCTCTTGCTCTTGGACTTCCAGTTCAGGTCTCACTGCTCAGCCACACCTCATCTCCTCATCTTGGTTTTCATCCAATATCCATCTTTCCGGTTATGACACACTGATTTCCTCTCCTGGTTGTACTGCTGCAGCTTCCAGTCCATTGCAATGCTCTGATTCTTGTCCTAAATTACTGCTTCTGTCATCAAGTTCAGTTCGTGTTTTCTGTGTGTTCAGCCTTTGGAGCTGAAAACTCAAAAGAATTTCTCACCCCAGGCAAGTGGGCAATTAGAACTTTGCAAGGCTGACTTAAGGTTAGTTATATGTGAATTGTTTCACTGTTTAATGTTCTGTGGTAATGTTTGTCTTAGTTTTAAACAACCTATGTTTGCAACAATGGCGGCATTTGAAAATTGCTTTTCTCTGTAGTTGTTTTTATCTTTTGAATGGGAGCTATTGATTTCTGTATTAATGTCCTACTGAACACATTAAGAATATTTTCAAGACTCTTCAAGTTGCTAGGAAAATATCCATGGAAAATGGATAATTTCTTTTTAACACCCTCCTGAATATCAGATTCTGGAAAACCTCTATGTTTTTTGGTTAGTCATTTAATAAACACTGACAGTACTAAAACAAGGGTAAACTGTGGGACTTGTTGGCTGATATATCTGATCTGTTGGTAATGGCTACAATATATAAGTATTACCGCTCTTATATTATTAGCACAAACTCATATTCTGCAAATGTGACCCTGAGTTTAATGCCATGTAGTGACATTGTGATTCGTTACAGGCTTACTGGCATTGAAATGATGAAAATGTTCTCATGCTTACTTTCTACAAAGATTTAATCATCACACAGTTTTATTTCATAACTAGCTGTGTTTTTAGATATGAATGAAGTGTCCATACTGGTAGTGGCTGGTGGCTGGACTGGAAATACCAATTCTGACTGGGGAAATACACCAGGCAAAGTTACTTGGATCTTTTGATTACTTGTCTTTGTTAATCCTAAACCTTGTCTCACTTAAATGTCACAGTCCAAAGTTTAGATTTCCAGTCTAGATTAGCCGTCTAAGTACTGTCTGTACATCACTCCCCCCACTCCCCCAAGTCCCTCTGAAAGGCTATTCTTCCCATTTTAAAACAGTTTCTGAGAGGGAGTGGGGTAATGGATAACTCTGTAGAGGTGCCTGCCTCTCTCCATTCCTCCAGCCCTGTGCTTTTGATCACACCTCTCACTCTGGCCCTTTGTCCAGACTGTGTCCAAGTCTTCCCAGTTCTTCCTGTGGCATCCATCACAGATATTATTTCCTCTCTGTACATGCTCCTAAAATTCCTATTCCACATTCTTTCTAACTGAACTGCTGTAGTTCAACTATATGGAAGATGAAGGCTGAATGTAAGAGCCCACACTGTTGTGTGGACACACCTTATATGAGTTCATATGACCAAGAGCCACACTAAACAGAACTGTAGTGTAGCCACTGCTCTGTGGAGATTCCCATATCCTATGCTGTTGGACAGACCGCATCAGTGTTCTGCTTCGTCTTCTGTCACTTGTTTGTGTTTAATCCTAGTGAGGAGTTAAACTCCTCTTCCCTGAGCCAATCTTGCAAGAGTCTGGCCACACTGTAGCCAATAAGAGCATACTTTTATTTATGTGCCTGGTGCCAGAGTCTAAACAACTTGGAAGGACTAAAATATCTCCTCAAACCCTCAGATACAAATCTTGCAACAATAAAATTCCCCAAAGTATGACTGCTACAGAAAGGAAGTTAGACATTTTGCTATTAAGTGCTGTATCTAAAGGACAGAAGACTGACTTTCCGGAAGGACTAACATCTTCTTGACAGATACAATTGGTTGAGTTTGTCTATTCCCTACCTTAATGGATGACACCTGTAAAAAAAGTAAATCTATTTTTAATGGGATAGTCTGCCTAAATGACCCAATTTCAGGAAGAGTGCACTTTCATGAATATTTATTTAATATGAAAACACTAAAGTAAACAAGAAACTACATGCTATAAATAAAAACAGCCCAGAGGGTCAAACAGTGATAGACTGTATGATATGAAAGCTAATTTAGTACTGCTTTATGCGCTACGTTAGCAAAACAGATCTTAGTGTGTAGCTGTTGCTCACAATGGCAATCAAGAGGTCTTTTGTTACCTTTGCACAGGCAGCAGGCAGCTTCTGTGTACCAAGAGTGGTTGAAGCAGACACCATGTTTTAAACATGTGTTCTCATAGTTTGCTGTAAAAAAAAAAAAAAGAACCAAATTTCTTTTGTCCTGTATAATTCTTAGCATTCATTCTTAGTATGGGTTGACTTTCCAGTTTAGAGTATGTTTAGACAGGAGGTGCTTTTGAGAGGGCATGCAGAGACAAGTCCCTGGTTATCCTCCAGATTCTTGTTAGTCTCTTTAATTCCATCAAGATGTTCCTATTTAGTGCTGACTCTTGTCTATGGCAAAACAAAATCCAGTGTCCTATAGGGTGTCCTTAGGAGGTGAAATTAATAGCATTGGACAGCATTTAGCGATATTCAATTATTATGTTCCATGTACCTATAACTGTATTGACAAAATAACTGGCATAGTGAATCTAGTCTTATTCAACTTCTGCCACAATCAAATGAGTTATGTAGGCCTAGCATGTCATGTCTGTATTTTCTTAGAGTGGACATTTTTGTGTGGAGTTTATTTCTAAATGTATCATACCAGTAGGTTCTAAATGTGTAAAGGATCTAGGAGTGGGCCAGTAAGTACTGTCATAATATGCATTAGAATAGATATTTACTCTTGTGTCTGTTATGCTGACACAGGAGAGAAAGAGATCTACATAATGAGAAGACCAGCATTAGAGCAGAGCAAAGAATCCTACTTGGATATTTATACCATTTTCAAATAAGCGTGCAAAATCATTTACAATAACAATTATTTTAATAAGTTTTATCATAAAACTTTATTGTAGCCAGAAAGCCAACATATCTAACCTCTTTGTCTTTGCTTAAATTACAAGCAATTGTATTTATCAGATACTATAATTCTTATAAAATTTTGTGATTTTTTAATGTAAGTTTAGCTCTTTTTTATATGTAAATGCCAACAGACCTTATACATGACCAGTGTTGAATTTAATGCTTTATTCATTCAATAACATGTAGTTAATCTTAAGATTTCTCTCTGTTGTCTTTCAATACAATAATACACCTTCATTTATGGAATACTCAGCATCTGAGGCTAGGCAGCATGTCATATCACTTCTTTTTTTATTTAAACAACACCAAATCATCACTTTTTTTGATTTAAAAAATACCAGTTTGAATGACAACATTTATAGGAAGTGTGTGAGAACTGCTTTCCTACACAGAGACAAGCTATAGCCAAACCATCTGGTTCCAGTGAGACAGTAACTCCTGAACCCACTGAATTCTTCTAGGTTCTGTGTAGCTGACTGGCCTGGGAGACTTTCCTTGCAGAAAACCAAGATACTGTCAGTTAGGTTATCATTGGTAACTTACTGCATGCAAGCTAAAGCTTTCCATAGTATCTGTGGAAACTCACCAGCCGCTGGAGCCACTCATGGGGGACTGCTGGTCAGATTCGTTTTCGCCTTGTCAAGTACCAATTCCTAGCTCAAGCTATTTTGGTAACCACATAAAGTAGCAAATGTCGTCATTTTGTCTTACCTTGAGGTTGAACAATATTTTACACACTGTTGTTCCTCACATTTTCGAAATTGCAGGAGTTGCAGAAAGAAGACACACACATTTTAAGAGCTGGAGAAAATGCTTTACAGTGGGAGATTTAAATAGCTCAATCTGTTTATCTTATCAAAAGAAGATTGATAGGTAACATGATTACAGTGTGCAAGTAAATTCACAGGAAGAAAATACTGGGTATTAAAAAGCTTTTTTTATTAAAGCACAGAAGCTTGGTAGAAACTAATGCTGGAATCTTAAACCAGATGAAACAAGTTGGAATGAATTTGAAGCAAATTCTTACTGGTTGGTATCATTACTTACTGGAGCAAACTCTTAAGACTCCATGTGTTGTGCTGTCTTTGAAATGGGACTCCATACGCACTGGCTAAAACCATGTTATTGTAGTAAATGAGAGGGTGGGTGGTATCCTTAATGACCTATGAGCTGCAGGAAGCTAGCCTAAACATTTTACCAATACTTCTAGCCTTACCCTTTGTAAAATCTATGAAATGCCAAAAATCTCTTCTGTTGAAGACATACTGAGCTCACATGCTGAGTTTGTAAAAACACTTACGCACATGCTGAACCTTAGTGGATTCCAAGATACTCAAAACCCAAAAAACACTAAAAAAAAAAAAAAAAACAAAAAAGGGGGAATGTATTATTTGCCAGGACTTTTAATATAATTTTTGCATGACATATTACGGCAAAGATTCTCATGCTGAGGTTCACTGCTAGTTTGCTCAGCTCTTGTAGCTGGTCATTTGCAGAGGGTCTTCTTTCTTTGTTTTCCCCTAGCAACATGCATTAAAAGAAGGACAAAATACTCTCTGACTCCACTGAAGCCAGAGACAAAACTCCAACAATCTGTCACGAGGCTAAGATTTCACGCAAATATTTAGCTAATATTTTTGTCTAGATATACACAATACCTGTACTTCTCACAAAGATTTTAAGATTTGATAGGTTTGCAGATGGAAGGCCTTGGACTGCACAGTTGTGAATGAGATTATCTCTGTGAATACAAGGTGGATTGGTATGAAAAATATCATGGGATCTTATTTTACAGTATGTGATATTTTACTTATTGTCTTTTTATTCTTATAAGGTCATGGTAGCATATTAAAATGTAGGATAACATAAGAATAAACTGAATGTGGTAGCATCTGGTATGTCTCTACACATACTATGAATATTTTTTATTTAAAAAAATCAGCAAAATAAGAGAATGAGTCTTTCTTACTTTACCAGTGTACAACTTTTTCTTAGATCGCTGCCAGTTTTTCATTTTCAAGTCCTTTTTCTGCATCCTTTCTGTTGTACATCCTAATCTCCCTTTTTATAACACTGTCTTAGAGTGATTCATTTGTGACAGTCACAGAAGCATGCACTCCAACACCCACACGCAGGTAAATCTGCTGCGGTGATATATTTTAATTACAGATTTAGTCAGAAGTAATTAAGGTTTTATGTCACAGGGATAGCAGAGAGTTTTAAAAATTCATGTGGTTTCAGTCTTTGTGAGTGCGCAGTTTGTGACACAATGGCTTGCAAAACAGGAACGACCCCTTAGTGCAGTTAGATTAATTAATAGAAAGAGAATAAACTTAATGGAGCTAGAAAAGTGCAAAAAATTGTGTTTTTTCCACTGTATATCACACAGATGGAATGGTCGTCCTGGGATTGCGGCGGGGGACAGTAATTGCATTTTAATTACAGTGCTGATGGCTTCTGCTTCCTACCAGATGGAAGGCCCTTTTAAAATAGAGGCACAATAGCAAGCCTCTGCTTATTTTCTCTTCTGATGCTGGCTAACATATAGTGACACAAGACAAAAGCTATTATGGTATGGTTTGATCAGAAAGACTTTATTCAGTGCTATAATACTTTCTAGTATGAAGAAAATCCATTCTCTGCCAATATTAAAAAGGCTTTTCTTCTGTCTAGAAACTAAAATGAAAATATGCAGGGAACTACCTACTACTTTTATTAGTAACAATCATAGTTAATCACATTGTTGCTAGGTTGATAATATTTATAGAAGGAAAGACAACTGAGACTTCCTTTGTTTAGAATGCTTAGCAAAGATGATTCTCAGGATGGCACTATATAGAACAAGGTGTGGGTTAGATTGAAGTTAACAGATGCAAACTTTACTCTGTGATGTCCTTTATTTTACAAATATTATTGGGAGTTAGCAAACATAAAAGTGCTGATTACTGAGAAACTGATGTTGCAGAGAAGGGTCAAATCTGTAAATAGTGTGAAAATTACATTCAAAGCCATTAAATTGCATTAAGAAGCATACCTTTGTAGATGCGCATACAGTATTCATAAGTGAATAAATGAATTATATTTAATAATATTTCACCTTTTTGTCATCATTTAACTGCTTTATGTATTAGTTTTCTTCAGCAAGATGCCCTTTCACTGTCATTGCATCTTTGAGACTATAGCCTCTGTTACTTTTTATTGTAAAGATATATATCAGAATCTTCTATCTATGCTCTGAGTGTTAAAAAAGTGCAGGTAGTAATAAATAAATTTGCTTTGTATTTAATTTATAACTGATTTATTAAGCTGCTGCTTTGTGCCAAGGGTCACTCTCTGTAATTTGTATGTAAGAAATGTGGTGGGTATCAGGCTATAATAGTAATATTATTTAATACTTGTAATAATTAATAAAAATTAGCACGTTGTAGCTCAGAAAGATATGACTTCTAGTGCTATGCTGCCAGCAACTCAACTGCCTCCCAGGCAGTTTCCAATTAACCCACTGGAGTCACCTCCATATTGTCAAAGATGTATGCTCAGAAAAGAAACATAGCAGGCTGCCCAAGGTGCATGCTTGGAGAATGTGAAAATGGAGGGAACTGGGGAGAGATTGGAACAGTCCTGACTGAAGAGTTCATGTTGTCCATTCTCTGACTCTGTGGAATTTGAATACTGGTAATAGTGGAACAGCTGCTTTTGGATTATTCTTGATAAAAATACGTTTGTGTAAGCATTTACACAACCAGTATTTTTGCAGGCCCTTAATACACTCATCATTTTCTTCCATAACACACGTATGTCTAATTTTTTACTATGACAGTCCAAAAGGTCAGTCTGAGTATTACATTAAAGGCTCAAAAAATGAATTAAAGAAAAGCAAGTGCAAGATCAAGTGAAATATTTAGTGCTGTCCTCACTTTGGTCTTCATGAAATTGTAATCAGTTAATCTTTTGTAATCAGTTAAAGTGGAAGGACTTGCAAGCGTGTTGGGAGAAGGTCTCAGGATTCTGAGTGATCTTGACAAAACTGCAGGAATGATTCAGTAATGACAAGACCAAAGTATTACTTTTAGGAAGGAGAAATAAGTCTTGAGAACAAAATGTAAAGTCACTGATTAGGCAGTTGCACCATCTGAAAGGAGGAAGGAGACAGAGAAATAAAAGCTGAATTTGAATTATTGTAATTGAATGGCAAAACCAGGAGATACATTTCTCAAAGGTGTAATTACCAGTGTTGTGTTTAAGACATGAGATAATTGTTACAATTTACCTCAGGCTGGTGATGTTAAAATGGATAACTTCTCTCACTTTAGGGGCTTATTTCAAGAAAGATACTTGGTGACTTGAAAGGGTGACTTGATGAAGTTTTGGAGGAGAGCAGTCTAAATATACAGTAATCAATTGTTCTTCATACCTTCATATCATAGGATTTTACTCACAGCAAACAGTTTAAAGGGTTTTTCTAACTACAGGGATAATTAGTGAATGGAACAGACTGTGTATGTTGTGAAGCCTCTTTCATTAGAGACTTTAAAGACGTTCTCATAATTTAACGAGGGATATATGGTCAAGGTGAAATCATAGTGATGTGAGTGTATGGGGTAAATATCTGTGAAGACTAGTTTTGGTCTATGTCAGTGTATACTTTGTCAGTAGTTATTATTTCTTATGGTCCCACAGTTACCGCTTGTGGTCCCTTACAGCTCTTAATTCCTTATGGTTCTTGCTTATTTGGTCTTGTGCTCTTCCTTTAATTACCTCTGTATTTTTAAATTTCTGTAAAAATGTAAAACAGTAACAGCAAAAACATGCTTTATTTCAGGTAAAAAACATTCCTCATATGAGATATTAAATTTTCAAGTATTGAAAATTATGTTTCTATTGGGAATTTGTGAAAGTGGAATAAAATGTGAGTTTTGTGTTGGAGCAGCTTAAAATGTGCATACACATTTTTTGTACTTCTCCTTCAATTGAGAAAAACACTAGTGTCTTGAAAAAGTTAAGAGAAAAACTACAAAAGTAATAAGGACATGGCAAATAATTATTTGCTATAATAGAGTGAAAGGTCTAAGGCCATGGTGCAGCAAAAGAAAACGTATGTTGAAAGGTCTAAATAGTTATGCTGACATCAGGGTTAGTGCATCATTTGGTTAAATGCTCCCATGGGTAAGAATTGATTAAATAATATCTAAGATTGGAAAAGGTACATGATGATGCCCTGTAAATATTTAAAAGGCAAAAAAACCTAAGGGAAAGAATTTTGAGACAGGATAGGAAACTATTAAAAACTAATGGAGTGAAAGAAAATACTACCTTTGTGCAATATCAGGAAGTTAAAAATATCCAATTACACTTGAGGATGAAGATTTGATCATGAGATCAATAGACTTTAGAGTAGTTTTCCAAGAGTAGTGGTGCATAAAAACATAAAGGTCAGAGCACGAGGTCAGAAAAAATGTCCATCTATAACAATCTTTTGTGGCCATCAGCAGATGTTTATGTTAGAAAATAAAAATAGAATGAGAAATAATAGAAGCGAAACTACTTAACATTTAAAAATCAGAAACAAACATTAGTAGAAAAAGTATTGTAAAAACAATGCAGCACTAATTGTTGGAATAGGCTACATGACCTAACTTTTTTTCATTCTCCAATTTAAAAGCATCAGTCTTAGAAAATGTGATTTCATCATAAAATTAATTGAGTGAAAAATATATTCTAGAATGCTCTAAGAATTCTATTTTGAGGAGTCATCATGTTGGTGTGTAGTGATGCTTCATTGTGGTAGAGAGCACCACAATAGAGATTATTTCTCATTATTCCATATCTGCGTATTTTTGCTTTTATTTGTAGATCTGCTGTTAAATACAGGTGCTGGGAAGACATCATATTGACTCCAGCTTCTCTGGAAACAGCAGGAAAAAGTATTTGCTAACTAGAAATAAAGTTTAGACTTATTACTAAAGAACGAATAACAATAACTATTAGTATGAGATGAAATTTAGAGTAGTCCTATACAGGAGTAATACAATAAAGTGCATAGTAGTTATTATGTTGTTTCATTGTGAAATTGAGGTTTATAGCATTATTTTCAAAGATATTAAGTAGCTAAGAACTTCCTAGTATCAATGTCCTTATTTAAAGACATTTTTACAGGTATATTATTTCTGGCATTAAAATTATAAAATTCTATCACACATTATGTACAGACTAGAGGTCAAATGACTAAACTTGCAAGAATTAATATACAGTTCTTTATGTGAGATTTGCTACTAACAATCACAACACCAAGTACTTCCTATGATAAATATCTTATGCTTTCAGTATATATACTTTTGTACTGAAATGATTGTGACAACCTGGGCTCCTAGATTTTAAAATATGAAATCCTAAGTTTCCTTTTGATCTAAGAGTGCAATTTGCACAAGAAATACTTAGATCCCAAAGGACTATGGCAACACTAGCAGAGATGCTGGTCATTTATATTAAATATCTATTTAAATTGTTCATATTATGTTTCAAGTCATAAATAACAGAAGATTCATCTAGACCATGATAATAGGTACTATAGAAATTAGTAAAAAGAAACAAATATTTGATGTGTGTATATCCATATTTAGGCAAATTTGATGATTTCTGGCACTGTTATGAATTTCTACATTGTAGAGAAAGTTTGCCAGCAAGGAACAGAAGGAGTATTGACTTTATATTATAATGACATTTCTGTCAAATTAATTATAAACTTGGGAAATATTAATCTAATTGAAATAATACTGCTAAAAGAAAAATACGGTTAGCTTTTTTTCCCCCTGACAGTTTAATGGTTCACAAAAAGTGAAGGACTTGAAATACACGAGTATTAGAGAAAATAATTGCTAGTATTATAATAATTCATATGAATATTTTTGAAAAGTATTTAAATATCTATTCACCTATTAAAACTCCATCTGACAACCATGGAAGTAATTTATTTTTTACTACTAAGAAAGTAATATAAATAAATAATAAAAATATATGTGGTACTTATTAATTTATTATCAAGACACGTTGATCAGCAATCTATCATCTTTAAAATTTTGTCACATGCCCTGGTTTCAGCAGGGATAGAGATGATTTTTGTCTTGGTAGCTGGTGCAGTGCTGTGTTTTGGATTTGGTGTAAGAACAGTGTTGACAGCACACTGATGGTTTTAGTTGTTGCTGGGTAATGTTTATACTAAGTCAAGGATTTTTCAGTTTCTCAGGCCGTGCCAGTGAGAGGGCTGGAGGGGCATGGGAAATTGGGAGGGAACACAGCCAGGACATCTGACCCCAACTAGCCAAAGGGATATTCCATACCATAGAATGTTATGCTGAGTATATAAACTGGGGGAAGAAGAAGGAAGGGGGGGACATTCAGAGTTGATGGCATTTGTCTTCCCACATAACTGTTACGTGTGGTGGAGCCCTGCTTCCCTGGAGATGGCTGAACACCTGCCTGCTGATGGGAAGTAGTGAATGAATCCTTGTTTGGCTTTGCTTGCATGTGCGGCTTTTGCTTTACCTATTAAACTGTCTTGATGTCAGCCCATGAGTTTTCTAACTTTTACTCTTCCAGTCCTCTCTCCCCATCCCACTGTGGAGGGAGTGAGTGAGCAGCTGTGTGGGGCTTAGTCGCTGTCTGCGTTTAAACCACGACAGTCCTTTTTGGCACAACACAATAAAAATGGCAATAACCAAATTAGAACGGGATTCGCCTTCCTGTCATGTTTGTATTTACCAAAGTAAAGAAAGAGTGTTCTGAAATATACTACATTGTTTAAATTAAAAAAAGATACACTTAAGGATCCTAATGATGTTGCTCCAAAAGAAGAAAAGGCACACTGTTTGCCAGGTTAGTCAAGGCCTCAGGTAGGTGCCTAAGACCAGCTCATGCTCAGCTGGACTGCACTTAATTCAGAGTAAAGGCTAGAACCTGAGAGAAAGCTGGGAAGTTAGGGGGTGCTCAGCATCTATTAAGCATGTGATTTAAGTGTAGAATGGTGTAGATGAGCACTTCTATTAAACCACAATAGACACGCACAGAATTGGAAGACTAGCTTGTGCAAAGAAAACATTGACAAAAAAGGCAGTGGTGTGCATCTGGCTTGTACCTTTAGTGAAGACAACTATCTGAAAACACTGAGCTCAGATATTGGTGTTTTCTTTGCAGATGCAGAAATGAAATTTGGTGCATCTGAAAAATGCAGAGTTCTCTTGAGCCCAAAGGGTTCCCTTGAGTATTCATGGCATCTTCTGGTTTACATATAAGTATTTTCTTAGTGGCCTGCTAAAATAGGCTAGAACGGCCTTTATCATCTTATTTTCTATTGATTGTCTAAATAATGGCTGCATACAGACTGGGAAAGAATGTCGTTTAGGCTAAGTTTGGTAAGTGGTTGATTCTTGATTCAGGTAGTTTACTTATGGGTGCACCACATGTGGGTCTTTTTAGAAGAGTTGTTAACCTCTGAATGACATGGGATAATCTTCATTTTTTGCCTAACACATTGCACAGTTTACTGCGTATTTCTTGGGGGATAGACTGAAATCCTATTTCTCTGCACCACGAGAAAACCACAGAGCTCCTTAGTGACTGTCACTGCATATTCATTTCCATACAAGCCATGCATATGTTAGGTTACACTTTTGTAAGAGGACTAGCTTGTGCACTGCAGCACTCAGTTTCAGTCCCAGCATTGCTCCTCTTGGTTTATCTTGCTCATTGAACACTCACAAGAAAAAGAGAGGAGCATAAGAAGGAAGCCGCTGTGAAGGACAGTGCCCTAAGGTCAGCACAATCAGACTTCCAAACCTGAATCCTTCTTTTCCACCAGGGCACCTTTGAGTTCATGCAAGGGGACACAAATCTCATTTTAAACAGCTGCTGGATGTGGTAAGCATTAATAGTTCACACTTTTCTTGACAAGTGATCTGAAAATCAGTTGAAGTGTAATGTCTTAATGTGTAGACGGGTCCTGACTTTTGCTCAGGGCTGCGTTGGGCCTAAGAAAGTGGTTGGCTGGCTTATAAACCCCTATAGGATAGGCTTTCTATGCTCTAACTGTATTAGATTCGGGGGCAGGGGTGGGAGGGTGAGGTATCTAGAACCTGATTAATTTCTCTGCAGGTTCTGGATCTGACCATGTGAAAAAAAGCCTACACCACTAGTGAAAACAGCATGAAACTTGATTTTTGTTAGATTTACAAGAAGTTAAATAATTGGTGCTGCTTTAGTATTTACAACTTCGTTTTGAGAGACAGGTAGTATTTTCAGGCAAAAATTGCTTTTTCTGCCTGTGGTAATGGTGGTGCGTGGTGGGTGGGTAATACTGAAGCAATTTGGGTCTGGTTGCTAACTATACAATAAAATTAACTCCACTCTAAATTCTTTGCCATATTCCAGAGTTGGATGTTGAAAACAGAGCTGTTTTGCAACAGTGGCATGCTGTGATTGAAATCTGCACACGCCCTTTACCATAAGTCTTGTTGTTAATCTGGGCTTTCTAAAAATATAGATACGCTTGATTATCTGTCCCTGTTCATGAGTTAGCTTTCTGCAGCGTTTTCTAAATTGCAGTTCTTACTCTGTGCTCTGAGAGAGCTTTGTCTGTGTAAGGATGCAAAGTATGTTAGAAGGGAATGTTTTTTAAAACAACTGATACTTCTGAATGATACATTATAGAGAACTGTATTCCACCTGTAATGGCAGCATATCACCACCCTTGTATCAAACACTTGTGCTTTTGGTATAAAAGTATTATCAATTTGTTTATCTTATTGTCTGTATAAAATGCATTGATGTACTATGGCTACATGTTGTTTGTTTTTATTATCTTTATAATACAGTAAAGATTGTGTAAGAGTTACACAGAAATATTGTTCTTTTCCAGAAATGTATTTAGGTATTCATTTGCAAGTTCTCCATATGTTGATTCATCACTGAAGCAGGCAACCCTTGTGTAAAGGAGGACTACATAAATAATACTGTAAATATATAGAAGATATTTATCAGAGAGTAGCTAAATGAACCCTGCATAATAAGAAAATGATAAACTACTTTGTATTAATTTCTAAAAGCAGTGATTCTATTTGACAGAGCACTGAACTGAAACTTAGCAGATCATATTCACTGGCTAGAGCAAATTTGCTTATCAGCTTGCCTCATTTTCCACACCTATATAATGGCAAAAATGTTATTGACTCTCTTTGTAAAGCAGTTTCAAGATTTAATGCTGAATAATGCCATATATGAGATACGTATTGTTTATAATCTACTGGACACAGAAATATAAAACCAAAGTGACACTTTGTGTCTGGAAACTATCAGGAATAAAGATCTGCAAGCCTTCAGGGAAGTCCATTCCAGATTTACGGCCTTTAAAAAGCACTGATAAATATTTAGAGCACTTAAACTGAGGGATCAATAATAACAGGAACCACATAGCTATGATGTTCATGATAGGACGCAGAGAGAGGACGGTAGCTCTGTAGCAGTCCCCTGAATTGCTTTCAATTTATTCTTCAGTCCAAACAAGAACTGTTCCACTTTGTAAATTATGTTTAACTCTGTACAGTTTCTGAAGATTTTAAGTGTTGGCTATATTTCACTTTGATTTACATATGGCAAAGAATTAAGTTGTGCATGTCTATATTGTAAACACAGTGGTTATATTACACATTGAGAAATAAAGTAGTCTGTACATAGGTAAAAACTGCTTCAGAAGATACTAATTCTTCTTACTTTGTTGTTTACTATTGGTACTTTGATCCCTCTTTACATCACACAGGATGAGTATGACTGTGTGTGAATCCTCTTACAAATATCTTATCCACCATTACAGGTACAATATGTCATTCTCTTTTCCAGCAATTCTGCATAGATTTAGTTCCAAAACCAGATATTCCCTGAAGAGAAAATCAATTTCATATGGCTCATTCCCATGTCCTAGCCCATTCAGTCAGGGTGGTTATTTAGAGTATCTTCCACAGCACATCTGAATGAGCTTGATGAACACAGACAAAATAGAAATTATGATTATGAAAGGCCATGTAAGATTTCTTTCCTGCCCACAACAGCTTCATTACGCTTTGACACTTCCTGTCTGAGTTCTGCTCTTCCTTATCTTCCTGAGTCACTCGCTAGGCCAATCTATCATCAATAGCTTTCTGGTGTGATTGCCTGAAAATATGTTCATGTAGGTCAGCTTCTTGAAATACAAAATTTGAGAAATGTAAGTAAAATGAAGCCTCATTAAAGTTCCTCTTAAAACCAAGTGTGCTAATTTAGATAACACTTTTCCTACAGGTTTTTAGAGTACAAGCCTTTGAATTTTTGTTTTGGTTGATTCACCAATATTTTCTTAGAAAGACCTATTGCTCTCAAAGGAATGTGCTTTATTAAAGACAATTCTCAAGGAAAATGGTCTAATGATTCCTTACAGAGAAGCTTCTCTTCAGTCACACTGTTTCTGCATAGAACTATCTGGTTTTATTTCAAAGACTGCATATGCATTTATACTACCTGGCCAGAGTATTTCTTTATAGACTGCTTCTGTTCTTGAATATCTCATCTTCCCATGAAGTAATATTTATTATTGTGAATGCTTACAGAGGACCTGTTCAATTGTGATGAGTATCTAAGGGAAGGCAAGCAAAAAATTACTGTGGTTATCATGATCCAAATGACAATTACTTGGTACCCATCCGTAACAAAATGTGTAAAAAGAAGTGACAATTGTATGTGAGGAGCAGTCTACAAACTTAGCTTTCGTTAGATCATCATGTCTGTAACAATGTTACAGCAAGATTTTCATTTAATGTTTGTGCAGAAAAAAATTGTTTACCAATTAAGTTGTAGCCAAGGTCAGTGAGATGGAGGAAAATGTGAGAGAAGTACTTAGTATTAAATACAAGCTGTAGCCAGAAGTTTACTGTTTTGACATGGGTCAGATTGTGTTTCATTTCTCCCCCTCTAATTTTTGGAATAGTACATTATTTGATGCCAGGTACATTGGTTCATGTGCTATAATGAGAAATATCAACATTTTTTATTTTTTCCCTGGCATTTGACATAGTTCTGTAATCAAAGAGTGAACTTCTGTATTTCGGCATTTATTAGGGACTACTGTGTATGTGTGATGAATTTTGTCTTGTTGGGTAGAATGATGAATATTTGTATCAATATGCATACCAGATAGGTTATTCATATGCACTGGTTCATATGCAGACCTATAATTGCGCACTCATTTCTTGACTTCACTGCATTAAAATTCTCAACAACAGTGTTTCATTAATGGGTTTATTGCCCTAATAAGTTTCAGTGAACCCCAGTAAAAGAATATTAACTGTCATAAGTAGATTTAAAAAGTTTAGAGATAATAACCTGTAGTTAAAATATTTAATTATTGTAGTGTTGTGTGCCTTCCAGAGACTGTAAGGGGTGTAGAGGAGTGAATTTAAGGTAGTGACACAGAAAGGACTGATACTCTCTTCACAGACCTTTTAAGTGATACATCCATTACTATTAGAAATAGGCAAGAGTCAAATTGCGAGAGAAATCTAGCTCATCAAGGGCTGAGAGAAAAAACATTTTATCTCTTATTTCTGAATAAAATTAACACTTAGCTCTTCACCCACCACTGTCAAAGTGAAGTCCAGAAAAGAGAGCACAACATGATGCAACCTCCTGAGAGGAAGCAGAAATGTAAAAAGGACCTCACTCTTAAGACTTCAGAAGAGCAGATTTTGGTCTGTTTAGGGACCTGCCTGGAAGAATCCTATGGATTACAGTCCTGGAGAGGAGAGACATCCAGGAGAGCTGGTTTGTTTTCAAGGATCACATTCTCCAAACTCAGCAATCATCCATCCTGACAAAAAGGAAATCAGGTAAAGACAGCAGGAGTCCTGCATGGATGAGCAAGTTGCTTCTGAAAAAGCTCAAACATAAAAAGGAAACATACAAGAAGTGGAAGAAGGGATAGGTGACCTGGAAGAAATGTAGACACTCTGAACATGCAGGGATAGGCTTAAGAAGGCCAGAGACCATCTGGAGTCGAGTCTGTCCAGGGACTTGAAGGGCAACAAGAAAAGTTTCTAGAAGTACTTCAGCAGTAAAAGGAAGACAAGAAAAAATGTGGGCCCAGTGCCAAATGGGACAGGGAATGTGGTAATAAAGGACACAGAGAAGGCCAAGGAACTTTGACCACCTTCTCAGTCTTTGTTGGTAAGACTTGTTTTTCAGGAATCCCAGGTCCCTGAGGCCACTGGTAAAGTCTGGAGCAAGAAAGGCTTACCCTTGGTGAAGGAGGATTAGGTTAGGGAATATTGAAACAAACTAGACTGGCAGGAGAGTGGATCTTATCAATGTGTATAAATATCTGATGGGAGGGTGTAAAGAAGATGGTTAGGTTCTTCTCTGTGATGCCCAGTGAAAGAACAAGAGGCTAGGTGTGCAAACTGTAATTACAAGAAAGTCCATAGGTCTGATTGAACACTGAAACAACTTGCCGAGAGAGGGTGTGGAGTGTCCACCTCTGGAGATATTAAAAACTTGACTGGACATGGTCCTGAACAGCCTTCTTTAACTCATACTGCTTGAGCAAGGAGGTTGGACTAGACAACCTCCAGAGGTCTCTTCCAAACTCAATTATTCTGCGATTCTGTGAATATAAAAACAATTGCTTTGTCGCATCAAAAAGGACAGTATTTAAGCATTGCCCAACTAACAAATCCCTTAATCAAAGAAGAGGGATTATTGTTCTTTTGCAAATGCTCACCCAGAATAAAAAGGACTTTTCTAATTTAGGAACATTAACTGATGTCCTCTACTTCATTTATTGTAATTTGTGATACTGTGGGGTAGTGTTAATGCTTATCAACTTGAAAATGACAGTGCATTGTAAGAACACTTTACATAATTTAATATTTGAAACTTTAAGCTATATTGGAGATTTTTTTTTCAGTTCACTCACATACAGAATTTGCATGACTGTTCTGAAGTAAACGCTAACAAATGCTAAATATATTCTTCCCCTGCTCTTCAATGCATGGATTCTTTTACACACATGCTCTTCTTAACATGTTCTGTCTTCCTAGAAATTTTATTAACGTACGCAAAAATTTGATAAGATTAGTAATCAAAATCAATTATTTCATCAGTCTATAACATAAATTACATTAAGGCTCATGTACTGTTGCATTTCCAATAATAAACATTTATAGCAATTATTTATATGAAATATCCATACAGGGTTTCCATACTGCATTTATCTTCAGGTTCCCACAGAGATGAGACAGTAAACGTAAAATTCAAAAATTCATACTGGGTTTTATTAGAAGGCATTCAAGGACTTTCAGCATTTTGCCTCTGTTAAAATACTCTGTCAGTTCTGTGCGGTTACTAAGATTAATTGCCTTTTCTGTGATTCAGAGAGCTTTAAATGTGCTCAGTCTGTATGTGAATTTTCTGTATATGCATGCTTGTTTCACAACAGTAAACCATAAACTATTTTGTCCACTGTGCATAATTTTCAAACCTCATAATAAATCCTAATGTTTTCGTATCTCCTTAAATAAAGGTTAAATTGGAGAAAAACAGGGAAGCCAGTGGATGGTGAGAGGGTCTGATTTTATCTTCCCCTTTTCCTGCAGCGTATATGGTAGTTTCTTGCTCTAACTGTAAACTTGAGAAATGGGATTGGAACAGTTCTCCTAAGGGGTGGGAAATCTGATTTTTTTCTTAGTATCTATATGTTTGTTCTGATGCCTGTTTTACAATACAGAAATGGAAGACAAGATATTTGCTTTGCTTGTATTGGTTGCAGGCATCTACGTTGTTTACTAGTTTAAGAAATACATGCATGATTAATGATTTTTAATGCAGCTGTTACTTAAAAGTCAGATGGTTTATTACATTCTTACAAATATTTTGGCACAGACTTCAGGGACTTTTGATCCTTGCTTCATTGAAATGAGTGGGAATTAGGAAGTTGGTGAGTCTTTGCAAAGCTAACCTTAAATCCTCAAAAATTCTTGTATGGTAGGATAAAACCAATAAATACAGGAAGTAAAACAGTCAAGTCCAAATGCTGCTTTTATTTACCTTCTGTGCAGTAAAAGTGAAGAAATTGCATAATGGGCAACCCTTTAATTCATTTAGTTCATAAAAAGTACATGAACTAATGAAGATCATGCAGAAAAAACCACTGCATAGTCATATTAGAAATGATAGAGTTCTGCATCTTGTGCTTAAACCAGTAGGTTATATTGCCTCATTATCTTATGAAGGTACTAGGATTAATTAAATCAATAACTTGGCATCTCAGTCTGAACTGGGAACAAGGATGTCTCAGCTGTGTGTGTAGATTCCATCACTGAGTTGCCATAGCTTTTTGTGCTGTTTACTTTTTTTGGAGGCCAAGTAAGTTAATGCTCTCACTCTCATAAAAAACTTCACACAGTATTATACCAATGTTTTAGTGTATAAATGGTATGTATTTGGTGTATGTGTGTTTGCATCAATTTATTTGTTATACGTAACATTAGCAGGCCATGCAAAGCGGTGTAGTATTTGCTCTTAAGAGGTTGCCAACTGCTATTGGTTATTACGTAGTGAAGTACAATAATTTCTCTCTATAGTACATTTAGGCACTGAAGCAGGGAACAAGATAACATTTCTGTCAGAAGTTGGCTGTGTAATTCACTGCAGATAGAGGTACAGAGAGAGAGGCTTTCCACTCATTTTCAGAGGTTGTACCTATGTGATCATGTTAGCATCTGAGCCTGGGTTTAAATTCAGACTTAGGCCAGGCAGTACAGAGTGTCCACAAACAGGGGAAGGTGAGCCAGGCTGTATTTCTGCATGGTGCATCATTGACAAGTGATTAGAATGTTCAACTGCAAAATTTTTTTTACTGCTTCAGATGCAGCCAGGAAGAGCCTAGCTTGTTGTTCAGGCACAAGGCTGTTTTTACATGGCTAGCAGTAAGCGTAATTATCTCTTTAATAGTAATTTAAACAATTAGATGTGGACATCACTGAAAGACAATAAACATGGAATTCTACAACACTGTATTTGCCACCATTTTTTACTGTGTAGCTATACTCTGACAGCCAGCAGAAAACTGCTTATGGTAGTCAAGAGTTACCCTTCACATTGTAAAACACATGAGAAAGTATTTAAAGCAAAGTTATTTCTTTGAAACAAAGTGGGAGTGCAAAGAAGCAAACTTCCTGCTGCTTTCAGATTTTGTGAAGTACATCACATTTCAAAATACTACCATCTTTTTCATATTTTAAACCAACCAAACCCACTAAAAAAGAACACTGAAGTTGCAGTATCTCACATTTAAAAGTTAGGCTGCCTGCAGTTTTAATTTAACTGTGTGTTGGAATACTGCTTTGTCCCACCAGGGAGGAAAAGGTTAAACAGTTGTTTTTGAGAGATGATTATTTGAAAGTCTTAACAAGACTGATACAGTAGTGGTTTACAACCAGGTGATGTAAATGGAGGGTGGGGAGGGCAGAGGATTAGAATTGGAGTGGTCTGCTTTGACAGTCCATACAGTGAAGGGTTAGTGAAATTTTTGAGACTGTGAGGGCCTGATGATGGTGGAAACTCTTGTAGAGATATGAGAATTTACTGTCTTTTAATGGTGAGTCACTTTAGGGTTATGATAAAAGCACAAGATATGCAAAACGGAGGTAGGACAAATACTGGGTAGGGACTATGCCTCTCAAAAGCATGAGGACTAATTATGGACTGCTATGGAGCTGCAGTGGTTGCTGTGCTGTGGGTTGCCCATGCAGCCTTCCTTCTGAGCATGTGTTGTTGTACAGTCTTTAAATATGTAATCTCACATTGCTTTCACATAGGAGATAAGAATGTAGTGGGTAGTGATCCAATATTTTGTTTTATCATGTTCAATGTGTGGTCCCAGGCTACATTATACACTGTTTACTATATGCTACTTAAATGCTGTGCTGAAGGCAGAATAATTAACTTTCTTATGGGCTTCTCTATAGCACTCATTGCAGTAAGATTGGGGTGTCTTAAAATGTGAAATAAATTGCCACCTTAATGCATGTCTGTTGAGGAGAGATTATTTCTGCTCTCAGGCATGGACAAATGTCAGGCATATTGTATATGCCCAGTTTGAAACACCTGAGACTTGATTTCTTTGAGTACTTGTCAGTATACAATGCTTTATTTGAGGTATAATTCCTATTTTTTTCAGTTGCAGCTGAGACTACTCAGCTATTCTGCAACTCTCAAACCAAAAAGATTATATAAATAAGGAACACCTGTGGGAATATCCTATTTCAGTTGCTTTCATTGTGTTTGATATTTTGGTAGAGAAAAGTGTTATGTGTAGCTGTACTTTATAGTGATCTTGTGTACTTCTGCTGCCATGTTTAGGCTTAGATGCACTGGTTTACAATGTTCTGAGGAGGCAAATGTTTGGAATTATTCATGAGCTTTACTAAGTTGGGGCAGGTGAGTAAAATTATGGAAAAACTTCGGAAATTGCTTAACAATGTAGAAGCCCAACTCCCATTTTCAAAAGTACATAAATTGCTTGTGAGCTTAGGTGCTTTCAGAAAATTACTTTCTCTTTTATTCTGCAATAAAGATGATGAAATAATATCTATATCACTGTTGAAGGACAAAAATTCTAATTTGATAGTTATCTGCATGTAATTTCTAACAATACTCCAAAACTTAGTTGAAAGCTATAAAAGCATAGCTGAATTAAATAAATGCAATATATCTGCCTTGTGAACAATATATAATGATAATTTTTTATCTATTATGTTACAAAATTGAATCTTTAGAGAAAGTGAATAGTTTTTGAGACATCGTTAACTTTACTGCTGGTAACATTATCAAAAATTTTCAGTCTTATATTCTTACCTGAAACACTAGAGTAAATCAGCCTGTCTGAGCGAGAAGAGTACTTATTTGACTTAGAAAAATAACTTTGCAACTTGTAAGTGTAAGTGAATGTCTCATACCATTTTAAACTCTGTATTTAACAGATTTCAGGCACAGGCATACCTGGTGAAGACCTGGTACTACAGGCCACCATGAGTATTAACAACACAGTAGAGTTTAAAACTAATTATTTCTTAAATTACTGTGTGTATTTAGTGTATTAACATTGATTACTGCTAATAGCCTAATATAAAGAAAATATATAAATTGTTTCTCAAAACTGCATAGCAAAGGATGAAATAGTAGATGCAATATCACTTATGAAGCTGAAGAACATTTTCATAATTAGTAACTAATTCATGTGATGCATAATGTAAAAATGTGCTTGATTTTAATTCTCTTTCTATAATTTTTTTTCTCTATTCATAATTTCACATGCTCTTCATTGCCCTTAAATACTTCTATTTGCTGTAATGCTTCTCTGAGGTATTTGAAGAGTATGCTAATACAGAGTAAAGCATAATGTTTTATCATGAAATAAATAAAGAACATTGGCATAATGCTCAGTTTGAACCAGCTTTTGACTGTGAACTGACCTGAGATCTCCAAACTCAGTTTTGCAGTATCTTTCAGAGATCATGGTACTGATCTTGACTATCTTTGTACTTTTAGTGTCTCAAACTTCTGAAATGCACTCAGTAGCTTAGTTGCAGCTACATTGTATAGCTAAAGGTTTTCAGAAAGTAACAACAGAGCTTAATTCATCTGGTCTGCCTTCTTACATGACATCAGTCTTGCTTTTTATCTGTTAATGATAAACTGTGTTTCATGAAAATATGTCTCCTGAAAACGTATCTGATCTTGATTCAAAGATACCAATCAATGGAGGAAATAATTACTATATTCGGTAATTTCTTCCAACATTTGCTTATTAAATTAAAAAATAAAAAGACCTGGTTCTTAAAACTGGCTTCTGTTTCTAGATACTTTTCTAACAATCACTGAGAACAAAGTACTTATTTTTCCTTTGGAAAAGTTTAACATACTGTATTTGAGTCACTTCTCAGCCCTTGCCTACACTGGCAAGGGTGTGTGTGACAAGCCAGAATGCAGTTTTATTACAAAGCAGCACTAACTCCCTGGAAGAGCTGTGCTTGAAACAGTTACCTTATGCTGGTTCTGTAGAGGAAGAAGCTGCCTTGGATAAAGGCCAGAGTACAATGTAAAACTGTTTGTATACAGAGCTAATGCACTGTAATTCATACTCTGTGAAATGACACAGTATGGTAACTTCTTGGTCTATGACTGTGTTTAGTCTTTTTTAGAGTAAAAGTGCTGGGCTTTGACAGTTTTGCTGTAAAGTACTTCCAAGTTTCAAATCACTTTGGGAATTCAGTTTTCAACATCCACTTTGAAATAGGAATACTAGAATTGTGTACACAAATAGAAGACTTTCCAGTGTCTTATATAGAATTATTGCTGTAGCTCTTTTTTATTTTTTATTTCCCTGTTTATCCATTCAAGAGTCAAATTAGCCCCTTTGCAGCGCTCTATGGAGTTCTAATGTTAAATTGCTTATCCAGTATGAACTCAGTTTGCCAGGTCTCCAGTTTCCGTGACATGATATATACTTAGTGAAAAGTTTGTGTTCTTTAGGAATTTTTACACAGATAAAAAATTATATCATTTAATATATGCACGTGAGCCAAAATAGTTGATTCAGCTTGCTTCTGTAGCTGTCCTGTCCTTGGCATTGTTTGCTTGTGTTACCGGCAAATTTTGCTAGTAGACTGAATCCCTGCATTCAGATGTATGGTGAATATGTTCACCATCAGGTTGCACATTAATCTTTCCAACACTTCTCTAAAACTGCTGATAAGTTTCACACAGTAATTACCAATAGTGAATCACTACCAAGTTAGCTGGTTCCTAGTACATCTAATATATGCTTTGCTGATATTCTGTAAGGCAAATTTTAAAGTTAGTTTTATGCAGTATGGATTGAAGTAGTTTTAAAAAGTGTGAGTATATTACATGTGAGATTAACAAGATCAACCACACTTCTAGATTAAAATAATAAAGTCATTTTGGCAAGTCCCATTTTCCATAAAATCATTTTGACTGGCATTATTTATGTTCCCTGCTTTAATTCTTTATCAGTTGAGTCTCTTATCAGCTTTTTCCTCTAACCTACTCAGGATAGATGAGGTCAACCTGGGTCATCTGCCTTGCCCTTTATGAATATTTTCACAGTCTTCTAAGACTGTAATAACTTAGTTTCCTGCCTGCCACCCCCACCCCCACCCCCCTCGGTACTACCAGATTTATTAAAAGCAGC
The DNA here is from genome assembly GCA_035590275.1 of Ibycter americanus. NCBI lineage: Eukaryota > Metazoa > Chordata > Aves > Falconiformes > Falconidae > Ibycter > Ibycter americanus. The sequence goes on along the minus strand of JAVJGI010000032.1, from coordinate 27,612,190 downwards.
AGTGGTAGACCACTTCAGCATCTCTTTAAGTCTACTGGTCATAAGTTTTTAGGAGTAACTGACTGGAAGTATATTTATCCAAAGTAACTATAGTTTAACAGTCTCTGAAGCATGAAAGGTCTGAATCATTCAGTTAGAGACCTAGGCAAAACTGTACAAAACCCAAAACTAGTTTTGAATTGTCTGGACATCATGGACTGTGCTGTGTTTTTTCTGCAGTATCTTCTGTGACATTCAGGACTGATTCCAGCCCTAAATTTCCTTATGGTTCTCTCTGCTACAGGAAAATAGAGTGCTTACCAGCAACTGAATCTGAGATAACAAATGCCTGTCATGTGTTCTGCTATCTCTAAATCTGCATTTACAAGATTTATAATAGGCAATTGTTAATTTTGTTTGCTGCAGCCAACTTGCTGAAGAGAAATGGATAAGAAAGGAAATAAATTCAGTGTTTGTTGCAGAGTGAAGAAAGTGCAGGAAAGTACACTTTTACCAGTCTTTTGTCATTGAGTCTGCTGTGCTTTGGCCTTAGCATCACTCATTCGTGACCTGACAGTGATCAATCTTCTTTTTGGAAGACTTTAAATTCATTAAGTCTTTTGTTCCTTGCAGACCATTAGGGAATTGCTATAGAAATACAGTTTATAATATTACTTACCCATGCAATCTCTGCAATAAAGTTATCTTCATACACACAATGAACATCTTGACTCTGTGTTAATGGCAAAATCATAATTTCATTTAAGTAGGGAAAGGTTTTTTAAAAAAATCTTAATTCATTGTCAGGCTCTTCAGTTTTCAAGGAAGAAGAGAATATGGTTTCCTAATGAAATTGAATTGACTGGTTTTTTCTTCGTCAAATGGAAACTGTAATTGCCACTGACCAGTCTTGAACATATTTATTCTTCTACATCATTCACAATTACACTGGGAAAAGGATTGCTGTAACAGCACTTTGTCTCCCTAAGGTTAGGTTAGGGAGCCAGCCTGCAGAGGAAGCTGAACAGGAATTCCAGTCCTAACTCTTGACTTTCCCTTTTGTGACTCCCCCTTTCTTCTGTGTTTATACCTGGGTCTTGACAGAATATCGATCCACTCAGCCCATAGCAATGGGCAGATTTCAGTCAGATGTGGAACACATGGGGAGAAAAAAAGTGTGGAAAAAATTACAGTGGCAGAGTTGTATTGCTAGATTTTGATATACAGAATTTGAATATCGGTAGGTGGCAATTCTTATATTCTCACTGAAAAAAGGTTGAATTTATTGATTTATCTCAGGTGTAATCACTGATTTCTCATTACTGTCTGGCATATTACAGTCTCAGGGATTTAAAACACTAGTCCTTTATCTCTTTTAACTGAAAAAAAATATATTTTTTAAAGGAAAAGACATATATACCATATTAGGTGATGTATGTGTATTATAGTACATTTATAATAGAACATAATTTTATCTTAAACAGTGCCTTTCTTAAAATGATTTTGAAAACAGAGGCCCTTAATGAGTTAACTACTGGAGTTAAGTACTGCACAAGCTCTCTGAGTCACTTCATGTATTCTTGACAAGAGCTCAAGCAGAATGCTGATTGTCAGAACTGCACTGAGGAAAGGGATGCTTTTCAATGCTAAGACACAAGTTTAATCTCCTGTTCCTATTTAAAAAATGTTGAACTATCTTTAAGCACACCTGAGGAGTCAGCTTCTCAAGGGATGATTCAAATTGCATTGTAGCCAAGTCTGTTTTTTACGACACAGTGTGCATGTGCTTTTTCTTGCAGTTCTTTTTTCCCCGCACTTTTCCACTAGGTATGTTTCTGTTTTATTTTGGCGTTGATTCTGCAGTACTACTCAGACATGCTCATATGAGCCCACACAATGCGAGGTAGGTGCAGCAAATTGCACAATCAAGTCCATTAAGTAGAATTGCACTTCCATAACAAAATATGACAGCTGTCATTTAAAACAGAGAATTCCTTTTCCCAACAAGCATATTTTATTCCGAGACAACATCAAAGAAAATCTTCTCCCGTCAAAAAAGATAGAAAAAGAGAGAATATAATGGAGGTTATTTTAATCTAGTTTAATCACCTGAACAAATATATGGCTTGGATATGAATTGATTGGTATATTTGGTTCCACAAAGTGAGGGAAGACAATTCCTAGCAACTGACCCACACTTCTGTGGCATTAAATTTGAAAAGTAAAATGGGATTTAGAGATTTATTTTAATTATTCCATCTGGTTCATACAGAAACTCTTCTAGACTAAAAACTCTGTGCAGCATAGGCTTAAAGTTCTACATGACCATTTGTGCTATGTTTGGGTTACTGGGACATATTCCAGCACTGAGCTGTGCCTGATTGTGTGCCAGAAAATCTAAGATAATCATAGGTAGAACATAGAAAGTGAACTTTCCTCTGCATTTTGGCCTTTTCATATAGTCTGTAAATAAAGTAATTCTGAAGCTCTGTACAGCAAAACTCATAGATGGACTTCCAAGAATAGTTGGTGGCATTTTTATTGCTTCCTATGTCTTATGACAATTATGAAATGCAGATTACACTGATAATTCTGCGTATGTGTATATGCTTTTGGTGGAAGGCAGCAGACTCAAATTTGGCTAGCAAGACAAATTTTTAGTAGTTAGATTATGCAAAAGAAATTAATATATGTATAAGTCTGGCAGGTTTGATGAGAATGATAATATAATAGACCAAAAGGATATATGGGTGCAACTTGCTAAAAATGTAAAAAAATTAACAGTACAACCTCTTCAAACAGAAGCAGAAAAACTGTCAGATGGTCTGTAGGACTGAAAAATATTTGCAGTAAAAAGAGATAAAACAGTAACAGAGAAGCTGAAAAGAATTTCATGTTGAGGGAGGTTACAGAAGTTACTGCACCAGGATCTATGGGACTTTCAAACTGGTTTCTGTAAGCTAAGTTTTAAAAGAGATCCATAAAATAGGTAACAGTATTTTTGCAAGAGATGATGGAAGGGGATATGTCAGAGGTCTATTAAATTGTGAGTAGCATAGATACTTTTACTGGATGCTGCTCATTCTTTTTATCCAGCAGTGTGTTTCACAGAGCAAGTTAAGATCCTGGAGAACATACTGCTACAACTTGTTTTGAAAGTGCGTTCTTGGAGTGATTAGGCAAATTAATGGAGGACAATGCTTCCAAGGGATATAAAAAAGCTCATCTAGGTGTGACTACTTGCTCTTGAAGTTCTCAAAGTGCTGACCGCTGGAAGTGTACCCAGAGAAATACCATTCCGTAACTGCCCCAAAATACTGTTTCCGTAATGCCCACTGACTGAGACAGGATACCACGCCAGGTGGACATCTGTCTGATTCAGTCCTGCTCCTACTATGTTATGTTTACAAAGGAGCCATGATACACTGAGAAAAAGTGTCTTTGAAAGACTTTAAATGCTGAGTAATGGGCTACAGTCCAGTGAGGTTTCTGGTGGTTTATTGCTAGCACTGCTGTGAGTTAAGATATTTGATAAGACTACATGTATTGTTCTGAAACAAGGAGGAAATTTGGAAAAAATCTGCAGATGATAATAGGTTATGAGAAACGGAAATTGCCAGTGAGGACCCTGGCCTACTCCAAAGATCTTGAGGTCTAGTCTGAATGTCTTAGGTCTTCAGGGAAAGCTCCCACTGGATTAATTTTTGGGATGTGTTCTATAAAAAATGACATTATTTCTTCAGGTCTTCAAAATGTACCTCAAAATTGTCAAGTAAAACTAGTCTAATTTAACTGTATTAACTTCAGCGGGATATTTGCCTGTGTGAGGACTGTGCGGTACAAAGACTACCTCTGTTAATAGAAGGAAATTATTCCTATGCACACTTTCAGAATCATAATGGACTTGAATGTCTATCTGAATCTCTCTAAACGAAAGACTAGATGCATATACTACTGGTAAATGTTAACCCATCTATTTGAGACCTTTGTTTTACTGAGGCTTGCTCCTGTCCTCTATGCTGGGGTAATTTTTGCCTGAGTATATGAAAAGAAGTTTTTCATAGATATACATAGCACTGGCTCATGGTAGCAGAGTTCATACTCTTGGAGGCCAGGCTTTGATATGAAAATTGGAATATGAAGTCACAACTATTAGGAGAGAAATATCCAACTTACAGAATTTAAAGAACCTTTGGCTTTGTTGAATAATTATTTGATAATAAAACATCAGCTGGCTGAGATTAGGAAGAGCCATTTTGATGTAGTTTATTTTTTAATATATTCACTTTATATACCTGTGTATTTGTTCCTGTCACTCTCCTCAGTATTAAATTTCATGTCTCTAAATGGTGTGAGTTGGTTTTATTTTCCTCAGTCAGAACCTTTAATGTTTATTTTATTGATTCATGCTAAAAAAAGGAAACAATGAAAGGCTTCTTCAGGATACTTGAAATCTGATCAATTTTTTTCTTTTAAATTGGAAATACAATATGCCTATTAGTCTAGTATATGTGTCTCTAAGTGCAAGTGGTTGGAGCATACATAATAATTTCCTGTTTTATTTGAATGTACAGGCCCAGCATCCATATTTTATAAATGCTGACGCCCTAAATTTAAGGAGACCAACATGGCAGTTTTGAAGGAGTGATTTATGTTGCAAGTAAGACATTATTGAGGTTAAATGCATGTTTTGCAACTAAAATTATCATGCACATTTTTCAAATAATTGGTGTGATACTTGTAATTGCAATTATAGCACAACAGGAGTTTTTAGAGCATGGTTTGAATTGCTATCACTTTCTGTCCAATATTAATTTTATCCTTGTGCATATGATTAATATCCACATAATTAATAGGTGAGTGACAACACAAGAGGAAGAAGGCAAACAAAAATGGATTTCTTCAGACATTGTCTTAGGACTGTTGGAATGTATTTCTACCTTTGTTTTGATTCAGTTTTAATGACTAGGGGAAAGAACAATTAAAAGATAAGAAGAGATCTTATGTGTCAGATGGGTAATGTAATAGGGAGAAATATATAGTCAATACGGAAATATTCATAGAATTATAGAACTATTTAGATTAGAAAACACCTTTAAGATAATCAAGTCCAACTGTTAACCTAGCACTGCTAAGTCAACCACTAAACTATGTCCCTAAGCTCCACATCTCCACATCTTTTAAATACCTCCAGGGATGGTGACTCAACTACTTCCCTGGGCAGCCTGTTCCAGTGCTTGAACACCCTTTCAGTGAAGAAATTTTTCCTAATATCCAGTGTAAACCTTCCCTGGTGCAACCTCAGGCCATTTCCTTTTGTCTTATCGCTTGTTGCTTGGGAGAGTAGACACCGACCCCCACCTGCCTACAACCTCCTTTCAGGTAGTTGTAGAGAGCAAGAAGGTCTCCCCTGAGACTCCTCTTCTCCAGGCTAAACACCTCCGGTTCCTTCAGCCGCTTCTTATAGGACTTGTTCCCCAGACCCTTCACCAGCTCCGTTGCCCTTCTCTGGGAACACTCCAGCACCTCAATGTCTTTCTTGTAGCGAGGGGCCCAAAACTGAACGCAGGTGTTAGGGGTGCAGCCTCACCCGTACCGAATACAGGGACACGATCACTGCCTTACTTCTGCTGGCCACGCTATTTCTGATGCAAGCCAGAATGCTACTGGCCACCTTGGTCACCTGGGCACACTGCTGGCTCGTTGTCAGCTGGCTGTTGACCAACACCTCCAGGTCCTTTTCTACCAGGCAGCTTTCCAGCCACTCTTTCCCCAGGCTGTAGTGTTGTGTCAGGCTATTGTGACCCAGGTACAGGACCCAGCACTTTGCCTTGTCTCACACAATTGGCCTCGGCCCATTGGTTGCAGCCTGTCCAGATCACCCTGCAGAGCTTTCCTATCCTCAAGCAGATCAACGGTCCCACCCAACTTGGTGTCGTCTGCGAACTTACTGAGGGTGCACTCAATCCACCCCATCCGCATCATTGATAAAGACATTAAACAGCACTGGCCCCAACACTGAGCCCTGGGGAACCACTTGTGACCAGCCACCAACTGGTTTTAACTCCATTCACCACCACCTTTGGGCTGGGCCATCCAGCCAGTTTTTTACCCAGTGGGCAGCACATACCCATCCAAGCCATGAGCAGCCAGTTTCTCCAGGAGGGTGCTGTAGGAAACAGTGTCAAAGGCTTTACTAAAGTCTAGGCAGACAACATCCACAGCCTTTCCCTCATCCACTAAGTGGGTCACCTTTTCATATTTAACTCTAAATTTCTGCTTTCACAGAGTCATAACCTTGTGCTCATTTCTGTAAGGTGTAATCAGATATGCTTATTTTCTGTTCCAAAGTGTTTTCTTTCTTACTGAAAGCAAAATCCATAAAGATTTTGTGAGGGTAGAAAAAGATATTTAGATTTCATTTAGTTTTTTGAATAAGAGTCTGAATGTACAGGTAGAATTAACAGTTACAAATGAGCAGAGGGAAGGAGACAATGAGGAGTGCACAAGTGCCAAAATATGTAGTTGTTTCTGCCTGCTTGGAAGTGGAAAGCAGATAGGATTTTCTCAGACCTTGTCTCCTATAAACAGCTAAGGACTGGAAGATGTACAAAGGGACTTTTGGTACTGCAGGCACTGGCTGGGGGCTTTGTAGGGTCCTGGGTCGCAAGTTCTGGCTGGTGTTATAGGAAAGGATATGTATGTGTCTGTGAGGGGCCAAGTGCCCTGCCACACCAGGAAGTGTGATCATTCTGAGGCGGGAAAACAGTGCTTCTTGCTAAATTTAGGTGGCTCAAAAGTAGAGAGAGAGGGTATCAAGGCACTGGCCAGTATCATACAGGAGAATTTTGGAGAAAGAGCCCCATATAATGAACTTTTAAGTGTCTAGCATTGGGACTTCACTACTAGGCAAATGGGATTATGTAATAGTGTATCTCTATAATTTATGTCTATTATGATTATGTATAAGTCTATTATGTAAGAACTGTTATTTCATGCTTTGGTTTTTCCTTCCAGTAGTCTGTCTTGGTTTTCAGAGTCCATCCAGTGTTTTACAGATTGCTACTAAAGTCACCATATTTTGTTCTACAAGTATCATAGTTTGAGAATGTTCAAAGTATAATGTAAATAAAATAAATAATGTGTATCTTTTGTTGTATCCCAAGGATAGGGTGCATTGTACTGCGTATTCCTATTCACTCTATAAATTTCTGCTGATCTTTTTTACCTGCTTCCTTTGTTTCCACACAGCTGCCTACCTTCTTTCATGTTGTTCCCTATGCTTGTTTCATATTCATCCTCTCCTCTGTTATCTCCCTTCATAACAGTTGTTCTGGGTCCTCCCAAGGAATGACACAATCCCTGTTGGTGAAATTTGCACTTAGTTTTGAAAGCTGGACAGCCATGCTGCTTTCTTTGTTAATAGGCTTACAGGTTTTTATAATCACATTAGTAATAAAGAGTAATTTTAATTTTCCTTTAAAATAAACCAGTCATAAATAATTAAAGGTTAAGTAAAGAAATTATTTTTAGACAGGTTCTTCATCATGCAGGACCTACAGTTCTTTATTCACATTAATTAATGACAGTATTAGTACCTAAAAAGGAGTGTAAAGGCTATAACATCCTGTTCTGTTTTGGGTTCTAAAATGATATCATCCAACTATTGCAAGATAAACACAGAGTTGAGTGACTAAAATTCACACACTTTAAGCACTTCTCTTATTAAACTTTTAATAAGAACAACAGTAATTTGCACTAATGACTTCTATTTGTATTAGAGATGACCAAACTGTGTAAATTAGGAAGTAAATGAATAAATGGAATAAATAACTCAGAGAGACTGCATTTTGTTGTGCACTTTATTCTTTAATTGAAAAGGGTATTTTAATTTAATTAATGATGATGATCACATACCGGAATGTATTTTGGAGTACATTTTGTAAAAGAAAGGAAACTCGAACAACAGAGAGACCAGCCTTCCTGCAACACAAAGGGACAGGGCAAGGACCATTTTTTGATCTTTGTGACTTTCAGGATATGTAGATTGAAAAAAGAAGAGTCTCTTACCCGAAGACTTGTTTTTTCTTTTGCAGTTTACATCTTCCTGCTATCCAGTCAAATCTACCAAAATTTTCTCACCAAGCTATCATCTTTTTGTTTCTGTTTTCATCACTTGAATTGACAATTATTTGGCTAGAATCACTGCCAGTGTTTGGACTGCAGAGGTGTAGGATGCTTTAACTTTATTTGCAGCTCCATTTTACCTTGTGCTAGAGATGTTTTTCCCTCCTTCAAAAACATTGAGCAAGTCTTGTCTACTAGCAAAATGTGCTTATGTCTTGAAAAATGCAACATCAGAATATATATAAAACCAGTTCTATTCTCAGTAACACTGTTGGCATAACTGAGTGACTTTACTGAAGACAAAAGAGCCAATCTACTGTCACTAACGGAGAGTAGAATTTGACTTTTTAGTGTTCTGTTGCATCAGTTTTCGACCATTTCTTGAAAGTGTTTCCTGTTACACTGCCAAAGTAACAAATAGTGGTACAGTTTGTAACTGTTACCCTGGTTAACTTAGATTTTTTAAATTTTGTTTTGCCAATGTATGCTTTGTATGGCAATGTGATATATTCTGGGACTTTTGCCAATATAATATGCCAATCACTTAATTTTTTAAACATTACTGATGTTTGTAGTTGACATAACTGTAGTAACAGGAACCCAGCATCAGACAGAGGTTGTTCAGTGGAGTCCTTTGTCCAACTTAGGTAATTTCTTTCCATTCTCCCAAAGCCTTTCCATTCACTGCAGTCAGGTATTTTCACTAATCTCTAGGTAGTGAGTTCCCTTTTTAAGTGTCGTGGTTTAACCCCAGCCAGCAGCAAAGTACCATGCAGCCACTTGCTCACTCGCCTTCCCACTGGTGGGATGGGGAGAAGAATCGGAAAAAGGTAAAACCTGTGAGCTGAGATGAGAACAGTTTAGTAATTGAAATAAGTAAAAATAAAAATAACAACAGCAGCAATAATTTTAATAAAGATGCAAGGGAGAGAGAGGAATAAAACTCAAGGGGGAAAAATGAGTGATGCACAATACATTTGCTCACCATCCGCTGACTGATGCCCAGCCAGTCCCTCAGCAGCGATCAGCAGCTCCCAGCCAACCTCCCCCCCCCAGCTTATATACTCAGCATGATGTCCTATGGTATGGAATATCCCTTTGGCTAGTTCGGGTCAGCTGTCCTGGCTGTGCTCCCTCCTGGCTTCTTGTGCACCTGCTCACTGGCAGAGCACGGGAAACTGAAGTCCTTGACTTAGGGGTAAGCACTACTTAGCAACAACTAAAACATCAGTGTGTTATCAACATTATTTTCATACTGAATCCAAAACACTGTACCAGCTACTAAGAAGAAAACTAACTCTATCCCAGCTGAGAACAGGACAATAAGACAACTAGCAGTTTAATCAGCACCTGATTTCATAAGTTTGTTTCCCCGAGTGAAGAGAATTATTTTGCTTAAACACAGTAAACATGTATAATTTTTTTCTAGAACAACTGCAATTTCCTTCAAATTGTTAATAGTCATGTATGTACAAAATTCTGTTTGCAAGCCACACAACTATCTGAGCAATAATTCTTTTAAACAAATAGTTTGTTCCCTTATATTTGCTATTTTCACATTCTTTTGCACAGTTGCTTTATTCTGCAATTTTGTATTTTCTTTCTGCTAGAAGAGAAACTATAGTAATAGAATTGCAACTGTCAGCAGTGCATACATTGGCAAGAATAGTAAACTTTACACTTCTTTCAAACTTTTCCTTCTGAGAGAAATAATGTATCTAAGTCCCACAATGACATTTCAGTTTCTTACCATTTGGCTGAAACAATGAGTCTTATCTAAGAATAAGAAAAGCTATAAAAAATGCTGGAGGATTTTCTTTGTTTTGTGTTTTGAATAATAGGTGGCAAGACATGTTTGACATAAGACTGCAGAATGATTAGACTAAAGATTTGGAGTGCAGCTGCGCTGATGGTATTTGGCAGCCTTATTGACATGTGTTGCCTCAGGCTAATGATTCTTGCAGTTTTTCAGTCATTTCTTGCAGTCTGTTTAGGGGGAAGGCACTTAGACCTACTTTTGAGCTGGGTTTGTCTCCAGCCTCTGTCTTTCTCAACTTGTGGTGGCAAACCAAAGCAAATGGCTGCAGAGTTGACTAATCTGCTTCTGGCAGCTAGGAGGAATACTTTCTCACAGAGCCAAAGGCCCTTCACTGGCAACCTGCCCAAGACTTAATAGATGGATTATTTACTAGGTGATCATTAGCTGCTTTTGCTTTTTCTGCATTTGACTCAAGTCATCCAAGACTATGTTCTATCTGCCAGTTTTATTACTGTGCATCAACAGCTGTTTCTGATATATGGCCAAGAATGCAGAATTATCAAATGTTTGCCTACCCATGGTATCAAATACTAAGGATACTTACTTTTTTCCTCTTAGCTAATTATTTTCTTTGCCTTTTCTGTGACTTCAACTTTATTTCAACTGGACAAAGGTAATCTCTTTAACTGCCTTGATTCTGCATAATGTGATAACTTGCTACTTCTAACATATACTTAAATAATATTTCTCGTAACCATTATCTTGGAGAGGAGGAACACAAGAGCCCACATTGGGCCTCTTTTACTCCTTTACATTAGGAGAAGTTGTTATTAGGTCAAACATCATAGTTCTATATAAGATAGCCAGATTTTCATTTCAATGAATCATTTTCCTCCACACTCATTGTCCAAATCTCACTGAAGTTCAAATTAAAAGAAACAACATATTTCAGGTGTAATAAAGGCTTTGTTTTGACAAGATACGCTTATTGAGATCATTGTCCTAAAGTATTTACGACATTTGCAGGCCAAATTCTAGTGCAGTCCATCAAAGGTGTGATTTACCTAGGACAGTTTTAGGAAGCTCTGTTCCCTACAACTATATTCTGCGCCTTTCTGTTAGTGTAAATTAACACGGTATGTACTGTTGCTTCATAATGTGGTTATGGTCAGGCCTCCCTTCCTGGTCACCTGGACACAACACAAATATATTGAAGTAATATTTATAAGATTAATTGTTAATGAATAAAATGTTTAATGTGTTATTAATTATTTTTCATGGTTAACTTTTCTGGCTGTCTGACATACCTTGTCCATGTGAATTTTATGATTCAGATACTGTCCTTACCACCTGAGATCCTTACTGGGTAGGAAAGAAGCCTGTGTTTGCATTTATGATACCTGTGGCTATGCTGATCACAAGGCCGTTACTGAACCAGAGAAAGCACTCTTAAAAATAGTTGTCTTATGCCATGAGGCACATGCATATGACATGTTCAATAGAAATCACAACAACTTGAAAAACTGCTGTTGCTGGAAGATATGCAACTGCTCCCGAGGTAAGCTTGTGTCATTAGATATATAATTCATAATAAACGTCTCATCATTGCTGTTCTAGAAAATGGTTTTTACTCAGTGGTCAGAAATAAAAATGTCAGCCTTGCAGGAATTTGGAGCTTTTTCATTCCCTTAACTTTGCACCACTTAAACTAAATGTTTGGTCTGATGTCCTGACTTTATGAGCAATTTTGAAGCCATTTGGTCTAATCTGAATTTTAGAAAGGCAGCTGTGCACTGTTGTGTGACAGTTTTCACTGAGCTTTCCTGTCTCCTTGAAATGTTGTGATCTTTAATGTCTATAACTGTGCAGTCATCTGCGACTGAACCTTTACCTGTCCCTCTTCAATGACATGTGGGTTATGCTTTAGCTTGTGAATAATTACACTGGAGGTAATTTTGTTTTCCTGCATGTAACACTAAGTATTTGAAGATTCTCTTACAAAATTTTTGGAGGCTCAGACATTTTGGTAACTTCTTGAGGTGAATTCAAGCAAACTTGCATTGTTTAAAAGCAAAATTTTTTTTGGTGGTATAATCAAAGTATAAAATTATCTTTCAGAAACATTTCAAATCCAGAATTCAAGATGTGAATTTGTTTGTAAAGTAACTTTAAAGATTCTTTTTTTAAGGAAATAGTTTTCATTGTTATGTCTTCCAGAGAGGAATGAAAATGATAATAGCAAGTTTTATACATCCACTTGTAGCATATTGAAACAAAAAAAATATTTTCATTGTTTGGAAATGAAACAGCTTATTTTTCATAAATTATGTGGACCTTTTTATGGCTGTAGAGAGGTTAACACTTGAGAGCAGAGACTCTTAACTGTGTACTAACAACGTTGGAAGTCTAATGTGGCTTCGAGTTTCAAACAGTTTTAGCTGGAACTGGCAACACTTTGTGTATAGTAATCATGCTATAGTTTGCCTGTTTCTGAAAAAAGATAATAATGTGAAGACTAATGCTGTCCACTGCTCAGCTCTTGGAAAACAATTGCAACAAAAAGTATTTTTCTTTTTCCTGACTATTGCTTGGAGGAGTGAGAGGACTGAAAGAGAGCCTCCGTTACCTTTCCTCCTTTATAATCACAAAAGAAGGAAGTATAAATTGGACAGAAATAGGAATTGGAGAGCTTTATTGAGCTTTATAGCTCTATTGAGTAATAGAAATGATGAACTTTGAGTGGAGTCACTTCTCCACTCTCCTCTTGTTTATGGACTGGGAATTGTGAGAGTACAGCTTAGATTTCGAATGCCCTTTTATTGATACATTTACACAGCAGTGACACATACATTATCTACAGGTATGGCGATATCAGTAACTGTAGCAGGACTGAGAATCTGGTCATCCTACGCATGCTTTGAAGTAATCTTGTATGAAAATATTTTTCCCTAATGAGAAAACCTGTTCATTCATCAACAAGTGCTATCAAGTGTAACTAGATTTTCCAAGATTTCCAACACTTATGTACAGTTTGTCTAACAGCAGTATTAGTAAATTCAGTCTTTTATAAAGCATCAAAAAGTGGAGATACTTCATACAAAACAAGTAACATGCATATAAGTGGGTATTACACCTGCTTTTGAAAAGCAGTCTGCTTTTTTTCCCCCCATTTTCGTTGTAAATACATTCACTTGTTTGCTCAGAAGTATCTGACAGTATGTATTACAAACTGAAATGTCAAATATTTGACTAATTGCTACCTACTTTTAGATACAATTATTAGCTATTGCTAAATAAAACTATTTTTGCAAATTGGATGTTTGCTTCCCCTCCCCTCCAGCAAAGCTCAGTCTTAATAAATGGGGTCAATGGCTGAATAGTGAGAAATACTTTCTTTCCATTGTCATGTTTTCTTATTGTAACCAGTCACTGAAGATTATGCACTGAGTGTGTACAAACAAAAAGCCTCACCTTTGTTTGCTATCAGCAGGAATCATGTTGGCTTAAGCCAGAGCTGTATTTCATCTGATGTATTTTACTGATCGCAGAGGAAGTGTGTTTGTAATATTGATTTCATTCCAGGTTCAAAACATGTTTTAAGTTCCCTAACACCAATATGATATCAGGTAGTTTAAACTTAACTTGCCTAACTACTTTTTAAAGATATCTCAAAATTTTTATGCTTCAATCAGAAGGTTTCCATGGTTCCTGTATTTTCCAGATTTAAGATTTGTCTTTGTATTTTAACCTTGCCCCCAGTTAAACAGTAAAGACTTGGAAGTATCTGCTGCAGTGTATTTGTCACTTGTGTAGCTATATAGCTAATTTTAAGATGCAAAGAAAAGTTAGGTGACTTTTTTTCATGTAGTTTATCCCTTGAACTGCAAGTAAACAGTGCATACTCTGAAGTGCCTCATACAAAAAACCCACCGCCACCAAAACAGAAAAAACCTGCTAAAATAATATATAATAAATCCAAACTAAAAATCCATTTCCTAATCAGAGATCAACTTTTTGTTCAAAGGACATTTCTTACATTCCATTATGTTAAAGGATTAAAACCCTGCCTCAGTTTCTTCCTCATCTGATTGAAGATAAGGAAGTTAGTTAGTGCCTAATTAGTGGCAGCACCCTTGCCATGAACATTTTTTTTTCTCACGATCAGTCTGCGTTGAGGAATTAGATGTAAGATTATTTAGATTTAAGGTTAAGAAACCATCTAGTGTAAAACATTCACAAAGCAGAAGCCTGCCACATTATAGAATAGATTAACTTAGCCAATTTTACTTTATTTGGTAGAGAAAACCTCTATAGTACATTATTTGGAATAAACTTATTTCAGCATTTGAAGAAATGAGAATTATTCCATCTCAAATCTTGAGAATATATAACTCAATTAAAATAAATTTCTTGTGTAACAGGATTACTTAGGGACTGAAATGTGATCTCTGTAATTATTTTCCTTTTCATTTCTAATATCCCTGCTTGTATTATTTAACATGTGAAGTGGCATATATGTTTTGGTTTTTTTTTTTTTCAGAACTAAAAAAAGAAATATACCTTGGTTTCCTCTGACTATAGTATGTCATTTAATGAGTTTAGGATTTTTAAACTTTTAGAAATTATCATTAAAATGATAGCTTCAAATAAGTAGCTAAATATTAAATCCCACTAAACAAAATTAAATTGAGTCCTTTTAATACAAGACAAAATATTAGTTAACTTGAAATTAATGATCTGAGCCAATCATAAGATCTTGACCAAACTGAGAAGAGAGAGGGTTTTTTTCTAGCATTGAAAGATGGATGTGCCAGAGCTACTGTAATTATAAGTTGAAACTAAAGCTGTGCTGGGATTCGAAACTACATGTTTTTTGTTAAAACTGAGGGTTGATAATGCCTGTGGAAATAGTTTATACAAACTCTAATGTCCTTTGTCAACAGTGGAAGCTTTAAAAGCTATGTACTATGCTGACAGGAGTAAAAACTTCACAGATGTGTGTCTTCCACCGCAAAGTCCTATATTGGTGGTGTTTTGACCAGTTAATTTTTTTATGGAAAAAAAAAAAATTACATGTTTAGTTAAGATAAATACCTGTAATTTAAAATCTTCAGTCAGTTATGTGCTATGATCCTTCAGAGCACTGTGTGTGGCATTACTCACAAATACTTTCCTGTGCTTCCACAGTGGAATTATTGGTAATTTCTGGTTTCGTATTTCTTTCATCGACAAAATAGAGCATTACAAACATGCTTTTTCAGAGATTAATGCTTTTACTCAATAATGTCTGTATCCTCATGAGTCCTCAGTAACTGAGACAGAAGAAGTCTGTTTTGTTTGTCTGAGGTTTGTTTCCTGTGTGAAGTTGGATAATTATTGTGTGACTAATGGGAAGAATTGTGCTCAGTAGGACTCATTTCACAAAAATTGGACTTTCATACAGTTTATTTACTCAAACTGAGTTAACTTGCCCTGGCTTTAATGTTTGTCTGTAAAGCTATCATTTCTCCTCGTAGTACAGCAAGTTACTATATTACAGTTTATACAATGTATGCTTTACCTATTTTTATGGTGTCAGTCAACATTATGAAGAGTTATCTGGAAAGATTTTAGACGTAGAGGATTCTGCCTGAGGGACTGTAGGAAGACTACTGATGGCAATATCTTTGGAAGGTCATTAAGAGGATTTCAAGGATTAAACCCCTTCTTTTTGTCTGGGTGGAGATTAGTGGAGGAACCTGCACCAGTGGGCATTTGGTGTAATCAAACCTGACTGTGGAGTTCCCTTTGTATTGTGAAGGCAGCTAGACAAAAGGGAGCTTAGTGCTGAGCCTGCCTTGGCCATACTGTGCCTGACCCAGTGAGAACAGGCTGCGTACAGGCAGGGCCAACGAATTCTGGAAAAAAAAAGGAGGGGGGGGAGGGGCTTGAGCATGAAAGTATAAGGTCAAGCAAGAGACAAAAGAAGACGTTATATGCAGATATAGGAGGCAAGGCTTGTAAGGTCAGATAGAGGAATACGTATACAGATTAAAAATAGCAGTGGTTTAGTTAATTTTCCTCAAATGCCGTTCTCATTTGTAGCTTTCTGGTTTTGCAAATCTAGATTTAAGGTAAACAGGACAGTACATACTGAAATTACATGAACAGTACAAGAGAAACTGTAGAAGCAAATGAGATGGTCTGGTTCTTCTGGTTATTGGCTCAGTAAGTACTGAAATTCATTTCCTCATGTTAAAGAACATCTCTGATGGCTGGGGAGAGGGAGAAAGTTTGCCAGATCAGGAGTTTCATAAAGGAAACTACTGAGGCAAATTCTATAGTCATGGAAAGGTCTTTATAAACAGAAGAATCTGGAAATAAGAATGTCAACTATGATATAGAACACAAATGGCTGAAGATGGCTGTAGAATCACAGAATGATTTAGGTTGCAAGGGACCTTTAAAGATCACTTAGTTCCAACCCCCCTGCAATAAGAAGGGACATCTTCCACTAGTTTATGTTGCTCATCTCCAATGGTGATTTCTAGTGGTTGGGATTAAACAGAGAGAGGGTCAGGCTGTTTAGGATGCTCCACAGCAGCCTGTGCTCCCAGAGATGTGTGTTGGAGGCAGTCTTTTGCTTCTCCTTGTGATCTTGGTGAACATACCTACAAGAGAGAAAAGGAAAAGGACCTCTTCTTCCAAGGTAGTCTTCCCAAACTGTAGCTGTGTAGAGTTTTTGCATAGAAGTCCATTTCAGAAAAAAAGGTTGAGTATCTCAAGTTTTTCACTGATACAAGTTAATCCTTCAGTCTGTCATCTCCCTACAAACTGAGATGAAACAGTTTGAGTATTTCTTTATTTAACATCCTAATAAAATGTTTCCTTTTGGAATTTCTAGGTGAAACCTCTGTTGTCTTGTTTTCAAATCTTTAATTTTCATGTTGTTCACTGTGAATTTAATATGGAGGGTCCTTCAGACTTTAATATCTGGGAAACTCAGATATTTTTTTCAACGAAGAACTCTGGTGTATCTGCATTACTGCAACAGTAATACAACCGGCAACATATGTTGACTCCTTTGGCAACACATTTTGCACGTCTGCTGCTGCTGCAACTTTATCTAAAGTTTAGATACAGAATCACAGAATTGTCAGAGTTTGAAGGGACCTCTGGAGATCATCTAGTCCTAAAAAGGACAAGATTTTAGATGGAGTATATCTTCATGTTCTTGCTTAAGCTGGACCAGTGAGATTATGGTACTGGCCATTTAGCTGAAGGTTACATTGCAGAGTCTAAAGAACTGTAGGTGCTGATGTAAATGTAGTAGGTATTGGAGAATATGATTTATCATCTTGTCTTTTTAGACTGCCCAGAACAGATTAACCTGGGTGCTGGTGTTGTATTCTGACATGGAGTGAAAACTTTAGCAAATTTTATGTGGAATCCTATAGACTTTATGACTGTGAAGGAATCCTTAAATATCTTCTACCTAGAAATGTTTTTTAAATGTATTGTAAACCCCCCCCCTCACTGTGAGAAAAGTATTTCATGAAAATACTGATAACCTAACTGGTACTGGTAATGGTACTGATAATACTTAGCACTATTACAAATAAATTCAACTGTTTCTGGAAAAAATGTGATTTTTACATGCGTCTTCTCTCTAATTATATGTGCAGTTTCAGCTCATAATGCAACAATCAAAGTTACTGTGAAAGGCTATCAAAGGTGATGGATCTATTCACATGATTTTCTAATTGAAATCAATATAATATTTTTGTATGCTCTGTTGGTAATGTTCAATGAAAAATATCCCTAGCCTTAGGTTGGACAAATAAATAACTAAGATTCTCAAACATTCCTTATTTCAGAGTATGCATTTTTCTTTGTTTGCTTAAGACTAGAATCTATCAGCTAAATAATCATTCCAAACAAATGCTGTTTATTTATTCTCTCTTTTTTCCCTACTGTTTTCTGATATTTATGTATAGGAAGCTGTACTACTATCAAAAAACTCATAATCTATGAAACTGATGAGAATGGAAAAATTCTCAGGGGGTAGAAAACAGCTTTTGTAGCAGAAATAACTTTTGTTTCATTTTGGATTTTGGCATCCAAATTCGCTGCCATCATATTCCTGTTCTATATGTTTCAATAAAAGCAAATTTGATATAAAATGTGAAATCTGTTAATGGTATTTTCACAGTCAGACCTTGCCATTTATGATATAGTGAACTTTTTGATCTTCTTTCTGTTCAACTCTAATTGAAAACAGATGAAGATATTAAAATGTGAATATTTCTTCTTCACATATCACATTTTTTTGTTTTGTCTGTACCAGTCCTGTATTACTGCAGGTAGCTTTATCTTGTAGAGGTTGTAAGTTTTTAAACTTCATCTTAATACTGGTTAGTTTTTTTTGCCACCAATACTTTTATTGGAAGGCTGTTCCAGAACTTCAGTTATTTGAAAATTAGGACTTTTGAAAACCTTATTACAAATGGTTTTAATTAATATATTCTTAAGTAGTTCTTGATAATGACCTCTGTGGTGTATGCATGAGCAGAATTATAGAAAAGCTTGGGTTCCTCTGGAGATCCCTAGACCAGTTTCCTGCCCAAAACAGGACTAACTTAAAGGTTGGGTCAAGTTGCTCAGGGCCTTGTCCCATAGAGTTTTGAAGACATCCAAAGATGGACATCCACAATCATAATCTGTACTAGTGTTTCAGTACTCACGTGTGGAGAATTTTTTCCTTACATCTAGTTGGAAATTCCCTTGGTGATACAGGCAGTGGCGGTTCGTGTATCTCAAAAAGGAGCCTGGCTTTTCGTCCTCAGTACTTTCCCCTTTACATATTGGAAGACTTCAATTACATCACCCTTTAGCTTTCCCTTCTCCAGTGTGCAAAACCAGTTAGTTCCCTTGGCCTTGTCTACATTGAGTGCTCACGCTCCCCCAAACTGTCTTAGTGGCTCTCTGCTGGCATCTCTTCAGTTTTCAGTCTCCTTGTAATGAAAACCCCAAACAAGACACAGCGATCCAAATGAGTGCCAAGCAGAGGACTATATTCGCTTCCTTCCATTCTGTGCAGTCTGTGTGAACACAGGTTGTATACGTCCAGCTTACCTAAGTAGTCATAATAAATAGCCATCTTTTTTACTTTACTAGGCTAAATGATCCAGGCTGTTGTATTAATCTCTCAGAAGGTAAACTCTGTTAGTGCGTAAAATTGTGTGCAGTATTCCAAAAAGGATCTCAGCAGCCTTTTTGTCTTAGAAATAGTTCCCTTAATATGCTTCAGGATCACGTTCACCTCTTATGTGAAGATATCCTGTGCATCCATGGTACTCAGTTTCTGGTCAACTAACACAAAATCTTTCCCTGTACTTTGTGACTGATGAATTCCCTCACCATATGAGAGGAACTGCAAGTCTCACAGTAAGTGACTCATTATTATCTCAAGCTCATGTCATACATGAAGAATTTTATTCTAATGCTATGCTTTATTGACAATGAACTTCAGGTTTTAAGTATCAGCAAATGTCATTGTTCCTACTTTTTCATGCTAAAGTCATACGAAAAAAGTATGTTAGATCAGACCTTAGTTTGATATTTCTTCCTTCATCGTAAGTTGTTACACCTATTTCAGCTGGTTTAATACTTGTAGGATGCGATACAAAACTCCCTGACTATGATATACACAGATTGACAGGGTATGCAAGAAATGGCTCTCCATTATACCTCTCTTAATTCAGCTTTACAGAATGGCAATTACCTTTTGGGTGTGTGTTTTGCTATTAACAATCTTGAAGTTTGGGGTTTTTTTCCCTCTAATTAGTAAAGATGTGTATTCACGTTACGCATTTAAGAGGGCAGTTTGATTTTGATTGAAAATCTAAATATTTTACACAACACATACTGAGGTGTGTGAAACTAAATGATTGACTGTTACAGCCAGAAACTTGGTGAGGATTTCAGGCAGAACTGATGCAGGACTACTGTTTTAAAATAGCAATGATGCTTTGACCAGCAGCCTAGAAAACATAATGGATTTTAGAACAATCCTAGTTTGGATATGTATTGAATTTTTAATTATTATTTTCTAAGGCTTTGTAATTTATATATTGAATGGAAATAAAGTAGTCTTAATGAAATTAGTATTACTTTAGCCATTTTAAGTTTTCTTTTTCATTTCCCATGTAATAGGTAAAAACATTTTAAAAGGAAATAAATATTAGAGAAACAAAGGTCTTTCATACACTAGGATTACACCAAAGTGCCTGCTAGAAGAATGAAAGAATTTAACACATAATTGAAAAATAGAAATGAAAGACACTTTCCATAGAATAGTTAGGAAATAATGTTCATGACTTTGGAGTATACGAAGCAATAAATGGCTTTCATGGGTGATTAAATGCTGAAACGAAGCTAAGATGTTTGATCACTGTGCAAGTAATTTATTTCAACACTATGAAACATGATTCCTATTATAAGACCAGATAAAAGAAGATACAACAATATTTTTCTTCTCATGTGAAGGTCGGTTAGAACAATTAATAATGGGGACAGGCAGTGAGCTCAAGACTGTTCTTTTAAATGTGGAACACTTCAATAGTAAATAACCATTAGTATCATCTGTTTTTCTTCCATATGCAAAGTCAGTCAGTTTTATCAGTCCGTTTCTCATGAAAAGTGTTTGCAGCCTCAAAAGTCACCATCGTGGTTGGCACATTTGGTCCTGTTTCAGCAAAAAGACTAAAGAATGCATTGACAGTGTCAACTGGGAGTGAAGTAAATGAATTTATAAACTCAGATTTGTGGAATTAGGTGTGCACAGTTGCCCACATATATTTGCAGACTAACAGACCATGTGTAAACACAGATGTATTCCAGGCTTCAGTTCATCTCACTTAAAAATTTTGGCTCATATCCTGTTTTCTTTTGGGGATTTAACTGTTTGAAAGTACTCTTTTCTACAGTTGAGTATCCAAATACCTGAGTAGTGAAATACAGTAATAACCATGAAACTTCAGCACCATAAACCATGTAGTTTGAGTGACAGAAAGATAAATAGCTTTTTAAGTAAAGCTATCTGGGGTTTGTAAAACAAACAGTAAAAAGTTTAAACTTTAAATTTCAAAGCCTTTTGTCATTATAAATGCTGAAAATAATTCAAGAAATAATTGAATACTGTGTATTTTATATAATTTGTATTACTAAAGAACTCTTATGTTGAACTTTCCAAGTTGTAAGAATCTCTCCCATGTAAGTAATCAGGACCGTGTGTGGTATCTTAATGGGCAATTTTGTACACACTCATGTTACTACTCTGTACTGTTAATTGTTCTACCGTATTTGCATACATAAATATCTCTAGTCTGTAGAAATGTTCTTTTCCAGGAAAATGTATTAGAAGGGCTAACGAATTTCCTCCACCTAATACTTTAGTGGGGCAAGGAAAATTTTTTTCTTGCTTATTTGCAGTTTATTGTCTTTCAGTTCGCTCTTATTTTAAATACAAAATTTCTTCATGCCTCCTCTGTTTGCACTTTAGTTGGAGACATTCCAAGGTTATAAATACTGTGTGTTGTGGCGTTGTGTTTATTGTTATGACTTTTCTTATCAGTTGAAGAGGGACTAGAATGTTGTATGTCAAACTCAATCTTTTTTAAAAAAAGGATTTTCTCCAAAGCAACAAGCTTTGACACTGACAGTAAGTAGCATTTAACAAAAAATTGATTCCTTATTCCAGAAATGCTTTTATTCTGCAGATTGGACATCTCATTATAATGAGAAAGACAAGTTTTGCTTAACCTATAGGTCTGTATTTGGAGTAACTTCTACTTTGTCAATTTACCTTATCCTGATAAGTATCAGAGCCCAAACTGTTGGAAACAATTCCTTACTTCTTATCTATTCCAAAATGTAAAGAGTTGCTTAAAACTGGCAATGCAGATAATAAAGCTATGGGTGTTATAGATGAGTCATGGAGTAAAAACCTTTGAGGTGGCATACAGACTGCTTCTGTGCACAAGATGCAAAAGACATAAAGAGTAAATATGATAAAGCTAATTAAAGCAGAAATAAGTTAAAAACAACCACAAAATGCAGCAATGTCTTCCTCTCATCATCTATTCTCTTCCTCTATAAAATTCCAAATGTAAACAACTACGTGGCTCAATCTTAACCTCAGCAGGCCACAGTGATTTATTTTGTGCCTTTTCAGGTATACTTAGTGCTTTTAGTTGTGTTAGTATATTTCTTAATTTTTTGTCACCTCTGACCTTGACAATTTATCTGTACATTGTGCAGCAGTGACAGATTGCCTTGTTAGATGACTGAAGGATTTTACCTTATTACATCTCAGTGATTTAATTTTTTTATTTTTCTGGATTAAATTACATCTAGTGAAAGATGGCAGAGTGAAATGTTGGAACAGTGAATGTAAGCTTACCTATATGGTATACAGCAATACTGATAAATTCTGGGAGTGTGCTTCTACTACTGTTTTTTAATTGTGTAACTCTGGCATTCAGTATAAAGCTCTACCTCTGTAATAGTTACAAAATATGGAACAAACTTAACCATATGAAAGTATTCAAAATACTTGCAATAAGAGATGAGATAAAAGTAGAAGGGGCAGTTTTCCAGATTCAGTTCACATGGCAACATATTTATAAACACTTTCTTCTGAACAGAAACAATTACATTTGGAAAAAATTTTGTATTTTATTGTTGTGTGTGCTCTCTGTCAAAAAAAATCTGTTGCTTAATAATCAGTACCATAATTTTCTTAGACAAATATAGGAAGAAAGCATAGTGTCAAACAATAGATGGTGGTGAATAATCATACAGCTGATATAATAATACCTCAAAGGGAATCTGGATGATGGTATCTATGTTTCCTTACTGCACATTTTGTGTGAAGGAATACTTGGTCATCTACCTAAAGTATCTTTCAGTGCAGCTAGTTATTGTAGCCAAGTTAATATGTAGCAATTGGTCCATGATTGGGAAGGTATGCTTACATTCCCTCCACAGAGATGTGTCATTTGTGCAGAAACCTAAGAAAGAGCAGTGAGCCATTTCTAGACACTTATACACGTTGCCTCAAGTCCAAACGTTCACAGGGCCCTGAAGCATCAGAGATGTTGTAGAAGGAAATCCTCACTGGCAAAACATCGGTGGGAAAGAGCAAAACTTTAGACTGCATGTAGCATTTGACAGTTTGATTGTTTTACATTTGCCATTCCCTGGTACTAATTTCTACTGGGAATCTCAGCACTGCAAGAGCGTAGCATTGCCATACACAAGGCATGGCTTTCAGTGAAGCAGTCAGTCCCGGAACACTGTTTTGTAGCAATTCTGGTTTAGCTAGATTGAGGTCTAAAGCTACATTTGGGTTCCTGTGGTAGATTAGTATCTCAGCTAGTTTTGGTGCTCAAGGACATCTTAGCTTTCAATTCTTCCCTGTAGCCTCTAAACAAAGATGACATTCATACTTGGGGAGTTCTGACATTCAGATTTATTATGAAATTCTAATTGGAGATGACTATTTCTCAAGAAAAAGTAAAATACACAAAAGAAGTAAGGAGGATAATAGTGCAGTACTGCGATGGTTTAATTAATATTAGGCTAACCTTAGGATGTTGCAAATGTCATTTTCTATTGGCTACACTCAGGCTGAGCTGAGGTTTTAGCCCACAGCTATGTGCGGTCTGTGGGTGGGCAGGGCGCTAAGACTGTTTTGCCTGAGGATCATACTGCAGTACTCCAGTGCCCCTTCTTTTCCCAACACCCTGTGGCTCAATAGACATTTTATTTTCTTCCTTTTCTACTCTTGCTGTTTCCCAGTAGTTGCCCATGGCTAGCGCAGAGGCTGACAGATAGGCATACAATGAAGTTTGAGTACCTGATAGAAGTAGGTATATTTAATTATATCTAGGTGAGCTGGTATTTGTGGGGATTTTTTGTTTGTTTGTTTGGGGTTTTTTGTCTTACAGAACTCTTTTACATATATTTGGTATCTAATAGTAATACTTAGCACTGTTACAGCATTTACAATTTTCACAGCACTGTACATTGTCTAATTGATCCCATCTGTCTCCTACAATATACATATTGAAATGGCAGTTCACATGAAAGCTTGGGTCCTCAGGGCCTTCCCTTGTGCTTTGCCGCTTGCCCTCAGAGACCTATATTTACCACAGTCCTCCACAAATCTAGTACTTCCTCTCTTTTTAAAAAAAATCTGAGACAGAAAACTGAGATCATGCACAAATATTCTTATTTTCCCATCTTTATCCTGCTGTTTTACGTGCTTTTCAACATGCTTTTTGTCCAGTCTCTATTTCTGATGTATTTTCCCACATGAGACCCAGAGCTAATCTCTAGTATTGCTAGTTGGTACTGCACCAGTCAAATTTGCCCTAACCTGGATTAGTCTTTGCATTAACTCTAAATTTTGAGTTAATGCAAAAACCTGCACAGTATTTCTTCTAGTGCAGCTTTGCCTATAAGACACAGGGAGGATGACAAGGCATTCCTTTTTTTTTCTGGATGAAGGCAAGCTGCCATAAGAATCTCTGTGGATCAATAAAGCACAATTTATGTAAATCGCAACAGCTGTCTCGCTTAAATTAAACAAATGGATCTGGTCCAGCAGTCAGTACTTTAGTGGCCCTTTCCATTTTGGGCTTACTGAAAGTTTCTCTGAGCCACTGAGAACTATACTTTTGCTTCACCTTGGCACTCTGGGAAGTTAAGAAGTGCAATTGCCGGTTTTTTTTCTCATTATCTGTGGCTTAGGTTGGAAAGTACCTTCTGCAGTATCATTTGGATTAATTCATTCACGTTCTCCTGTCCTGTTTTGCCATCTTATCCATAAAACCAAGGCTCCAAACTACAGTAAAAGATAATATAATATACATGTCATTTGACTTCCATTACTGTTAGGGACAGTACTAGACAGTCACATCATATTTGCAGCTCTTATTCACATGTTCAGTTTGAAATTCCATATTTGATTTCAAGATAATGGTATTTTCATGAAAGTGTTCACAACTTCAGTTCTATTTTTCCTCAGTAAAATTATTTATTATACTGTTACTGGAATAAGATTTTTTGGAATAGCACTGGAAACCTGCCAGCTAACAAACAGTGAAGCTTTGAGGTATTCAGTCATTTTAAATAATGTGCTGAGGTAAATTTATGTAGACTTTTCTTGCAAATTGTAGTAGTTTTCCAGTTATTTTGTCCCCAACTAAAGATGTTTGAAAAAGGTTTTTAAATTTCTGTGAAATGCTAAAAAAGACTTTAATGTCAGAGAGAAAAACCTAAAACCTTACTTTACCTTTTCTTAAATAAGTAAGTAGAACACAAAGAAGAGTGTTTATGAGGTGACTGGAGAAACCTTGAAAATGTGAAGTCTGATACTTAAATGGCAGGTACCTAAAGCTCTCCAGTCTTACTGAGATTCATGAGATGTAAGAATATTCATCTTCCTGAGGAGGTATGACCTTCTAAGGATAGGTTGATGAGAGGAGGAGAAATCTGGTTGTTTGTGATGTTTTTGTTCTTAGCACATCATGCTGCAATGTTTTGTTACCCTGAAGTGAAGAAGAGTAGGTTAGACCACTACCAATGTGAAAACTCTGTAGAGGTTTGAATGCACAGAATGGTAGCTGTTATTCATTCTGATTTGGTAAAGAATTTTTAGTAAACATTTAACATGTAATTGATAAATATGAACTAAAGAATAAAGCAAAGTTATTTTTTCCTGTGGATGTTGAGCTGCTGATGCAGCTGATATACTACTTTGAATTTGTCTTTTATGAATATGAATACTATTTGGAACAAAAGTGATTGTAGATTTTTCCACTAATTGAACAGGACGGATTTGTGTTTTATTTTTAATTCACTAATTATAGTGAATATAATTGTTTTCTGCAGTCAAGAAACAATGGGCTTAGTGAATATAGGAGTGGACTGGTAAATTTGGTTTGCCCACTAGACTGTGGCATTGTCTTGGAAAATCATGTTCTTTCAGACACAATCTATCTGCTTCTCCTTTGTGGAATGTTCTGGCCTCTCTTGTTGAAAGGTGTGGACTTAGGCTAAGATATGTAAATCACAACTTGAAAGATCTGTCAAACTCAAAAATTTCCAAAGAAGATTAAGACAGGACACACTAATAGCTTTCAAGAATTGGCAAAAACAGTATCAGAATTTATAGTTTCTCTGCTTAAGTATGAAATGCTTCTGTCATCTGACAGCTGAAAAATAAAATAAATATTTTTTGAAACACAAATTAAGTCCAGCCCATTTTGTAGCACTAACCATTCTTAGAATCTGAGTGCCAACCACATCAAAGCAGCCTATGCCATCTGCAGCATCAACAGATTGGCTTTCTCACTTTCTGAAACAGGGATAACAAAGCAGTCTTCCTTTGACTGAGGTTGATGAGCGTGGTTGCTCCCTGCTACTGTACTCCTAGGGTCATGACAAAGACCTAGAACAAGGTAAGCCTCTCCATTCCAGGCTCCAAGTGACTGTCTTGGCTCTTCTGAGATTGGATCCCAACCTCTCTCTCTCTTCCGCCCCTGCTCCTTTTTTTCTGGTGATGTGTTTCTGTATCAGAGTGCATCCAATGATGCTCTTTATAGTCAACCAGTGTTTAGTTAACTGTATCTTATACATGAGGACATTTTTTGAATCCCTTTGAAAAATTACGCAGTCATTACTGTTGATTTATGGGTTTTATGGGTTTCTGTCACTAAAGGGACTAAGAATATATGTAAGACTGACCTTACAAGCTTCTTGAGCTGACACTCCTCAACTTGAAAATCTCTGCACATTCTCCTAGAAACAGCTTGTTCTGAGCTCAGAAGACTTCTGAATTCAGGATGTGAAATAAACCTTTCTCCTAGCCCATTCTTTCTTGACCTGTATGGGCAAGATCCCATAGTTAGAAATGCACTGGGAAGCAGGAACGAATTTGCTGCTGCTTCCTCAGGCAGACCATTTCTAGGAAGCAATGTGGATGTTTTTCTGTAGATATCAATAAAGACATAGATGAGGAGGGATGACTTGTGTCTAAACCTGAGTTAGGGTGACCTTCAAAGTCAGTCTTAATTGACACTGTGAGCATATATTAAAATAACTAAGGAATATGTTACAGAGCATGAAAAACTATGTCTTGAAAACAACCTTCAGAAATGCAAGAACACAGGACAAAAAGAAGATGGGAATCTCAAGTTGCAGTATCTAGAGCTGTGCTATTGCAGAAAAGATCATAAAAGTCCTTTCAGTTTCAACTCCACCTTAAAATAAACTGGGATTTTTCAAACAATTGATTAACATGCTTTCCTCCCCCCGCCCCCCTCCCCGAAAGCAATGTGAATAATGAAATAGATATATGTGGAAATATTTTTAAAACTAACAGTAAAAACGCATTTATGTTTAATATAAAAATATGTAGCTAACAAAGAGAAAAACATTGATTATTCTTATACAATCTTAAATAGTTATTAAGGTGTTGAACCTTTTAATAAAGAACTAGATTATTTTTAGAGCTAATGCAAAGTAACAAAACCCCTTTAACAAATTATCCTTAGGAGATTGTTAGAGTTTTAATCGGTTTCTTGTACTTAAACTCATTTTCCCAGCATGATGTACACTATCTGTGGGAGCTTTTCATAAGAAATTCACACTATGATTACGGCACCAGCTATTTCAAGTAAAAACATTGTGAAATGTTACTATTGTTTGGGCAGTTGGAACTGAAATGATTGAGTGAAGGATGATAGTTATGCTGCAGGCTAATTACATGGCTAATGTCTTTGCTTTACATATCAATAGATGCTTCTAGAGATGAGCAATAACTGAGACTCCATTATCAGTCCAATACAATGCACTTAAATTAGCCACCATTTATGAATACTATTAAAATAAGAGCTGGCTAGTTCTTAGTGATGTTGCACTTGACATGTTTTTTGTTGTCCGTCCGTAGATACTGCATATGGCATGCTAGGGAGTTTTGACATAGCCAGAGAAGATGTTTTTACAATATTTTGCTGTTAACTACATATTGATTAAGATCACAGAATTTTTCAATAGAGTATGAGATCAAAAAAGGCCATCAGAACAATGGAAAAAGTCATTAGAGCTGAATGTTACCTTTGCAAATGCAGTAAATTAACTAGCAAGGCGTCACATCAGTGAGGGGTTTCACAGCCAAATGATGAAACTCAGTGGAGCAATGGTAATGGGTGCTCTGTTGAAATTTTTGAGATGGAAGATCACAAGTTGACCAAATTTTCAGCTTTAAAGTCAAAATGAAAGAGATCATCCAATGTCTGAAAGTGCTTACCGTAAGTTTTCATAGATGTTTAAGGAGTTATTTTACTTGGGTGAAAGGCTTAACACAGATTTTATGTTAAGTAAGATATTGTCTTTTTGGCATTGCCATCAGTGTTTGTGTGAGAAATGCACAGGAAAGTCATACAGGCAGCACATGGATTAAAAAGAATTAGGTTTTGCTGACAATATGCCTTTTCTAAGTGCAGCTTAACTGTTTAAAAGCAAAGATTTGAAAGGTGGGATTAATTATTAATTCCTATTAATCACAGACTTCTTAGGCTGTTGTTGTCTGCCATCCCCCCCCTGCTTTGCCCTGCATTTGGACAGCACAGTGCTTATCATATGGGATACTTCGCGTCTTCTGACAGTAATGTTGAAGCCAATGGTAATATCCAGAACTGATTAATATCTGGTGACAGCAGGTTTTTTCACCTATTTACATGTCATCTAGTCTCCAATAATACAAAATTTATAGACCAAACTATCAGTCTTCAATACGAATATAATTTTTGCTGTGCTGTATAGCTGTGTAAGCTAGAAAAAACAGAAAGTGTACAGTCAAATTTCAAAATGCTTTCTAAAGCAAATGCTCAGGAAAATATCTAATCAAGTGGAATCAATTTATAGCAAATACTGAAATTCATTACACTTCAACTCCTTGCCTTAAAGGTAAAAAAAAAAAGAGGATGGAAGTATCTCAGATGTGTTTGAAGAATGAGGCCTGAGTGTTTCCTGTGCTACCCATGATATTGGGCAGAAAAAGGTGCACCTAAGAAAACACAATCAAATAATTGCTCCATGGAACGGCACAAAGCAAGGAAAGGTGTATAGGGTGAGGATACACAAATGATAGACAAGTATTGTGAACCTTTCCTTGAGGCAGGAAACTGAATGTTACATGTAAGTGAAGAACTGCTATATGCATAGTTTATACATTACCATTTAACAGAAATCTTCACTTAAGACTGCAGGAGCAGAATGTTGATTAAATTATCTTTTTCATATATATATTGATTAATTCTTGCTTTGTGTTTTTGCTTTTTATGCTATAATAGAGATGCTTCAAACAGCAAGGTTTCAGAGATGTTAAACAGCTGCCTGTTAAATGTTTGCAGTTATGATCATCTTGTTTCACTTATGGGAGTTGATATTAATATCAATTGATTTCATTCTGTTTTTTCAGATCAGTTGTATTTAAAGATTGATTTTCTTTTTAATCAGCTTTGTGTCATACTTATAGATAAATATGGCTTGTGCATGTAAGCTTTTTTGCTGGCTAGGATGCCCAGAGCACTGCAGCTCCTCTGGAATACAAAACTGCAAGTGTATGTTGCATCCTTTACATGATGCCTAAGTCTCAGTTAGCAGGTAAATATGAATAACTTGCGATATAAATGTCAATGTAGGAGCAAATGCAGAAATATTCCTTATCCATCTGCATTTTTGTAAGCATAAACCTGCATGCATCAGTCTGAATTGAGTTACTTTTTTTCCATTTTGTCTCGAACTCTATGGAAAGAGAAAGTTTTCTGGTCTTATTTTGCTAACTAAGAAAGGTAGAGCAAATTTTTGAACCTCCTATGACTGCATTCCAAGGAAAGACTATTCATACATTTTTTACAACAGCTCAAGTAGAAAAGAAGTATTCCAGTATGCCACCAAGTTGGAAAAGGTCTCAGTAACAAAATGAGAACAATGTTCCAACTTACATATTCCGGGGGTGGGGGGAGTGGAGGGGGAAGAAAGAGGTGCCACCGTGACAGAAATTATTATACAGTAATTTATTCAATAAATAGTGTGACTAATTTACCAGGAAGGCTAAACAGTGGACTAAAAGAACCTCTCTGAGAAGATACTGCAATATCTCCTGCGGTCAAGACTGGTATGCCTTCTCCATACTTGTTAATTATTATTAGAAAATCACCTTCCTAAAATACAAGAGTGCTGTTTAAACTCCGTCACAGTTTAGGAGGATGACTGTGTAATAACGGCCCCAGACCAAAATTTATGGTCCTTTGAAACATCTTGGCAACCTGCATCTTTATCCTTGGTAAGTAACTTTGAGTAGAGCTGAGTGGAGTGTTGTTCACTTCAAAGTCCTGCCTTCAGTGCAGCGAAGTATTTTCTCCACTACCATATAGTGTAATTTAAATCAAAGAGTAAGGTCTTATTTCAGTCCACAGACAAGTCTGTCCTCACCTGAGCCAATGCTAAAAGATATTCCTTCTTTAACTCACGTCAAGCAGGATTGCTTTTACTGCATATCTCTTCTCTCCTTTTCACAAATGGCAATACAGCCTGTGAAGATAATCTGTAAAATTTCTATGGATGTTTTCTGTTCACCAAATCACTGTAAGAGCATGACCTCTACAGTCTCCTAGATTTGGAGGTTCCTAGTGCTAGTTAAATGTGCTTATTGCTTATCTTTGTTTATCTCATACCTGGTTGCTCCACACCCATGAACCTATAGCTAATAAACCTTGTGCATCAGCTGTTTTTTCATAACACAAAGGTGTCCTAAATCTTGTCCAGCTGCATGTTGAAAAGTCTCTCTTAAGTTCTGTTTTGCCTTTAGAGCAAGATTTCCATCTGGATTTGCCTTAGGGTGTCTGGGAAGTGCGTATTTGGAAAATCTTGCCTTTTGTGTTTGACTTTGGCATGTATTTTTCCCCTTTAAGACTGCTAGGTAACTCTCTTAAATAAATTTGTAAGTTCCTTGCAGTGAAGCATGTATAATGCTACTGAAGAAGTAAAGCTAAGCACATAAAAAAAAAATCTTCCCAGCCCTTAGAAAAATCCAGCAAAGGGAGAACTGAGTCTTGCTGAATTATGAATGGAAAAGGAGGATTTAACACAACTTTCTTGATGGTCAACTGCAACCTTGCTGCCTATAATTTGATTATATTACTTTAATATAAAAGTAAATAAATCTTATTATAGCTATATGATTTTTCAGACCTTTTTAGCAGTCCAGTCAGAGTACTTAATTCTTTGGCAGGTGGAAACTGTATTTTATGGCCTGTGTTTAATCATTTACATTCACATGACATTAACTAGTTCAATAACTAGTTGCTTCTTTTAAACAGAATACAAAATATTTCTGGCCACTGTTTTATTGTGTACTTCACAATCATTGTTATCTACATTCAGTTCCTTTTAAACAATTTTCATAATAAACCCAAATAATTTGATAGCCTACAGAATCTCTTCTTAGGTGGGAAGATTCACTGTTTTTACTTAATCTTTGATACAGCAGTGTAGTCTTATACTGAAACACATAATAAAATTTCAAATAATTTCAAAACTGGTTGCCTTGTGCACATAGTCACGATAACTGAGCAAAAGTATATCTATATGGTTATCTAATGCAACTCAACATATATAAGCTTTCTTTTCCTATGTCTATTAAATTTGCAAACACATTCCTGTCTATCCCTTCCTACACCTAAGAAGATTGTCACTACCAACATGTTATACAGCTGTGAGTAAATTCTTGGCATGGATAAGCATTTTGGGTTATATGAAATATTTTTGAAAAGCAATGAATTCAATATGAGGCTTAAATTTGTCTGAATTGATTTTCTGACAACATTACCGATGACGTGCTTTATATAAGTTTTAAGTTATCATTTTGTTATTGTCTTTTCCATGTGACCCATATCTGCAGAGTATTATTGTCACTACTCTGCTAAGCAATTGTTAGCACTCATTCTTTTAAAGGGTGCAATACTGTAAGTTCAAGAACAGATTAAATTTTGCACATACAAAAAATTTGTATGCTCTATTACAGTCTTCAGATATTCCCATCCAAGCTATCAAGAACAAAAAGCCTCACTGATAATGATGTCTATCCTCATTCTATGCATGTAGCAAAACTCTTCAGATTCATGGAAGAAAAAGTCATGATGTTCCAGATCAGAGGTGACTGTACCTAGGGCAGTTTACCTCCAGCTGTTTAGTGGAGAATTTGCTGGTTTTGTCAAGATCTGCTCAGATATCAGAATTTTCATAGTTTACCAGCTTTGAGGATTGCTTCTGTTTTTTCCCAGTTCCATTGCCACTGGATAATATGAGATTACCTTAGCCAGTAGCAGAATATCCATCCCAACATCCCAACTCAAGGGATTTTCTCAGAACAGTTTACTGTGATAAGAGTTTCAATCTTTGCTGTGTCTCAGAGTGATAGAGAAAGCTCCTGGCCAGTTTCTTCTTAAAGCATCCATTTAATGACAGACAAGAGTATAGCAGTGTTTTGCATGAACAAGCAAGGAAGTGTCACATCAGCTCCTTAATGCAAAGGGATGATTTGTCTAGGGAAACAGTGCATTTTCTCACAGAGTAACAATATCTGTGATTCATCTCCTGTGCTTTAGAAATACATTGACAAGTTATATTGGCAAACATTTCTCACAAAGTCTAAAATGGACAGTCAAGAATCTGATCTGTACGTCTGCATTGGATCAATGGAATTGGCTATTCAAATGCCATAAAGGTCTTTCTTGCATTTCTTACATTTGTAATGCTCCAGAGCAAGACAAAGTGTAGGTTTTTAGGGACATTTCAGTAGAATTAACATCTGTCAGGGCATGGCTCTTGTCAATGTTAGCTGCAATTTTGGTGTGGCAGTGTTTGTACTCACTGCTTTCAGCCCTCTAAGCTGTCCCAAGTCCCTCAATGTTTCTTCATACCTTAAGTTCATCAACCCCTTAATCATCCTGGTGGTCCTCCCTCCACTGGACCTTTGTCAGGTTTTCAGTGTCTCTCCTGAGCTGGGGGGGACCAAAACTCAGCATGTTATTCCTGGTGTGGCTGAACAAATGCTGAGCAGAGTGGGATACTTATTTGTCATTTAATTACCCTTTTTAAGAATCTTGTTTGTTGACTAAAGCTCTATATTCTGAGTTCTATTATGAACACTTCTCATGAGTAAATCTTGAAAGTGCTTATGTATGTTATAAGAAATACTATTAGTGCTTTACAGATGGGATGATGGGGCTTACCATGGTGAAATGATTTTGAAAGGTCATCTCACACATGGAGTTTGGGAAGCATGCAGGTATTGGATCCCTCTTAAGTGTCACACAGAAAAGGTGCTAAATCATATGAAAAATCAAGTAGTCTTCTAACTCTTTATAAAATAATTTCTTTTTAAAACTATCTGACACAGATATTCACTGCAGGATAGCCTGAGATCACAAGTTGATCCTTTTGCTTCTGGTACAAGTTACTATATGAGTTCCTATCATATTGGATTTACTTTATCATGTCCCTGTACTTATAAAACCAATATTTAAAAAATTTTAGCATACAAGTATCATCCTTCTCAAAACACCTTATACTAGTATCTAATAAATCAATTGTGACAATTTATCAGTTGCTGCTAGCCTTGCCTGTGTCTTAAGGATGTATGCAGTGTATTCCATAAACTGCATTGATTCAAGATTAAATTCTACTTTTATAATATACTGAGATACACACACACACACACACAAAAATAAAAATGAACACACAGTACTTCATATGATTGACTGTAAAACTTGGAATTATCAGTGTCAGTTTGTTGAATTACTTCACTTAAAATAGAAACAGGTCACATGGATTATAATAAGATTCTAAATGCTTTGGAGACAAGTACTGAATGGAGCTTCACCCTACAGAAATATACTTGTCTACGAAGGAATAATGAGTTTCTGATTGACCAGAACTCAGTCTTCTGGACTGCAGTGCTATGCAGCATGTGAAAATGAGTGTGGAATGTACTGAAAACCTCAGGTGTAATTCTAGAGTACGTTTAATTCATTGTAGCCTATTTTGGTTACCACATTCTATTACTCCCTAAGCCGATAAAATATAAACACCAAAACCAGTGTTAGCAAATTTCTGCCTTGCCCTTCATCTCCCCATTGTACGATTCCCAGTGAAGCATAAATGATTTACCTTGGTAATTTGGGTGAGTCGTTGTAGTTTACAATACTCTCTCAGAAGTCTTTCCCTAGGTCTTCTCTCTGTGTTTTTTGTCTCCTTTCCAAGCTCTGACGGGCAAGAGGCATAAAATGTCCACTCAGCTCCATTTTTAATCTGAACCATGTTTTCTAATGTACACATAATTTAGTCATCATCATCAAGAGGAGCTCTTGTTCTCGTAAAAGGAGTTGCCATTATTAGCAGAAAAACTGTTGTAACTGTGATGAAAGACCATGACCATCATGTATAGAAGGCCAAATGACTACTTACTTAAGCAAGTTGAACAGAATTACATTAAGGAGAGGAGAATAACAACAGGAAATTACTATTGAGGGTGATCACATTTGAAAAAATACTCGGTGAAAATTATTTTCGTTAAATATAAATGTGTCAGACTCAGTAAAATGTATATA
Organism: Ibycter americanus; assembly: GCA_035590275.1. Lineage (NCBI taxonomy): Eukaryota > Metazoa > Chordata > Aves > Falconiformes > Falconidae > Ibycter > Ibycter americanus. The sequence goes on along the minus strand of JAVJGI010000032.1, from coordinate 27,577,600 downwards.
ACACTTCAGATATTAAGTCAGCTTGCAATGATTGAACCAAATAAATATGCATTAGAATGTCTTTCCAATCAATTTAATTGAAATGCAAGCTAAATAGTGAACATTTTTAAAAAGTCTCCATCGTTAGAGAAAGTTTTATCTGACCAGACTACAGACTTAGAAAGGTTGCTTTCAAAATATGATACTGTTTTTTGCATTTCAAGTTTATTGGAACTGATTCCTGGAGGAAGACTTTTTTTTCTTTTTTTCTTTTCTGTTTTTTGTTTCCTTGCTTCAAAATAATCAGCTTATTTCAGGGTGTGAAGGTCAATGAAAATACTGAGGGTAGGATGTGAGATGTGCCTTATTCCGCTGTGTTAGGGTACTATTAAAATCTCATTTACGTGGAGAATCCATATTCGAAGCAGGTTAGGGATTGTAAGAAGTATTTTTTTTTTTCCCCCTGTTTTAACAGATGTACCGATGTAGTTGATGTAGGAGGAAATAAATGAACTGTTAAGCATGAAAGGGTTTTGGGGCTCAAAAACTTGTGTATGTCCCACCCAAGTACACTACTTGGCTTAATAATATATGCCATCTCTTTCCCGAGTGCTTGTCTTACATTCTTAAGACTATCACAACAGCAGCAGTCCTAGCAATGTGCTCTTTGTGCCTTCTCCCCTAGTGCAAATTATGTAATAATTTCAAAGCATTGAGTTAATTTAGTCATATAAAATACAGAATTCATGTAGTAAACCTTGTCAACACCCCCCACTGCTGTCCTAAGGCAAAGGCTGCAGCAGCCATCTCCCATTTAAATGTAGTGCGATTACTTCTATTTTGACATTATCTCAAATCTCCACAATCTCTTTAGAATTATTTAAAAATAATTTGAGCACAAGCATCACATGTATTTCCAGTGCCAGCTATTATTAGGAATCTATTACAATAAGAATCATATCAATAAATAATTACTTTCTTGATTCACAGTTACAAGACCTGGTCCTGAGTATGATACTGCTGTATGCTGTATGATGCTGTACCTAGTGGTCTTAGGAAGAAAACTGTCCTCTCTTAGGATTCAAGGGGAGTCCTAACCCTCTGATTTACTATCTTTTGGCTGCCAGAGGCAGCCCTGAAGGCAACACCACCTCCCCAGACAGATCACATTTACCTGTAATCTCAGGCTTTAGCCCAAGAGTCAGGCTTGGTGTTCTCAGGGTGTTGGTACAGCTACAAGTGCAGGTGCTTCTTCTGAAGTGACGTTAAATAGATGAAAGGAGGACTATGGAGACAGGTTTTGTGTGGGTAGGTTGCAAAATGACAGCATCATTGACAGAATGTGCCAAAGGTATTATTTTCTTCATTTAAAAGCAAACAAACAAACAAACAAAAAAAAGCAGCCCAATGCTATCTTCAAAAAGAAGTATGGAGATTAAAGGAAAAAGAATCAGTCTTTTCATTTTGCCATTACAGGCATATACACAACAAACTCTTTTGTCAGAAAACCTGTATTATATTTTGTATTATGTTACATGTGTCTATGTGTTATAAACAAAGGACAGTTGGGTGGCTTTTCCATCCTCAAAACAGTAATAGAATCATTGGTCCATAGTCATATTTCTACACTCTAAAAACTTACTAAAAATCTCTACTTTATGAATATTTTTAGACTGGATGAAATTGTAATATAATTATTGAATTGTCTCTTTACAGATATTTATATTATCCTGTCTTTCAGGCTGAAAAATCCATGTGTTTCAAGGGATTTAGGTCTTCAGGGATGTCAACTGTGACTGGAGCTTAAAGAGATATCTATCTGTGTTTAATTGCTCTACTGTTAGGCTTTAATATAAGAGTACTGCAGGAAAGGATGCTAACTAGAAACTGATTTATTTCTTTCTACAAATACAAAATGCAAGGCATTTTGCTATTTTTCGGGGTGGGGGGTGGGGGTGGGAGTCTAGCTCAGAGGCAGAGGCACGATGTAATACTATACATAGTACTCAGTAGCAGTATTCATGATGAATTAGTTACTGAGTAGTGTACTCAGCACTGAAGTATGTAAGTATATTGTTTCCTTTTTTTTTTTTAGGATAAACAATATTTTGTACTAAGGGATTGCTTTTCATCCAGTGTTTCAGAGTACTTTACAAAGGTGGCAAACTTACTCTCTTTTCACAGATGGTGTATTTAAAGCAAAGGGTTCTGTTTACTCAAAGTTACACAGATAATGAGTGGTAAATTAGGAAGTGTGTCTCTTGTTTCCCACTTACCTGTTGTTTTTACAAGAGAAAGATGTTTTCTTAAAATTATGTGTACAGTAACATGCAATGGCCTACTTCTAAGGTGTACTGTAACTTCAAAGCAACTTAAAAAACATTTCTATGATTCGTTTTTGAGTGACTTTGCTAGTTTTTCCAGGAAAATGAAGTGGATTTTTGTGTCTTGTCTTCTTGTGCAGCAGAGAGGACTTTATGGCATAATGTTACAAAAGTTTTTGCTGATAAAAATGTTTCTGCTCATTGTTATAGTAAACTGTGAAATAAGCTATGTTCAAACAGAATGTCTTCAATTACAGAGTGCATTCCTTGGTTGCTTTTCTGCAATTTTCTTGTACGTGTACAGTAGTGTTTAAAAACAAAGGTTACATTTATGATAGTCTGTATGGCATGAAAGGCTTTCATAAGAGGAAAGACACCTCTGTAATGAAAAGCATAACTCCCGAACACTTAAAATGTTCCTCTGTTTAATGTCTGAACTGATGTGCATGTGTAAAATTAATAATTACTTGAAGTCTGAACAATGAAAATACACGGAGAATTACAACATATCAATGGAAAACTATGCAAGTGAAAGTATCAACTGGAAGAATAATAGCTTTATTTGACAGTGTTGTGACATCATTGATGTACTGTTGTCACAGGAGACCTTCTTTTCTGTGTTTGTGATATACTATTTCAATCCATATTATCCCAACAGAATCACAAACATTGAAAAGATCTGATGTGTGATAGTCTCTTACTAATGTGTGAGTTGACATGTTGATTGTTCTTTCATATCTGGGACTTGGAAGAATTCTGTTTAAATAGTATTTGCCAATACTAATAAAGGATGCACAGTTGACAAAGGTGATACAGGTGTTTTGGAAGTGATTAGCAAGTGAAGAAGCAAAGTGGCTTATCTACTCCCATTTCGTACAAAGCAAAGAAAATCAAGTGCAGGATTAAATGCACGTACAGCAGTTCCTGTGTTAAACTAATGACAAGTTTATCATAACCATTTAGTAGACTGATAATACAATCCGTATGCAAAAGACCTCTAGTAATCTAAAACTTTAAGGTTTCTATTTTAAGAAATGCATACAATGGTTACAATTGTTCCTAATTTTTATAGAGCTCTATCAATGGATATTTTTCCTCAAAAGGCAGACACTTATAAGAACAAGCAGGTCTGGTGAAAAGGGAAACAGAGAAGCAGGGGAGAAATAATCCTTAGGAAAAGGTAAAAAATCGGCAGTTATTGCAACTGTCAACCAAATGAACTAACCTGTCTGAAAACCTGTTTCTGGGCAAGCCTACAGGTTCAAACTGGTAAGATTTGGTGGTGTGCAGTTCAGGTCTGCTTGTGAGTGATAATAGGTAGGGGAAGGAATCCTCCTCTACTGTCCCCCTGTACCACTTCCATTTTCCTTTGGCTTGTTGGCTGCGTGGAGCATAATTTCATCATCATAGTAGGCAGATTGGGGCACAATGAAACAGCTATGTCAGGCTTGTTAAGATTTCTCTTATCATCAAGATGGTAACATTACGGGTTTAGGCCTGGGTACAGTGTAGTCCAGGAAGGCCCCTGGAGAAACGGGCTGAACAGGAGGGAAACTGCCAAGACCAGGTCAGCTTCCACTCAGGTGCCACTTATAAAAGCAATGAGAAGCAGGAGATATTGGTGAACAATTCAGCACGGAATAGCCCCCAGAAGACAGACTATTAGTCTTTTGATAATCTCTTCTGCTGTCATTTGTAATCTCGTCTCAGGAGCTCAAAAGCACTGTGATATGAGAAAACAGGACGGAAAGATGAAGTGTTCTTTCTTTCCTACAAAGCCTAATGAGTAAGGACTCTTCAAGTTTATTATTCAACATTGGTCGAATGCGGGAAAACATGGATTTGAGTTTGAGAACAGCATACTGATAGGAATTTCCATATGCAGTGATAAAATTTGCAGGAGTTTCTTTCTTACAACAAATGTGTATCTCTAGTTCATAAAGAAATAGTCTTAAAACTGCTGTGTCTTGGCTTTATGTTAGATACTTTTCTTCATCCTTGCCAAGTGCTTCTTCTTTAGCTTACCAGGATGAACTAAAGGTATCAGTATATCTGAAGATGAAAAAGATGATTTGGTTTGCTATCTACATATTGTCTCTGGAAAATGGGCTCCATTTCTTCATTTAGTTCACTAGTTACTATGTTTCTGGTAAATATTTCAATCCTAGGCATAAAGCAGCAGATGGGAATAAAAATTGTGGGTGCCAGGATGTGTGGGAGAGGAAAGGACTGTTAAATTATGAAAGGGAATGCAGTATTCAAAGAGAATAGTCTTTGTGGGAAAAGAGGTGGACTAGACAAAATTGAGGACAGGGCTTAGAGTGCACAATGAGAGGAGAGAAAGAGATAAAAAAAGTGTGAAGAAAACGAAACAGCAGGTTCCAAAAATCCGTTAGAAAAGTTCTCCATAATGCTATGGAGGAAAGAGAAAGCGCAGTGCAGACGAGAAAGCAAACAGTGGGTGGAGAGCTGTGCTAATGCTCTTAATCTGCTTCTCATGTCCTTGTTTGTTCTCAGCGAGATTGTATCTTTGACACTGTACCATGGAGACATACATGCAATGTTTTTTTCAGAGAATGAGCCTCATAGATTATTATGGGTTAGGTTTTAACCCAGCACTCATAGTACGACAAGTTTCCACAACTTCACTTCTCAGATGGTTAGAAATAGTCATCTTATTCTCAGCCTAAATTTATTCATGGCTGTTTTCTACCTATTCTTGCTCTGAGGTTTTCTTTAGCATAAACACTTTGTTGCCTTCCTTGGTTCCCAATTTCCTGTTTATATTCATATATATATAAACAGTTTTTAATTCCTTATTTTTCTAGTCTAAGCAAGTCCCACTGAACCCCATGTGCAGGTGGTTCTGCTTAGCTGCCACCCTGGGTGCTGTAATGACCCACCATTTCATGGTTGCTCTGTAAGAGCTCACTTAATGGCAAGCAGTGCATGTTCAATGCAGTGTCTACCTAATCCGCTGCCTTTACATGGCCTGTCCCTTGGTAAAGCTCTTACTCTTGACAGTTCCTGACATCCTGTATATAATAGAAATAAAACAGGGTTTGACAGTTTGCAACATTATAAATAAATACCTCATACTGTGAGTGATACACAAATGTTGTATTCCTTTAAATTGTAGAAGATGAGGCTTTTGAGTATGTTACCACCGGCATTTTTTCCTGTAACAAGGGGCTTAGACTGCAGGCTAAGGAATGTTAAATAAATTCCTCAAGCTCTAATGACATCTATTTTTTTTAAACAATGTTGAATTGGAACATGGTGACCTTGTCATTGCAGACATTGCAAAATTTATTTTACAGTTTCTTCTCCCAGCATTAGGAAAGAGTATGTTGTGAAGATTGGCAAAAAAGCACAGCCATCAGTGCGTTAATTTAAACATATGTTTTTATGACCAATCTAATGAAGATAACTCCAGCACTCAAGAACCATTTAAGTGACAATAAACAAAATAGTATCTGCTAATACATCTTTCTGTTCATTGACATCAGCAAAGTTAAATGGTATTTAAAAAAGTATAAAATAGAATTACCTAGGCAGAATAATTTTATTTTGCAATCCCAAAATTTTCCTCTCTGTCTTTTTTTTGTAATGACAACCTCTTATTCTTCTCAGAGTATTACTGCAAGCTACTTTAAACACCCTATCATTAATCCTGAAATATGTATATATCTTCCTGCATTGTTAGTCAGATGAATGTGCTGTAGCTCTTATGATCACCTGAAGAAAATTACAACTTAGAGAGAAATATTTATATTGTAAATTTGCAAAATATTACGTGATCTCAAGTGCAAATATATAATTGCCTCCTATTACAGATAAAAAAGATGTGATTTTCAAAAAACACCTCCAGAAACTGGCAAACAAATGGTGTCTAAATTTGGATTTGGATTTAGGCACCTAATTTATGTAATCTTTGAAATCCCTCAAACCATTAGGTGTCTGAAGTCTGGTAGGTACCTGAAATTTTGCCACTGAAGTTCTTTCCGTGCCTTCAGTTCAGTGCGTGCCCAGAGCTGCCTACATCATGTGCAAAGATGTTCCTTCCTGGCTACCCTAAGTGCAGCCCATATTCTGAAAATAAGTGCTCTTTCAATGGTTCTTTCATTGAATTTAAAAGGGAGGCATGTATCTTCTCTGAGCTCTAGCTTAGGTCTAAGTGATCCTAGGGGAAAGCACCTTTCAATACTGCCTGTGCTTAAGGTCTACTCTTGTTTCTAAGCTCCCCTCGTTTCACTAGCCTCTCCAACTGTTGACTCCCTGCTGGGAATCGCTAAAGCCCATAGCCTTTACCAAGACTTTTTTAGGGAATTCTGTCTTCCATCTGAGGTTCACGTGCTGGCTCCTTAGGTATAACAAGCTGTTGTGTCACAGCACCCAAAGCTCTTGGTGGTCCCAAACTTAAATTGCCTTTTGAATTTCAGAGGAAATTGTGTGTCCAGCTTTTCTAGGTGTCTTCCCGTATCCCAGGCACTACAACAGGGGCTCTTAGACAATGGCTGCATCTAGCAACACTTTATGTTTTTAGCTGCTAAATGGAATTAGAGAAGACCATTTTAATTGTACTCAGTACCCTCCAAATATCCCTTTTCCACATGGGTAGGTGCTAAAATTGTTCTGTGGCTACCTTGTAAATCAGTCTTCTCATTCTCATTCTCTTCTGTGAATAATAAATAAAATTTACCTGAAAATTATCCTTGATACTTGAAAAAATCCCCAAGCATGCAACCATAACTTAAATAAGTAAATACTCTGGTACTTCTACTATATATTTCAGTATTACAAGTGATGATATTTTCACTAATTTGATAAAGAAAACTAGTACCTTGGTGGGAAAAAAAGAAACATGTTACAGTTTTGGCTCTTCTCTGTGATGTAATAGGTCTGTTCAACTCTGCAGGTTTTTGTACCGTTTATTGGGACAAATCCTGAAATCCTTATTCTTTCCTTCCTCAGGACAATCTCCTTTTAACTTCAATGAGATAATAAGGCTTATGCTGCTTTGTAAAGTACTTTGAGATCTATGGTGAACAAGATTTAAATATGATTGAAAGGGAAATTTGATTGAGGTTAAATTAAATAAGGAACTTCAGCGTTCAGTTTATGAAAATTGCTCATTTTTTTGCCATGTACTGCTTTATGCATTCATAAACTCTTCATACTTTTGTTACAGTGTGTAGTGAATTACTCTGCCTTCATGTAGAAAAGTGTAGGAGTGATAGTTGTGGCTGGCCTTGGAGCAGGGCTATCCTCCTGCTCTTGTACACAATCTGGCACTTAATGGATACATTTGCTTGCAGAACTACTTGTTTAAGTAATTTACTTTGACATGTGGCTGCAGCATTACAAGTAAAATACAGATTCTTTATTTAATCTGAAGTAAAGCCTGCTTTACATAACAGTTTGTTTTATTAGCTAGGGCCAGCTAGGTCAGAACTTTAATGGAGAAGCCCAATAAGGTAGATTACAAGTCATTTTCAGTGTATGGACTTGGTCAAATTCATGAACCATGAATAATGTTGCTTATGCAAATAATAAATAATTCCATAAAAATGTGGGCATGTCTTTTGAAAGAAAATGATAGATGAAATGGAAATAAAGATGGAAAAAGTGTAATCATATCAGTTTCCTATTGATTTTTATTGAATTAGTCATATCCACCTCTTAAGCATTTTGTAATCTACTAAAAATGCTTTTATAGTGTAGAAATTTCATTTTATGCATTTGACATAATGCAATCAAAACATTTAGGCTAACATCTTCATACTAAGAAATTTCATCCCCATATTATTTTGCAATTCTTTTTGTTTAAAGATAATATTTCTAATGTAGCCATCTAGTTATATGGAAAAATACCAGAGGTACATAGTAACATAGTATTCATTGTTTACCAGTGTTCTGGGACTAGAGGAGAAACTTGTGAAAGAATATGCTAAATTTAAGTTAGCATTGGAATATATCTTGACACAAAGAGGATCTACTGCTACTTCCTTTGAAGCTCATGGAAATCTTATCATGGACTTAAAGTAAAATCAGTTTGGCAATGAAACATATTATATGAGTTATTTATGCTTCTCTCTCTCTCCCCCCCTACCAAAACAAAAAGGAAGAGGTAACCAGAGGATTAGGGCCACTCAGATCTGCATCATACCTTACATAAAACTTCATACTGTCAACCATTTGGGAGGGCAGGAGGAGGGTAGGTGCATGAATGTGTGTGTAATTCAAGTATGAGTGCAGTAGCCAAAGTGCTCTGCTGTAACTGAGGAGGAACAGGATGCACTAGTTACACAGTGATGTGTAATTTCTGTGTTCAACACCCATTTCGTCTGACACTGTTGAGGGGATTTCCTCATGGAGGCTAAGGCAATATAATTTATTTTATGTCTCTTACTGTACTGGTATTGCACTGTCAGCTACTTACTGTTTAGCCATTTCAGACTGAATGAGGTGGACTGACTTAAAAGGAAAAATTGGCTTCTTTTGAAGACAGTTGAGAATGGTTACCTTCAGTGTTGCCTTAATGTCAAAACAGTTGAATTTAGTAAGTGATGAGAGAATGGATTGCATTGGGTTATGAAGACCAAGGCTGGAAGGCACTTGAAAATCAGTTTGCATCCGCCCACCTGTTGGTAGAAACCTTCCATTTCTCCTCTCTAGAACAGCCCCTTTAGGGAGAGATGATCTGAAAACCTGGACTTTGAGGTACAATAATTCTTGCAAATGTACATTTGAAAATTTCCAAACACTTAATGTGTTTAACATTTCAAACTGTGTTTGCAGTATTTGTGGAGGCTGTAGTTCAAACTATATTGGATTCCTGTATGCTTATTTGCAAGAATTTGATTAAGGATTGCTGCAATGTCTAAATTGCAGGCTAATTAATTATATAAGACAATTTCTTTCTGTCTGTTACTGTATCTATCACAAATAAGGTTGACTGGGTCAGAATTCCTCCTCTAGGTATTGACAGAGGAGACTGCTGCATTTTGGCTACCACAGCAGATCTCTGTGGACTGAGTTTCAAAGTTCTTGCGTCTCAGTTGTGACTTTCATGTAGGGAAAAGCATCTGGTTTCTTAAAATGTTGTGAGTCCAGCAATTGTGCCATGACTCTTTGGAGGTCAGATGCAAGTATCAAAGAGATCTTTCCTCTTTCTTGTTTTTGTTTTTTGTATATCTGCTTGGAATAAAACAAAAGGTGTAAGATGTCAATATTTAATGAAAAAGAAGGAACTCTCAGTCACTGTTGTCAAGGAACAATATTTTGTAAAAGGCAAAACACGCTTTCACAGAGTAGATGCCACCTTTTATAGGTTTGTAAGATCTGGTGACAGTAGGAGCTTTGCATGGAGGTGCTTAATACTTACAGGACAGAAAACTTGGTCTGCGAAGTCTCTGTGCATGTCTTTAGACATTTGAGAGCAAAATAGGAAACAGATCATCTGAAGTACATATAATTACAATGATCCTAAACTTCATCTTTTAGTGAGGAGGAGGAACAGAGGCAAAGATACTGTTCCAGAACTAAGGCTGATGTAACTTCCTGAGGGCTGTTCCACATTGTATTCAAATGTAATGCTTCCCCATATCTTTAATTAATATGTATTTAAACACTATACTTAAAATAATTAAGATATCTGAACAAATTTAAATCCAAATATTTAATATACTTACATAATATCTTTATTTGCTCAAACCAGGTTTTATCTCAATTTTTAGGGAATCTACTTAGCCCTCAAGAAACTAATTACCTGTTTCTCAAAGTCTTCCATCTGGAATGAATACAAATAGGAAGTCATCTGGAAATGAGAGAAGGTTTACCTTCATATGCCCAAAGAAACAAGTACTTTATGCTCAAAAAGAATTTTTGCTTCAGGAAAGCAGGAAGCTGAGTGTACAAATGAGCACTTACCTGGCATCTAGTCACCTGCTGTGCTGAATTCCTGGAGGCTGAGGTTTTAACAAGTCAGCACACACTTTAAAAAATTTCTTTAGTGGTTTCAACTGAGGAGATCGGAGATAGTTGTAGCGCTAACGTACAATATGGGTTCTACATGTAAAACCACATAAACTTTATTCCAGAGCTTTGAATTGAACTCAAAATGGATACTTTTGTTTAAATAAACAAGAAACATATGGTAGTCAGCTGATTCTCTTTCTGTTGTTTGGTCAGTTAACAGCTTCTTTAGAATCACTACATTTGTTATTGGACTGTATAGATTAGGGATGAAATTAAATAGTCTTCAAATTGCCCACCCAGATTTGTTCAGTTCTTGGAGGCAATCTGAGTAAATTAATCCCTGAGACTGGTGACCAAGATATTCAGAATATGCATCCTTCCACATCTAACCTGCTTTCTAGAGACTGGAGCGTTATTTTTTTTCCATTAGTAAATTCAGCTACTGAATCATTACAGGCATTTAAAAAGAACTGTTGAAAATTCAAAAATCTAAACGCATATTATGTGTTATTTAGCAAATATTTATTTAGCTCCTGCTACTACAATTCCTTTTTTTCGTGTAGTTTGCTGCAGGTGTAATAGATCTCTTTTTCTTGTATCTACAAGACATTAAAGACTTTTCTTTATGAAGAATGCTTATTTCTTATTCTTTTCTTGCCTATGGCTGCTATTACAATATGGCATTCGTTGCAGATTGTCGTCTTCTAAAATATATTCTCATTTGCTCAAATATTTCCATGTCTACCAGAATATTTAATCACACAACATGTCTCCAGTGATAGTGGCTGTAGGCTAGTGTGTACTGCAGGGTGACCGAATGTTTTACTAGGTGGGTATTTTTCTACATAGGGAAGGCGGCAGCTGTTATCTTCCTTCAACCTGGTATGGCATATTAACAATGCCAGCAGTAAACTGAGGCCTGCTCTTAACCATTTTTATTCACCGTTTGTCCCCATTTTGCATTTATGCTGTTGGGAGATTTTTATTTTGCTTCTAGAACCATTTCATATCTCCTCAGTCAGCTTTGCTTTCTTTTCTCTTGTGTTCTGTGTTGAAGTTTTTAGTGTATTTTTTTCTTGATCGTTTCTTTTTATTCTCTGTTTCATTACAGCAGCTCAATGCTATTCAGGAAGATGCTGTACCTTTTGTCTGACAGTACATGTCATATCAGCTAAACCTATTGTCTGTTTAACTTCTGCATCTTCAGTTTCTCTTGTCACGCTCCATTCTTTCTTGCCCTAATGCTTCTGTCTTCCTTCCTCCCCTCTTCCAGCCTCTCGGACATGTTGCGTTTCTGGCTGTGTATTTCACACCATGTGCATAGACAGTGGACCTCTGCTTGCCACAGCTGGCAGCACCACGTGGCTTGCCTTTTGTGATCACTTCAGAGAACCAAGCACTCTGATGTATCAGGGGGAGAGGGGAAGTTTTACACAAGTTCCTTTAAATGCAGAGGCCTCCTTACTGTCTTCCATCATTGCTGTTTATCATATTGCTGACACATGAATGGAAGCATTCTCCTTTTATGCTAAGCCTGGGCTATGCAAAGACACTGGAAGGCAATACATACACTGCTGCAGTTTATGACAACAAGAAGGTATTTTTACAAGTTTGAGATATTACCACTGTTAAATAAACCGGGATAGTGATGAGGGTGAATAAAGTGAAAGAGGCGATAGCAGCTGCACATTTTGGTAAGGAAAAAGATCACACAGGAATTCTGTCTTACAACTTAATGAGGTAAAATGTGTATAGCTGTAATACCTGAGGCCACAGCTGAGATTGGACACCATGGTACATTACTTTGCAATGTGTAACTTCACCAGCCTGTAGAAAGTCTTTGCTTTGTCTTTGCCTTGTCAAAGTAATCTGTGACATATGACTGCATAAAAAGGTTTTAGACAGGAATAATGCACAGGAAGTTGGGGAAGACTGTGCCAAACAGTAAAGCTAAAGCATTTATCTAGTTACTTATAGTTTGATTTTATCCTTTGGTGTTGATATTTATGGCAGCAGGATGATTTGTGCTGATATCACTTCAGTCTGAGACAAGGGGTCTAGGCTGACAAGAGAAACATGAAAGTATATAATTTAGGTTTATGGTTTTCAATTTGTTTGTAAATATGTTAATGGTGGAATTCAGCAAATACTTTGTGACTAAACATGAAGATGCCTACACATAGACTCCTCCCGACAGCCACAGGTTACGTTTGCATCTTTGAAGTGTACACCCCTGGCTTGGACCTGTAATTATTTTTTTAAATATTTCTCAGACGTGAAATGTGACTGCTAATTTAAATACTTATGCTGCTTTGTTTTCCTCTTTAAAATTACACCCACTTAAAAAAGAGTTGGGCTTTGACTGTTGAGAATTTGCTATATCAGGCAGTGTAAATTTTTAAAGAATGTATGTTTTGCCTTTCACTAAGAAAAGCAAGTTATCAAATTTACTGGAGTGTAGATAATTTGAAGAGATGGGGGGTATATTTCTTTCCCTCCTATCTATATCGATTTATTGGAGCTATAAACACTCTTTCTTTGTTAAAAGCCTTGAATATAACTCATCTGTATCTATTATAGGAGGTAATATAAAGACAAGCAGAGGCAAAGTGTTCATAGCCAGGTAGAAGTCAAAACAAAACTGTCCAGCAAAATGAAGCAGCTCATACAGCTCATCAGCAAGCTTGACCCCTGGGCAGCCTGAAAGGCAAGTTCGTCAAGAGCTCACGCAAATGCAGCTAACAGGCTGCTGGAGATGTGACTGAGGAGTCTCTGGGGACACCTTTGCCATGGTTCCTACACGGTATTTGCTGGAGTCTGTGTCCTGCAGCTGCCAGATGGGCTGTCTGAGCTTATGTGGACATTGGGCTTTGGTGTTAGAGCAATTATAAAAAGAAGGTACAACCACCAGTTTCCGTGAGAACCATACAAACAGTTAGCTGCTATAGCTTTATAACAGTACACAAAATTATAAGCTCCATTTTGTCTGTATGCGGTGTTCCTGTTACTGGTATATTTGGTGTCTGCAGCAGTTCTGTGCAGGCTGGGGTGAAATTTTGCCTAAAGAGTTGGCATATACTACAGTAGATTAAACCCTGATGTTTACATCATCATCAATTTTATTTGGTCATTTCACCAGTTTTCTTCTCCTGCCACAGTGGTTTGGGTCTGAATTTCAAGCTATGCCTTTGTTAACAGCGCTAATATAGGTGTAAATCTTGGGTTCATACAAATGCATACTCCTGTATAGATTTTATCATTTTCTAACATATTTCTAAAGCTTTAAATGTGTGTTTAAATGAGATTATGGGCATTTAGCAGCAAGTGGAACTTCTCCAAGTGAAGGTAGTGGTAGCTCTGTGTGTGTTTTACTGCAAGTTTTTATTCAGAGAGAAGCTGAGAGTTTGGAGAGAGGAAAAGAGGAGTTCAGATTAAAATGTAGACATAAACGGCAAGTCACTGTTATATTCCAGTGGCTTAGGAGAGTTGTATCTCTCTAACCCCCTTTTTTTCTGTGATGACTGTTTAAAACTTAACAACAGTGTTGTTGTTCTGCTCTGACTGCTGCCTAGCACGATGATCACAATCATCTTGTCACCTTCTATACCTCTCCATCTGCCTATATTCCTCTGTTGTCTTGCAGATTGTAAGCTGTCTAGGGCACGAGCTATGTTTTTGTTCTTTGCTTACACAGCATCTAGTGTATAGCACTTGGCACAGTGGAGTCCCGGTCAATGACAAAAACTATGAAGTTTTATGATGATAAAGCAAGTATTATTGTCAACTTCATATCTGCTAGAAAGTTTAGTTATGTAAATAACTAGTTTCCCCATGAGTTTTATCAAATATTTTATGTTGTTAAATTATTTACAGTAAACACGTTGTCTTACTTACCACTCAGCATAAATTTAAAAGATAATTTTAGCAAGGAAAGAAAATATTTATGAAGGGAAACCAGAGGCAGAAATGAAAGTGATAAATTAATGAAAATACCCTGATTATGGCAACAGTCCAGACGAGAATTATCTCTTTATCTGAGAGGTCATTCGATATTGTAAGGATGATGTTGCACCTGCATGTATTACGTGCTGGGTTTGCCCACCTTTTTAAGCCATGGTACAGCTTGGGGATAACAGAAGACAAGGGTATTCTGTAAAGATTTTGAGGGAAAATTACCTCAAAGTACAATAGCTAGTGAGGAACAGGAATATAATAGTGCTGCTGGGAGGTGTTAATACCATTTCAGGTTTCATTGGGGACCGTAAGAGCAAGGGGGAAGAAATCAGGGGCAGTTGGGATGTAATAACAATGAATAACATTTAAAGAATTGCCACCAGATAGAGGTAGCAAGAGCAGTCAGAAGAGTCCATGGCCCTGAAGCAAGAGGCCGTTCATAGCAAAGTGTGCCATTTCTGACTGCAGAAAACTATAGACTTGCCTCGGGGAGAGGTCCCTCATGGGACAGGAAAAGGTTGTAACAAGTTCTTTCTATACGGTAAATATCATATGTCAACTCCATATTGGGTCTATCCTCTGCTAGTTTATGTAGACTAAAATGTCAGCAATACACTTCTACTCAGTTTTATGTCACTTTCACAAAAGCAACTATTTGTGATAGCTAGATTGGTAAGAAAAGCTGGATTGTGTTTGGCTGAAAATGATCCAGAAGATTATGGCCCTGGCCATGGTGCCAGAATCTAGTTTTAATGCAGACATCATTTTATTTCAATATTATAGAAATACAAGAAACATCTGTATTTTACAAAAAAGATTTATGACACAAATTGTATACTTATTTTTATATTATAATCTTTTGGGAAATAATATTTCTTCCTGCAGGGATGGAGAAAAAGAAAGAGGTATGGACCAAGTAGAAAACATAGATAATGTGTTTGTACAAATCATGAGGAATTTTCAGTAAGCAGAGTTACCTTAAAAATGCTGTCAGTATGGACACACAGCTACGCTTTTCTGTTTTGTTCTATACAGCCTCAAAGTCCTGTATCCTACTGGACTATGAAAAGTGGTCTTGCTTTTATATTATTATCCTGTTTGTTTACTCTGACAGTAATTATAACAAAATAAGAGGTGGTAGCAATGATTGTGGTCATGAGGGCTTTTGGTTCAGAAAGGCATTGTCCAAAAGGCAGGATTATCCTTAGTCTTTGTAGGAATACAGCAGCTGTTCCAGATAGTCTTGCTTCTGGGACATGGAAGACTGCAGAGAACTGTTGTCCTAGTGGCATCATTCTCCCATGCTTTGCAAATCTGGCTGGAAAGTTATGGTCCAGCGTATTTAATTTTTGTGTGTGCTTGTTGTTCTGTCCTCTCTTCTCTGACCATTTTTACCACTACAGAAAAGCACATTAAAAATATGTGAACTTCTTACAGTGGCAGACACCAAGAAGAAATTGGATAATATACTAGGTATTGCTGTATTTCAATTATGAAACTTAAGTTAGTAAGTAAAGATGACAAATAGGTGAAAGACTCTCAGGGATGCTATACAAGGCCTTTGCAGAGCTCTTAGGCTTTTGTTAAATGCAAGCATCAAGACTGCACTGACAGAATGTGATGATTCCATCAGGTTCCTCAATATATATATAACATATACTGCGCAAGTTTGAAAAAAAAAAAATTGGCAAACCCAGAAGCTGCTTACCACCAAGATAAACATAAAGCAGAAGCAAATGTTCATATTGTAGCAGATAATTGGTCAAAAAAGATGGAAAAACTTCTACATGCTTCTGTTCAGAAAAAATCTGAAAGCTTCTAAGACAGCTTGAAAACAGTCTCTGGCTGTAAAATTAGGGGTGTTATACCATTCTGTAGCGAAGATGGTCAAATGCTGTCAAACTGAATGTAAGGAAAATCCTCTGTTACTGGCACAAACATTTCAACAGTTTAATACACTGTCTGCCTAAAGCTCTAAATGAAGTTCTGCTGTTCCCCACATAGGAGCAGCACTAACATCCACAGCAGTTTTTTAAAGCTCTCGTGTAGCTATCACAGGGTGAAGCATCAGGCCCCAGTGATATTCCTCCTGAAAAGTTCAAATGCAGAAGTCAATGCCTTGTCTAAAAGAAGGAGGAAAAATAATCAAGTTACATTTGTTTGCCAGCTTATGAATAAGAAGAAAATTTCTAAAGAGTTCAAAGGCACAGAGAAAGCATCTGCCTCTGGAAACAGATGAAAAAGATCACCTGTATGGTGTTAGTCATAATATATTTTTCTTTAGCTGCTGGACAGAATTCTTTCCTGAGCAATGTCAGGCATGCTGTTGAGTTTGCTGAACTTCCAGTCAAATTAGCTTTTGATCTAGGTAAGGCACAGTCCAGATTACTTTTTTGCAATCAAATATACCTTAAAGTGAGTACAATGGACGCACTACAGCTTTATAAAATTTGTTTCAGGAGGTTTCTGCAAAAATTGCACTGTCAAGATAGATATGTGAATACTGTTCTTTTTTATTTTATTTAGTTTTCTTCTATTTCACAGTGGAGTGGTAGCAAAGGTCTTGGCCAAGATGGAATGGCAGGAATTTTCACTGTCCGAGATGGCAATCACTATGTCTTTATATCACTCTCATCCAACACCTTCTGTGTTGTAACAGCCACATGATACCTTTAGAGACAGCAGAAAGCAGTAGATTGTAGTTTCCTGCTCTCAGGCCTGGATATTGAAGGCCATGAATTTACTGTCCTACAGTCTGCTTGTTGCCGGTGACTGCCCATTCTTGGTATGCACAGCCTGTTGTTGGCATGCACACCTGACCACATGAAAGCAGCGGTTCGGTTCCAGCCTTGCTCTGGAGAAAAGGATGTGAAGTTAAAACTGGGAGCTGACAACACAGTATTGAATTCTCCCAACAAGTTCTGCTGCTTTGGTAATATGCTGCCTTATGCTGTGACTTTTTAATCTTTTTACACATCCAGAATACTTGGGGCATGCTTTGGAGAAACCTGCCAAATGCTATTTCCTTTGGTCATTTAATGTACGGTGAATAGCACAGAGAGAGAGAGCAGTGAAACTTGGTAAGGATGTGTAGAAGGCAAGTTTTTGATTTGTAGAGTTGCTGTCCTCTTTGTTGGGAGCCACAGCCAAGGATGGGCTCTTCGTGCCCCCCAAGTTTGAAAGCAGAAGTGGCACAGCACTACAGAAGTGGCGAATCAAAGCAATTGCCATGAGTACAGAGGGCATGTGTGTCATCTGGAGCTACCAGTGTGCTGTGAAAATTTCCCTAATTTCTCAGGAAGACCATTATGCTGACTTGTCATATACAGGAACAAAGAAATGTCCATATTGATATTTAAACTATAAAGAATTACTGGACCTCAACAATAAACACTAGTAGAAGAGCAGAGAGGATTTTAAATATTAGTCCACAGAGGTATCTAGGTTCTAGGTATCCCTCCAGACTGGTCTGGATTTTGCTTGTTGATTCACGGGAATCTCAATTGTCACAAGAGGCCACTGAAGCATTCATGGGCTGTATTTTTTTCTTTTAGGGTTTGTACTTTTGCCCTTTAAATAAAAAATTAGAAAAGGCATTACACTCATGCTTCACTTTTTCCATCAGCGAATTGTAGAAGTCCCAAGAAAGAAGCACAACTATTTTGTATCTGGGAAGATTTGTTTTAAAGTTGTGTTATGATAAATGTAAATGGTCTACACCATTCCTTTCTTGTTTAGGAACTGTTCACAAGTTTTCAGTCACAGAAACTGGCAACAATGAACCATCTGATCATTACATTTATTTCTATGCTATACCTACCTGTCACTATTTTGCAGAATCATTCCCAAATTATCTGTATGGCTGGAGACAGAGATCTGTGGAAGATAATATTCTTTGGAACTTCAAGAAGAGGTTCTGTTTAGAGTATCTTCTAACACAAAAGAAGGAATTTGACCTGTGATCTGGAGTTCTTGGGGTCCTACTGTTTTATCTATCCTTTAAATTAAGGGTGTTAACTTTTGTTAGATTTATGGAAAGACCTCAGCTGCATATGGAGTTATCTTTTTCTCTAATCCTCTGCCAAGTAGTGCCAAAAGGATACATCCATCAGCAAGCACTAAGAAATGTTTCTGGATCATCATGAAGTAAAAGATTTGGAGAAACCTGTGAATGTAGCGAAGGTCAAAGCTCAAGTATTTGTTCAACTTTACTGTTAATTTGAAGATAGATTAATCAAGTGGTAACAAACAGCACTATATGCCAGATTTATAATGCAAAGAAAGAATATGCATAGTTGCTTCTCCCCATTATGAAGAAGCAGTTCAGCTATGAAAGCAACACATTTAGCAATGGATATCTCATACTTCAACTATCTGGAAGATTCATTGCTATTCTTGGATTATATAAGGAAGCAGTACTTTCATCAGGTCCTAAATTGATGGTCGAATTAAGTTCAGGTGAATGTTCAAATAGTTATATGAAGCACCCAAATGGACATTAAAGGAATGGGGTCATCCATCATTAAATCACTTGCATTAGAGAAACAGAAAAATTGTCAGTGTTTGGGGCCTCTCTTGCATAGTTGCATACCCCGGTATTCTGGGTCTTTGTCTAGGTAGGCTAATTTATTCACCAGCTCAATTCACAGCCAGTCGCTGGCTGTGAGCCACTAATAATGGATTACCTATGCAGTAGCCTCAAAGAGAAAAAGAAGATAATTTTTTATTGGCTCTGCTGTGAATATATATTTTATGATCTTTTGTTCCATGCTAAAGCAGAATCCTTTCTCATCTGGAGGCTGTAGTAGTGAAAACATGGTAGGCAAGTAGGACTGCTGTGGGTTTTTTCCCCACCAAATATGGCATCATCTCTGTAGATGTTGTGGGCCAAAAGGCTCTGATCTCAAAGTCTGAAGAACTCATTTTACTGTATAGGAGGTAATTAACCTTCTGTATGGTGAAACTCGCCCCAAAGAGAATGCCATATGTATTCCTTGAATAAATCTATTCATGCACCTTCCTCCTTCTTCTCTGCCTCTGATGAAAATGCAACATAAAAGTTACCAAGTACAGTCTGTTCACATGGCATCAAATCAACAAATCAGGAGATGAGAAAAAAAAAAAAAAAAAAAAATATATATAGATGTATAACTTCCAAGTTACTAGTCCTCGGTTATTTCTTTCATGTTCAAACTCTGCATACAATGTAAAATAATTTGTAATTTTTTTCATATGTAATTACTTATGAGTTTCCTCTGAGAGGCAAGGCAACCCCCACAATATATTGCTTTTTGTTGTTCCTGAAGTTGCCCAGGTCTCTAACTTCACCTTCAAAATGGGTGGCACAGCCTTCCTGAAAGTGATGGTGTGATTAAATTTCCAAAATATTTTTTTCTGTTCCTGACAACTGTTAATGAGAAACAACTATTAATGAGAAATATGAGTCCAAACTGGGATCACAAGTGACTGTTCTCTCTCACTTGTAGTACACTGCTAGCTAAGGCAAAGTTATTTAATTGGTTCCTAAGCACCTAGTCGTGATGAGTGGGGCTTACGTGCTGAAATATAGGAAAGCACATTTCCTTGTGCTTGCTATTAGCACAGTAGCATATAAATGTAGTTAGAGAACTTCCTAGAAAGCTTCCTAAATTCTTCCTTCTTTGGAAAATGGAAGGCATTATCCTGTAATCTTTATTTTTATCAGAGAACAAAGTTTTAAGGGGAAAAGCACATTACTCATTTCTCATTACTTTTAGTGGGAGCTTCACATAGGTGTGAAGGAAGAATATGTGATTTTTTTTTTTTTTTTTTTTTTGAGGAGGGGGGAATTTTGAAAATAATGCTTAAAATCTCAGTGCTGGTCTAATACATACTGATGCCTCTTACAGAGTAGTGTAAGAAACTGAACTGATACTGTATCCCTGTCATCTTCATCCTGTTACTTGTAATCATTATAAACAGAGATACTGATTGCCTCTGTACATGAAATTGTGAAACATTTCTGTAAAGTGAAAGCAAAGCAGTGTTTTCCATTTTCCAAACACCTAACAACAAACAGAAACTAGAATATTAAACAATAACACTGTACATTTGTTATCCAGGCAAGATTTATAATCCTTACAGGTTTATTCTGATGGGTCTTTTTTACCCTCTTTGAATGAATGTTAAAATAAAAGGAAGCAATATTTTTCACATTAGGTCATTGTCTTTGGGAAGCATCACAATATAAGCTAAAATTATGTCTCTGATTGCTTTCTCTTGAAATGCAATACACTTCTATGAAGCCTTTACATTGGTCTCTCTTGTTTGTATCTTTTCATAAAAAGAATAACCTGTAGAATAGCCATGATGGTATTAAACAAAGGGAATATATTCAAGATTAGAGTTAATAAAAGCCAAATTGCACCAAACTGATATGGATAAAATTTACCAAATGCCATAAAAAATGGAACATACCAGTTTAATGAACAAAGTGTCATTACAGTTTTTATTTCTTAAAAGGAGGGGAAAAAAAGGGTAAAGATAAGAAATTGTATTAGTTCTTGTATTTATTTAGTACAGATATTATAAAAAAACCAACAACCCACCATGCAGACTTTATTTAATGTTTGTAATGATTTAGCATAATATCCTGAAAAATGTAATTTTTCTTCCTCCAAAGGACAGAGTTTATTAGAGGAAAGAGCCACAGCGAAGAGTCTGTATTTTAACACTACTAACTGAACTTATGATAGCGTAGAATTGAAGATGGCATATGATGTAGTTTCTGTTATTAAGAGATGGGAATCCTCTTCCTGGCAGCTGGCTTCTTGGGGAAAACCCGCTGAGTATTTAACATTGCTTCCTCTCTCTGTATAACAGCCTATTCTACAGATAATCCTTTTCCTTTCATAATGATTTGTTTAGTTTCTTTAGGAAAAAACCCCCCAACTTCTGAAGGCCATTAACACTCAAAAAGCCTGCACTATCCTATAAACCAAGTAGGAACATAGTTCTTTTGGAAACTGCTAGTTTATATATTTATAGGGGTTAAATATAGATCAGCTGGAATTGCTAGAGAATAGTACTTACTGCGGTGTCTACTGCCTGTCTTCTGCTTCATAAGTCTTCTTTGGTCTCTACTTGCAGCTCTTCTGGAGGGATAGGTACACAAGCCAAAAGCCAGCCCAAATATTTAAGACTTGTCTAGCTTTTGACAGGAATGGCCATACTTGTTCTTGGCATTCCCCAGTGCTTTGGACACCTATGGAGCCCATAGGGTGTATCTATGTAGTCAATTAAGGGATACTGCAGAGCACATTTCAGTATTCAGTTCTTTGTACTGTTGGTGATGGTACTGTTTGCAACTGGGATCATCTGAAGATGTAAGGGCAGCATTTAGAGGGACAGGCGATAGAACTATATAGCTGGGAAAAACGTATAAGCTGTCTGACATACAACTGTCTTGCTTTTAAAATTAAATATAAAAATACTTGTGTTACATAATACAGTTAAGGTGAGGAATCTTCCAAAAGCCAGAAGATTCAGAGTGAAGGCTGGTGTGCTATCATTAACTTGTCCTCTTGCATATGTCTCTTTCCGCACAGTGTGAGTGAAGTATGAAGTGCCGTCCTCCCCGTTGAATCTTTTGGCTTTTGTCAGGTTCTGTCACAACTCTATCAGGTGTTCTTGCTGTGGGAGTACAGGAAGAATAAATGGTTCAAGACCTATATAGCAATCCTGAAACACATCTGTATGAATTGTACAATGATGCTTAGGGTTGACAAGGGGAGTAAAGACACCAGGTTGTAGCTCAGAGTTGGATAAGGAGAAATTTTTATGTCTAAGCACTTCCTCCTTTGAAAAGATTTTCAAGAATTTTAGGGAGGAAGAAAGTGATTTGATGCCCACAGGGAGGATATGGGCTCTTAAATTCTTTAAAACTGTAATCATCCTTTTATTAGGAGTTTGCCTGCTATGGTAGGATCCTAACCCATGGTTCAGGCTTGGTGGCATGACTGCAGCACAGATACTTCTAGTAACAATATTGGATTTGTAGAATGCACTAGGTAAAAAGATCCCTCCTCATAAAGGAGATGGAATAAATTATTAAAATAAAACATGAATCAAAGGAAAATTATGATATTCTAATCACATGAACAAACAAAAGAGACCAGAAATAAGAACTGTGAAACCAATGAGACTTTGTCCTTTTGTAACATGAATTTTGTACCAATGACATTTTACTGACTTCCAGATAGTTACTTTAAAATTGCATAATTTTTAAAATATTTTTTTAAAATTGTCTTCTTTTCTCTTGGATTTCTGTTTTTTGGTGTTTTAGGGTTCATTGTTAAAAATATATTTGACACGATTTGACTTTCACATGCTGCTTTGTTAATGATAGTCTTCAAGATGTGATGATACTTGCCTTTAATGTTCCAAATACACGCTCTGTATACTGAAGTCAAATGGGAAATATTTCCATCTACAACTGATGGAAGATGGTATCTAGATGTCCTCATCCATAGCAGTTGAAATAAAGAAGACATTATGGCTTATAATAAAAGCTTATGCTAATGAATGAACTTCAGTACTCCAAGGTGCTAAACCTACTTGCCAAAAAAGGTGTCATAAAACTCTTTTTTTTTTTTCCCCAGTGAAAGAGAAATGATAGAACAACTGAAAATTAACCATCATATTTTAAAAGTACTTTATCCACACACACTACACATAAAAGTAACTGCACAAATAATTTAAATGTTGTATTTATTAAATGGCTGTGTATCTATGGCACAATTTTCGTTCTAAAAAGCACAAAAAGCCCACAGCCTTTGGCAAAGTATTTTAGCTCTTGATTCTCTCTCTCTTATCCGTATGTGGTTTAATCTGCCTCAAAGGTCTTGTTCACTTGAGTGTATGCCGTGAATTATTCTCTTCCGATGTGCTGTGTGCATAGCATGTCTGGCCACCCAATGGAAGAAAAAAAGGTTTCCTCAAGCATCAGTATTTTCTTCAAAATGGTCATTTTCATAATTTATGAACCAAAAAGGGCTATAATACCTTCTTACAAATGCGGTCATTTTTTGTAGTTTTAAAAGGGAAAGAAAAATAAATGCTGGGTGCCATCTGGTAGGATATAGGAGCTGCAGGTAAGCACACTAATAATACTTAATGCTACCATAACATGCTGTGTTTTCAGCACTGTAGGCATCAAGTGATGAATTCTCAGAACATTTCCTGTGCTCAAGGTAAATGTTACTAATCTCTTTAAGGAGTCTTGGTCTTGCTGAGAATAATACCTGTGTGCTTGCCAGCCCTGGAACCCCTAAAATCGGCTTAATACTGCATTTGCTGAAGTTTGTTCTTTCTTTGCCCACCCCTTCTTTTTCCTGCCCTTTTCCCCAGCTCAAACTCTGCTTCTTCAGAGAACCCCCAGTGAAAAAAGCAGTCAAGTTATTTTTTCTGAGAGATCTGGGTGAACACAAAGAAATGGTAAGCTCCCGTCATGGTGTAACAAAAGGCAGCTTTCCTTACAACTGCCCAGACATCGCCCCATAGAAATAGTAAATGCTGTTCTGTGCAGTTTGTTATTGTAGTAAATATACATACATATTTGCCAAGCTGGAATCCCTGCATGTTGCTAAGTTCATATTAGCTAAGAGAGACAGGCAGCAGTTAAGTGTAATGTATTGTTACAATTAATGTTCTAGCCTGTGACCATGTTTAATTAATTATTTGTATCACACTAGCAGTATGTTTAGTGTATAATTAATTAGCCCGGAAGCAGAAGAGTGAGGAAGAACAACTTGAAAACTGGTGGTGAAAAGGTTCCTGGCTTATGATAGCTAGCCTGGATCATTCTGTCTGTCTTCATTGTGGAAGCTCTTTCAGTGTTTTTTATTTAAAATAAAATTGATCCCTATGTATTTGCTAAAGAAATTAATGTATCATTGGCTCTGTGTGGGACATTGCATTAGTTCCAAGTCAGCGCAAGATGTATAACGCAAGTACATGATTTTTTTTGATCTCTGTGTTACCTCTTAGGCAGGAAAAACATCAGCTCCTATTCAGTATCTGTCAATGCTCCAAGTGGATGTGTTACATTTTTCTCACTTCCCAACATGACAGACACTGGGACTGTGGCTGTGTCTTGGTCTTTCTAGTTCTGGCAGCTGAATTCTAATACTTGCTCGGGGCTTTCTCTGACAAGTATGCTCTTTGGTAAGGTTGCAAGAAGCTTCCTCTGCCTTTGCACTTAAAAGCACTGCCGAGGCAGCTCTGTTGCTGCTCCCTGGGGCACATGGACAGTGAAGCAGGCAGGAGGGAAGGCGGGCCATGCCCTTGCCTCTCTCTCTCTCTCCCTTGACCTTTGTGTCAATTTGCTAGAATTGGTGGAATTAGGGGAGCAAGCTGCACCCTTTCCAGCAACATAAGCCAGTGCACACTCAGTGGAAAGATCTGCAGGGGAAATCAGCATAGCACAGCGTTGATGTTTCTTCCAGGAGTGCTGAACACACACCATGCAATCTGGAAGACGTGAACTTGGCACCTGACATGTGCCTGCTGAGGTATTAGGAGTGTTAAGTATGGGGAAAACAGACTCTTGTGGAAAGACATGTAACACAAAATACACGTAGGTTGGAAAATGAAAAAACGGTGACTTGAATGTCCACGTCCATGCTCAGTCTAGCACATCCGGACTGCTGGAGTCAAGGAAAAATGCCACTTTACAATGTGCTGTTAAAGTTTTTACTCAATTAACAACAGGATCCAAGTAAATTAAATGCTGATTTCACTTATTCCATTGTTTTTCACTGGGTTTATCTAGCTTGCAAATCAGTGTCATAACTGGATGAGTGAGTCTGTGGTGACAAATAGCCGCACAGATATAAAATGTGACATAAGAACAATGTGGTACATAAGATTCCTACTGGTAAATGCTGCCTAGTTTTGTAACTTGCTGAATGCTACTGAAATCACAGCAACAGCATTAACAATTCAAGTCAGGCATAAGTTTTTCTGTCTCTGAATAGAGATCCCTACAATGCTTACACTCTCTAAATACAGATAATTAGAGGCTGTGGCATAATTCTTTTCTCCCTCGACCTAAAAACAGTCGCAAGTAAAGTCACTGAAGCAATTGGTTACTGTCGCATAAAACTAACAGAATGTGTTGTGCCTATGGTGAGATTCTTGACTTCAATATCCTTGCATTTATTTGGGTGGCAGGATCTTTACATTAGTTCTCAGTCTTTCTTTTTTTTTCTTAAGTGGCATAGTCTCATGGCAACTGTTATTTGGAGGTGAACATCAGCAGATGAAGGGGACAGTTGTGATAATATCTAAACAGTAGGCAGGAATGGGACAATAATGCCAAATTTTAAGATTGGGTGGGGGGGGGGGGGGGTG
>JAVJGI010000032.1:27529055-27551872 GCA_035590275.1 Ibycter americanus | reverse complement strand
TTATTGTTTGGGGAATAAAGGAATCTATGCTATCTACTTTGCTTTTAAGTCACTAAAATGGGTCAATGCTTGAGCTAGCAGTTGCTCTGAAATGACAATGACTGACTGTAATTAAGAACTAATTTGTAGTCATAAAAAAGCCAGATAAGGGGCTATCCACTTCATGAGAGATGAATATAATCAGGATAACTGGCGCAGCTGGTGGCCATAGTCTGTCCTCAGTGAGCACACACAATTCCCATAATTCATAATAGGACTTATGTATCTCTCTCAGAAGGTGAATACTTAAGAAATTTTCCTTTAGATCAATGATTTGAAGTGCAAAAGCTTCTGGAATATGGGGATGGGGCTTGAGGAACACAGTGCAACCATTAATTAATTCTACAGCATTAGCATTCTGATGGATGTCATGTAAATGAATCAGGTAGATGTGTTTTGGTTTGCTAGAAAAAGTCAAGTTTGTTTCAGAGGACTATATTGATGCTGAATGTGCCGTTTTATAAATGTAAGCAGGAATTGACTTCAACTCAAGCCATTCTTCAGTTGTATTTGAATTTGTGGACTTATTTTCCTTAATATCACAGGCAGACCTAGCAGCAATACCCTGTAACCTTTTCATCTGTGATATTCAACTAACTTCTGCATGAAAACAGTCAGGTTTAGTTTTACTGCAGAAAATATATCTATAAAACCCTGTTAACTGTTTTCCTTATGCAAAACAGCAATTATGACCTCTTTGACTTAGCACTTATTCTACAGAAATAAGCAATTGCCATTTGGCTCTATTCATTTTGTACTTTGTTTCACACTTTCTTAAGATGTATCAGCAGACTTTTAATTATCCTGCAAATGATTCTATTAAGCATTCTCCTTGCATATTAAATGCAGAAGACATTGTTTTGAGCTTCCTTTGCCTCCTGTGAATAGAATGTGGGCAGACATAGAAAAATCAAATTATTTTACTAAATGAAAACAACCTGAGCAGAAGAAATCATTTTGAATAATGACAGCTTGGGTGAGAGTGTCACCATTTTCTATCAGTTTGCTCTGCATCACATAGGAGCTCACTTGATGGAATGTTAAAAAAATGTGTCTAGTAAAAATAAGCTGTGACAGTCTCTAAGTAAATGTAATAAATCAGGAGGATTTTCAAAGGGAATAAAAAGTGTCATTTATGATGGTTACAGCTTATACGCCCACTATGATTCCTGTACTGGTACAGTTTATACTCTCCCATGGTAGATAAAATTATTACTTGATCTGTCAAAATGGAGTGACAAAATTTTTGTGGGTAGACAGCGTATTTAAGAATAGTAAAGTTCTATTGTGTGTTTTCTATACTGACTCAAACTACTGTGGAAAACAAGAAATGAGGGAAAGCAATCATTGTTCAGAAAGTTGATATAAAATTGGGAAAAAAAAGGTTAAGAGCAAAAATCTTAATGTTTTACCCATAGGAATCTGGAGAAATAGCAAATAAATTTTCATCTGAAAAGTTATTAATTCAGTAGCCTATGATACCTAAATTCTAGCAGATTTCCTGTAATATAATGAATGATAATCTCAGAAAAAGTTTTTGTTCAACAGGAAGACGACTGTATTAATCTCTCAGTTCCAGGTGTTCACAACTGGATCAAATCCAAGAACTGCCTGTGACTGCATAGTACTAGCTCAGATTTGCCAGGCACGTGTATATGACCAGGACACTCAGGGGATGCATGCGACCTCAAGCACTAAATGTATGGGCAGGTGCACTTCATTGCAGTTTCAGTGAAGGTTGCATATAGGTTGAAAACTCTCTGCTCTGAAACTTGGAAGTGTGAGCATAAAATGGACTCCACGCCATTTCTTTAAAGACCAAAGTTTGCTTTACTTCCAAGTGTGTTTAGGGAGATCATACATTAGGTTTACAAATCATTGTCATTATACAGAAGTTCTGTTTCTCTACTTTTTGAGCACATAAGCGAGAAGTAACCAAGTCATGGTGTATAACTTCTCACACAGATAAAGGCATCTAATATCAGAAGGCTTTTAAAGCTAGTTAAAAATATGGCTAGAATTAAAGTAAGCAAGGTATCAAAAGTAAATGAAGTGCATCTGTTTTGACAGTGGGAAGGAATACTTAGCATTTGGGATGGGTTGTGAAGGAATGTGATGAATCTGCCATGATTCAGAGCCTTTAATTGTGATTAGGAGTGCTTCTAACTCCTTAAACTCACCACGAGCTACAGCTGAAACCTGAATAAAGGCCAGACATACTCTTCTGTACCCTTTTTTCTCTGCTTGCACATTTCGAAAGAACTTCCTGTGCTAAATGTGGAGTTGGAGTTCTGTGCTCTGTTAGAAAAGCCATTTAAAGAATGAATGCATTTGCATATTTTCTGAAGAAATGATCACATTTGAGAGGAAAGGATGGTTCCAACATGAGGAGTAAGCCCCATATTTCAAAATTGTTACTAATTCCCAGTTAATGGATGGCACCAGTTCTTACTGGACAGCTTAAACCCCAAGTACTCTGGAAGGAACATGGTTTTAAAAATTTTATAGTCATTGATCTATAGTGACCAGAAGTCTATCTTTACTTACAAAACAACTGCTTTCTCTGGTCTGGCTGTTCACTGAAGCTATTTTCTATTCACACAGCTGCATAGAGTACTCACATAGCTTTGGTAAGGGAAAAGAGGAGTTGGGAGAGAGGAAGCAATCTGAATTGTGAAACTATTCCCTTCTCTTCAGATGAAAGACAAGCTGTAAAGTGAGTGTCTGGATTTTCCAAAATGCCTAGTGAGATACTGCTTTGGGGATACCTGTAGTGAAGACGAGGTGGTTTTCATGGACTTCAGCTTGCTTCTGTTGCTTGTATAGCTGCAAGAATATTTGTTACAGTACCTGTGGCAAGTAGAGTCAAACTGGACTTCTCCCCATACAAAAAAGGGCATTCTAGGAAAAAGAAAATGTTCCCTTGTACCAACAGAAAAGTCAGCATAGTGTAGTCTCACTAGACGAACAGCAAAATTCATGACAAAAGTAAGCAGAGGACATCAAACACACCATAGATATTTTTTTTTTTCCTGAGAGCAGAGTCTTCTAAATATAGATTATAGTAATTTACTTTCAAACAACTCATTTTCAGCATCTGACATGTTCATTAACCCCAGGTAGAAAAATTATTGTGGTGCATTAATTTTTCACCAATGAAGACATTATTCATATTTGCAAGTATCATTAGTGTCTGCCACTGAGGTGGAAAAGTCTTACTGTCTCTCTCCAAATGGAGGATGCATTAGAATGTTAACTAGGGTCTGCTGAGTTCTGTGGGTTATCAACCCTTGCACACTTTTATGCATTGAATTTTAATTAGACTTTTCTAAAAGTACATCATTAAAAGACATGTTTTATAAGTGACTAGGACAGATATGTAATCCTTTGGTAAAATAAGGTAAAATGTACAAGGATTTAGTGTAAGTATTCTGATAGTTCTGACAATATGAAGGGTACAAGTTCATATATTAAACTGTATGTGTGCTCAGCAATTATAAGAAGGAAATGAGATCAGAGGTATTATAGTCCACTGAGGGGCGAAGGGAAGAGTGTTTCAAAGGTGCCAACAACAGCAGGTATCTAAAGGTAAGTAAGTGAGGTCAGAGAGACTTGGGTGTTTTTCTTCCCACTGTATTATGATAAACCCCTTACATGGTACATTCCTAAAATA
Organism: Ibycter americanus; assembly: GCA_035590275.1. Classification (NCBI taxonomy): domain Eukaryota; kingdom Metazoa; phylum Chordata; class Aves; order Falconiformes; family Falconidae; genus Ibycter; species Ibycter americanus. Next base: position 27,548,160 of record JAVJGI010000032.1, on the reverse strand, counting down.
AAGACTAAGTATTGGAAAATGTCTCAGAATGATTGGCTGCTATCTTTCTGAGATGTTTTTCTGTACATTCTTTCTACCGGATACTCACAAAGTCTTTTATTTTATTAAATCTTTATTTAAACGGTTTTGCTTTGGATTTATCTATGACCTATTTTTTTAATCCTTTGTGGAATAAAATAGTCCTTCTTCTAGCTGTTGTTAAAGACATGATGAAAAGGAGAGCAAGTTGAAAAAATGTTGCTCTACTTAAATTTTTTCACATTAAAACAATGCTCAAATTTTATTCCCTGAAGTATAAGACTGTATGTCTGTACAGTGGCTAATCTTTCAGAACATTTTTTTTGTAGGTAGAAGGGTGAATGCGTGTCTTACTGATAAATATGATTAAATCTTAGGAGCCAAGGGGAACTGACATCCCCTTTAATAACGCTTGTAAAACTTTTGAATCAATTATTCCCCGGTTCCCCGGTTCCTTCCCCTTTCGCTTGCAACGTCCAATTTCTACTTAAATGAAAGAGGGCATGAACTAGCTGGATGCAGAAGCTGCTGAGGACAGTCAGCAAGTTCACTAACGGGAGTCAGCATAACATGATGGAAACCATACCTGATTCTTTTCTGTCCCCAGATCACTCTGGTTTGGTTTTGCTTCCCTCCTGGTATTTTTCAGTATAATAAAAGCATCAAGCTGGCAAAAAGCATCAAAAGAAGAAACTAGTGAATCAATCCAAAGTTATTTTCTGAATAGTCTGTGGCATTACTAATGCAGCTGGGATGGGTCTTTCATTGCATTGTTTTAAATTAGGTGTCTTGTCTATGTGAATCTTTTATACACCAGTGGAGTCAATGGAAAGGAACAGTCACTTCTAAAGAAAATGCCCATTTTTCAGGGCCACTGAAGGCAACCAGACTCCTGGGTATAGGATTTCATGAGCAGGGGGTGGATCATGACCAGCGTAGAAAGGGTGGGTCATCTCTGGAGGAACCCATCTCCTTGTTAATAAAGCAGGCTGGAGAACCAGCTTGGCCTAGAGCAGTGATGGTGAACTTTAAATATTTGTTTTAACTTGTTTTAACAGTTATTGTTAGACCATCCCCACTAGTGGTTGCTGGAAGAACCTTTCACTGCACATCAAAACCATAGGCATAAACAAGTGATATATCAACATAGCTCATTAACTAAGAAATTATTTATTTTTCCCTAATTGGAAGATAGCCCTATTTAAATTTGAGAGTGGGATAGCCCATAATTTTCTCTATTGCAAGAGAAGGGTGGGATATTACCTTCTCGAGCACTCCTGTCTCCTCTATATATGACTTTTATCAAATTTTTAGCTGGTGAATGATTGAATTTGCATGAGAAATGCCTAAATGTTAAATGGTGTAGTATGTACCTAGGAATCTGATGGCAAGTTGTGACATCAGACACAAACCTTGGCTTCAAGATGAAAATAGTTATAGCAGATTCATCCATTCTTAGTAAGGAGCTGCACTACTAGGTTTGTGACTTCTTATTTTTTACCACTCTCTGTGAGGTATGTCAGATCTTTATGATTAAAAAGAAGATTGTATTCTTTTCTTGGTAATGTAGGTAGTAGTATACAATGTGAAATGCCATGAGAGTCTCCTGGGAGATAAAAGACCTTGGGAAGAAGCGTTAGAAACAGTAATTGATATTGAAGTTGTGTGAGAAGAAATTAATATATGCAGGGGGATACCAAGAACAATGTGATCATTATCTTATACTGTACTTGCATAATTCTGGATTCTGTACCAGGTTTCAGTGATGTGACTCCAGGTAAAATGGAAAGGAATCACTCGGGTAATGCTAATGTTGAGAGTTTTGGAAAAGCGCTCTTAATGTTTATTTGCATTGGATGAACAGGGAGAAAAACTGGATCACAAGCAGATGTGAGCAATTTTTACTGTATCATCATTTCTTCTTTGGTATTTAATTTCGCACTAAGCCAACAGTGCCTCTGTGGAAACTACATAAACCAAGACAACTTTTGTGGCTACCCATTTTGAAGTCCAATTGGAAAATGAACCCTTTGAGCTTCATATATCAAAATAAGAATAATCTTTTTAGGCTTTGTTGCATTACTCATGGGTTTGCTTCGTTGTAAAAAATCAGTTTAACTGATATTTAATTTTGTTTTGCTATCTCTATTTCTTTAAATAATAGTAGTACATCTCATTGCTGATTATATAAGTAATGGAAACTTTGGTCCGAGCCTGTTTGGTTTAAACACCTGTTAATTTTTGTACATACAAATGATTATTTGATCATGTAATAGCATGATGTTCATATAGAATGACTGGTTGAATAGTTTCAGATGTTGCTTGTTTAATTTTGATATTATAATTTGGATGTTCTGGGCATCGTAAGTCCATATATGAAACATTTGTTTAGCCATCTTTTCAATACAGTTTTTCCTATGAAAAAGTTTCTAGGAACTAGAAAGTTAGTTGAATACTTAACCATTGTACAATTTAATTACACCCATTCTTTTCCTGGGTTTTACACAACACAAAAGCTATATATTGCATTTTCATTTGTTTGTCTTTGAGCTCAGCCATAGAAAGTTATTCTCATCTCTAGATAGTTGTATTATTTAAGCACTTTTTGTTTTGATGGAAATTACTTTAGTAAGAAGAAATTTACCGCTTTGACTGCGATCAGGGCCACAGCTCAGTCCGTAACATTCACTGCTGACATGCCTATTCCCTACCTGTCAGAATGAAATACTAATGGTAGGTCCTATCAATTCTGACATTGCTTTCTTATTTTTTATAACCAAGGTCACTTTGCTTCCAGTTTACATTTGGCATGCAAATAGAAATGAAAATATGAAAAGGATTATTATTTTTTGCAGCAAATTTGTGCTGATCGTGTCTTATTTTAATATTTTTCATTTCAAGAAATAAAACATTTGAAAAATTTAAGGTGATAGATAAGGCATTTACTTGTTGGGAAACACAAAAAAGGTGCTTTTTCATCTTTATTATTAAATACACATGCAAAATCAGACTGGCTGATCAGCTGGTTCTTTTCTCAGCATCTATGTTATTGCATTCATGTTTAAATGAATCATTTGAAAGATGTTTAAGGACTATTGTCTAGCCCTTACAAACTATCTGTTCACAAAGAGTCTAAAGGAAGCTTTAGTCTCTGTAGGAAAGGGAAGGGATGGTCTTTTAGGGTAAAAGACATTGCATTTCTCTTGAACACACCAAGGGAGGCTTGCATTTCAATTCCCAGGGCCTATTTTTCACCGAAGCTTTGTTCTTTAATCATAATTTTCATTATTGTCTGCTTAGAATCATGTCCTCGTTTTTTATACTCAGAAGTTAGAAGCCTTGTTTATGCTTCTGAAGACTGGAAGAACAGCACCATGGGAAACCAATGTCCTTGTTTTATCTGTGTGCTCAGGTGTAGTACAGGCAAAGCTGCTAGCATTACACTGCCGATGACCTCTATCATATTTTAATGGACTGTCTCTTTAGGTAGCCTGAGAGAAGTAATTTAGCCTGCTTAAAGTTGGTATTTTGGAGGAAAGCTTTCTGGCTGTTACATGTTTCCAATTACAATTCTCATGATATTAGACAGAGACCAATCTGTTTCATTTAGATGATTTGTGTCTGATTTTTTTTCTTTGTTTCTAATACAAATTAAAATTCTCAATCTTTAGCCACCCAGAATAAGGCTATTTTAGCACTGCTCTGAGAAAGACAGTCTTGTAAATTGGGACAATATAATGGTTTTGTATAAAAACCTTCTAATTTATTGCAAAACTATGAAATATTGTATTTGTTTTATTAAGAAACACCAATAAAAGGAGTAATTTTCATGGTATCAAACAAGCTGCTCTTGTGATGGAAGAGCAGAAGGGTTAAATGTGTTAGATACAATTTTTAATTTTTTTTTGCCAGTAACAAACAAGAAGTAATAATGCATAAACATAGGCAAAACTGTTTAGTTGTAGTTACCTTACTACAGTTTTCAAATACCATCCCATGTGCAATCTGAACAATCTCCCCTCCCGTGAAGTAGAAATAGAAATGCATTCCTACGTTCTAGAGCATTGTTGAATTGGTTGATACCTGTAAGACCTTTCAAATGCTTGTAAGGAAGGTTCAGAATAAATGCAAAGGATTAAATAATTTAATAATGAGTATTACTACTACTTCAGATGGTATCCTTTACTTGAGGAAAATGTAAAACAAGTCAGGATTTTTCAGCAGCACTGAATTTGTGCAGACCCGTATCATCACTGGTTTTGCCTACTTAGTGGATAAAACCAGACAAAAGCTCCACTTTTGGGGCATTTTTTGTTATAGTCAGGATGCTGATTTGTGGCATAATTTCTGCAATTTCATCCTTATTGGAGAAATTCCTTTATTAAATTTTGACTTTTTGTATTTTATTTTTGTTAGTATCAAAGGAGATTTCATGGGCTGGAGAAGGCAGAACAAGAAGTACCTGTTATTACCATCACTTTCCTTTTCACAGTCAGTGGGACTTTGTGCTGCTTTACGTAATCAGCTTTGCAATACTGTAGAAGTCTGGTTCCTGAAGTAGACAGGGTATTTCAGCAGACATTTTGGTCTAGCAAATAGCTTGACTGCTTCAAAACTGCAGGATTTTCTTTGGTATATTGAGGTTTCTCTGATCTCAGGAATGGGAGAAAGTGTGCAGTTGGTGAAAGAATGTCATGTTGGGAGGGCATCGACTCTGAGGTCTGCCCTCAGCTTTGCACCTGGTGTTTCAACAGCCTTCAGCAAGATGCTTAGTGCCTTCATCCTTCAGTGTCCCACATCAGAAAGGTGTAAGTGTATTTCATAATGCTGGAAGACACTGAAGTCCTACAATAGAACATACAAAATGGTATTTTGCTTCTAGGAAAAACTGATACAGCTTGTGGTCTTTTCTGTGCTATTTCTTTATGCAAAAGTAATTTTTTCCTTTTTTTAAATTAATTAAAATAAAAAGTTGTTTTGATTTCTGTTTCCCTTCCTTCAGAGTCTCTATCCAGCTAAATCTAAAAATAAGTAAGCAGATGAAAGTAAAGCAGAAGTAAGCTTTCTGGGCAGTATTTAATCTTTGTTATTTAGCCAGAAGTGTCTTTATTAGATTTGTTTTCATGTCTTGTGTACGATGTGGTGAAGCCTAGGTATTACAGGTGTATAATTTTAAAATGCCACCGCTCCTGAAGGAAAGAACTATCTTTTTTCTTTTCTTTCTTGATTTTTGGGGTTTTTTTGGGGAGGAGGGTGGGGAGCAGGCAGGAGCGGGATATGAGCTCAGTGTTATTCAATGGCAGTAGCCTTGCAGAGTGAGAAAATCCATGGAAGGCATGTAAAGGATCACTTTCCATTTTGTTGTTAAAGAAAAGGCCTCAAATTATTCCCTTCTTGAGTAGTAAGCCAAAAGCTTCTATTGTAATGTGTGTACCCGGCATTGTATCTTTTCCCTTTCAGACAGAAAGGAATAGACTTATTTATCTAATCTGTCAATCTAACCTATGCATTTCTGATGTACACATTTACCAGAGGTCTGAGCACTGTTTGTGCTGCTCTGATTTATAGAGTTCTCACTGATATATGGCCTTGATGTTCCTCCTCTTCTGTTTTTTAGCTGTCGGAGGCTCTCTTTTGACTGTTATTTGTTAAGTCTTGTTACTACTAGGCTCTAATTATAGCTCCCATTATTTTTAGGAAAATGCTGAAATACAAGCTCAAAAGGGGCTTTAGAAGTGCACAAATGAGAATTAGAGATGTGATAAGCGCTCATCAATAGGCTACTGGGTCTTTTCACTTACCATCATTCAAATAATAATTAGAATATTTAGATGCTAAGTACATTTCTGAGAGAGAAAAACAAATGGAAAGTTTTTTTTTTTTTTAAATGTATATATAAATAAAATATAATAAAGATCTTCACTTGTGTGGATTGACACACAGTATGGAATTATGTATGTTTTGCCTTTGTTTTGCAGAACTGTTCTTTACAGGAAGTATTGCATGCTTTTTATAGTAAATGAAACTGCTAAATATGGATTATGTAGGAGCTGAATTGGTAAAAGACCTGCAGAATGGCTCTGTATTTAAATGCAAAATGGAAGGGGACAATCTAAATTCTTATGTTAGGGACGGTCAAAATCATTATTTCAATCTGGTTTTGACCATAGAAAATTATCAGGGAGAACTTTTAGAAAGCAACTGCATGAAGAAAAGAAAATTTAGTAATGAAAATAGAGCAGACTGTAGTGCTGAATAAATGATAACTAAAAAGTAAAATAAAACATTTTCTAGAAATATCTGGAGCAGTCACCAGTATGCACATCTTTCATAATCCATATGTAAAAGCATTACCAACTGCCCATGTTTCACAATCAGGAAAGCTGTGTGAAAGCTATGTGGTTAACTGTGGCTGCAAAAATTCTAACTTTGCAAGGATGAATCTAATTCCCTTGCCATTTCTTCACAAATATTGGAAGCAGCAGATATGCCACTGCTGCATTGATGGTAAGACCAACATTTTACTATAAGATGTTTTGAATCCCCATCTTACAAAGCATTTAGTTTTTATAACTGAAGCCTTGCTCTCTTGTGACTATTGACTCTCCATGAGGCTAATTCTGCAGTAAATATTTTTTCCTTTACCAGTGTAAACGTTTCTGATTTTTTATGCGTCTCACCCCCCTCTCTATATGCCTAGTGATCTTCCCTATAGATCCCTTCTGTTTGGATAAGTGTGTGCATCAGATGGCAAAGAGTTGGCTGCTGGTTTACATGTTGCAGGGATCAATCCTTCACTGATAGGGCAATGGACTGGATGACCTAAGATATGTCTTTCATCTTTATTTTATCACTGCAAAAGGCAAGTGGGCGTGCAAATCCTAGCTCTTTGCCAAAGCCATCTGCTCAAAAATATTATACAAACAGACAAGGAAGGTTTAAACTAATTGCAACTTTTGTCTGTTTATGAAAATTATTCTTTGCTACTGCAATCATATATCTGGGCTTCCCCTAGTTGTGTCATCTTTTTAAGTCAAAAAATCTCATCTGGTCACAAGCTGAAGACTTTGGGTATTTTTCAGTGGTTTGTGAATGTCCCTCAGTTCAGCAGGAACACTAGTAGATCCTCTGATGGCCAATCAGTTCAATGCTGTCAGTGCGCAAAGACTGCATGTATTTTTTCCTACATCACAGATAGCAGTATGGAAACGCTACATTAGGCTTTTTATTAAACTGTTGCCCTTCCCTTGCTTTTGCACTTCAAAAGGCTGGTCTCTAGGGAAGAGCTAGGATTCAAATCAATACACAATTTTATCTTTGGCCTAGGAAGCTCTTCACATGCACAAAATGGTGTATTTTGCCTGTGTTGAGAACAACAGTTAGTTTCACATGGACTGAAGAAATTGGACTGAATGTAACCTATTTCCGGGTACTCCCAACAAGCCAGAGAACGGTACTTCTGAACTTCCATGATCTGCTCTTTCTCCTGGTGCTCCCTCTGTCCTGTGGGCTCTCTGATCTCCTGATCTTATCAAGAAATTCCTCTGGAGTGAAGTGGACAGTTTCCCTAATTGGAATGAGTTGTCCCCTCTTTGCATGTCTGGGCTGTGCTGGAGAGCCATCCCCAATCCTCAGCTTTGTAGCAGCCAGATAAGGACTGGTGCCTACCCCCATCCAGCAGGTCATGGTGCTCGGCACTGAGGCTGTACCGTGTTATTGCTGGCTTTTTGGGTGACAGATGGAAAGCCATAAGCTTTGTCACCAAGTGTTGCCTGAACCAGTAACAGTTGTATGTGCAGTTCAGGGTGTTGGTGTGTTCAAAATTATATCTGTGTGTTTTTGTTGTGTTCATGTGATATTTTAAAAAAGAAAAAAGAAAGAAATCTCTTCACTGGTTAAAGAGAGCTCCCTTTAAAGATTGTATACATGAAAAAAGAAAGCTGTTTACATTGTATTTTTTTGTTGCCAGGAATTTTCAGTTTGAGGTATTTTTCTTTACAAGCTTTCAACCAACTCTTCATGGCTTTTCTCTCTGCAAGTGGTAACTGCAAAAATATTTTTAGCCGTGTATTGTTTTAGAGGTATCAGCTCCAGTGAAACTGTCCTCTGTATCTAAATAAAAGGCAAATAGTTTGCCCGCTGTATATGTGCTGAGAATTTGATCACACTTTTAACATTCTCTAAAGTAATTACATTAGTTTTCTGTTCTGTCAGTCTCTATTTCAGCATGTAGAAATCTTTTGCTTTCAAAAGTCTTAAAGAATGGTTAAACTACTTAATCTGATTATGTATATGCATGCTGCCATTTACTTATTTTCATATCCTTCACTAAATTAAGCCTTTAGCATTGCTCAGCAGTTTAGCCTCTAGGAAACTAAGGACTATTTGCTTAGAATATGTGAGGATGTTCATTATAGAAAGCAACCACCATGTTTAACTAAGTATTGGAAGTTTTTTAGTATTGTATTAGTACATAATTAACATTCTTACAACTAGCTTAATAAACAAATAACAATTAAATTTCCATCTATGGCTTACTTTACAAAGTCACCCCATCATGCATTACTCATGGGTTTGCTACTTCGGGCCACGAAGATGATCACTGGGCTGGAGCAGCTCTTCTATGCAGACAGGCTGAGAGAGTTGGGGTTGTTCAGCCTGGAGAAGAGAAAGCTCCAGGGAGACCTTATAGCAGCCTTCCAATACCTAAAAGGGGCTTACAAGAAACCTGGAGAGGGACTTTACAAGGGCATGTAGTGATAGGACAAGGGGGAATGGCTTTGAACTAAAAGAGGGGAGATTTAGATGAGATATTAAGAAGAAATTCTTTATTGTGAGGGTGGCGAGGCACTGGCACAGGTTGCCCAGAGCAGCTGTGGATGCCCCATCCCTGGAAGTGTTCAAGGCCAGGTTGGATGGGGCTTTGAGCAACCTGGTCTAGTGGAAGGTGTTCCTGCCCATGGCAAGGGGATTGGAACTAGATGATCTTTTAGGTCCCTTCCAACCCAAACCATTCTATGATTCTATGAAAATCAGAAGCTTGTGTGGATACTTGCATAGACTTTAATGCATTTGAAATGCATTTTGATGGATGTTTCCATCTGTTGATAACCATTTTCTTATCTGACATCAGTGTTTTCTCTTTTACTGTTCCTAAAGAAGTTGAATTATTTTGAAAAGAGAAACTTGTCATGAAAGGAGATTTTCAACACAAATTGTCGATATTGTTTCATGTGCAAATTTCAGCTTTACCTTTTCAACTTCCCAGTACTGTTTTATGCCTTATGACATTTGTGTCAGATCTATTTTTGTTTCACAATGCAGGCTATATTCTTGTACACTTCAGACTGTATGTCATCCTTCTATGCTAAAGAGAACTGGACAGAGGTTAGGATGCTATCTTTTTCAGGCTAATTAAGTTCCAGTGTAATCATTATACGTAGCCTATGTTTGCTTATTGAATATAAAACTTGCTTTGAGCAGGAACTTGGATAAGATAACCTCCCGAGGTTGCTTCTGACCTGAATTATTCTGATTCTATGAAAACAAAAATCGAAGGTGTGTGTTTATTGTAGAGTGAAACATTTCATTGCCTAAAATTCTGTTTTTTGAGAAGTCAGAGTTTGTTGTTAAACATTTTGACTCATGGTAACAGAAAATGAGATTTCCCAGAAGAAAACTGTAACTCCAACATGAGCACAACTAAATACATGCTTAAAATTCCCATCCTCCAGTGTCTCGGACCTCGATCCTGCAGAAAATGCCTGTTCTCTTCAAGGCCATGTAGCCCACAGAAGGCAAACTTGTTTTTCTCAAACACAGTCCTATCCGTTTTAAAAAAAGTTTGAATTGAAGTGGAAGACTGTAATTTAAAAATAAAAGTCCCCACAGTTGCAGGTTGTGGAGAACTCATGCTGTATAAATTTTTTAGAACACAAATATTTCAGTGGCTGAGTTGATGGATGAACTTGGCAGCCTGTCCTCAAACGATCTGGGATTTTTAGAAAAACAAAAAACAACACCCTTAATGCCAGGCTCTAAACTGTATTTAATAAAAAATAAGAGCTGTGTGCAATGTGCTTATTTTGCTTTTTTTGCTATGAGACCCATTGCTGCATTCAGCCATTAGCTTCTACCTCATTCTGTCAATATCCAGGATAGGAGAGCCAATAAGCCACCCTGGCTGCCTTCAGGAAGATGTATACTAAGGAAAGAAAACCAGCTACAACTTAGCCGTGACTGTCTTAACTCTTTTTCCTCTGGGTTGGCTGATCATGCTTATTCTCTTATTTGATCTAGAGAACCTAAAAACTAAATCAAATGTGATCAAAACTCCCTTATGGACAAGATATCAGCCTAGCACGGGGCTACTGTGAGCACAGTATACATATTCAGCCACTAAGCAAGACATATGAGCTTGCCTGTGAGGTGGATAAAAGATCTGTGGGTTTTGTATGCTTAACCTTCTCTATGTTAAGTCAAAACAGATAATCCTGGCCAAGCAGGCAGGAAGGGCAAGGGAATATGAATAGGGTGTGAAGAGATCATGGCCTCTGCTCTTCATAGAATCATTTCCATTTGGTTTTCTAAAGCCAGAATATATACAGAGAGTCTTCTGCCTCCATGTCCTTGGGCATTTGCCTAATAACAGGGTTTTTTTTTCTGTGTATGAGATTCCACAGGACTGCTTACATGCAACTTATTAAACACCCATCTAAAAATGTATAATCAATTTAGGTTAAGATTATAAGCATTAAACTTCACAGTTTCTTCTCCTGCAGTTTCCATTGCCATTAAGACTGGGAGCTACAAGAGAAAAGTGCATGAAGCAATGCTTTACTAAACATGCAGGAAATTTAAAGTCGGGAAACTGGTCCTTGGTTGTGTATCCACCTGTGCAATAGTTCACTGACTTCACTTCTTCCTTTCTTAAACTGGTCTGTGTCACAGGCAGTTTCAATATAAAAATATACATGGCTGGCAATAAATCCACATGCTTTCTTCATTGCGCCTCTTATAATATGTCAGATTTTGTGCAGTCAATCAAATAATTTAAGTTATGTGGCTTTATTTACTGGAGAGTACTACAAACTAGTACTCCATGTCATTACTGAAAAATAATTAGAAAAAAAAGTTTGGCAGGGGGCTGGGGTAAGAAGAAAGCAATTTAATTTCTCTACAGCTTAGGGTTCATGCTCAGTTAATTACAGAATCATCTAATCACAGAATAATTGAGGTTGGAAAGGACCTCAGGAGATCTCTAGTCCAAGCTCCTTCTCAAAGCAGAGCCAGCTGTGAAATCAGACCAAGTTGCTCGGGGCTTTATCTAGTCAGATCTTGAAAACCTCCAAGGATGGCGACAGCACAACCTCTCTGTGCAACCTGCTCCACTGCTTAGCTGTCCTCATGGGGAAAAAGTTTCTCCTGTGCAGTCAGATCTGCTCTGATTTCAGGGTCAGTTGTTGCTAATCCTCCGAGGGTGCACCACTGTGAAGAGCCTGCTCTGTCTTCTGCATAACCTCTTTGTAGCCACAGGGGTCTCCTGGTATGTCTCCATGAAGCTGTCTCTTCTCCAGGCTGAACAAGCCTTGCTCCTCCAACCTCAGAACAAATGCTTCAGCCCCTGACCATCCTGGTAGCCCTCTGCTGAACCTGCTCCAGTTGATCAATGTCTTTCTTGTATTGGGGATGGGGCAAAGCTGGACAAGGGCTGAGTAAAGTGGGGTAATTGCTTCCCCAGATCTCCTGGCCATACTCCCATTCATACAGCCAAGGATATTGTTGTTCTCTGCTGCTAAGGCACTTGGCTGGCTCATATGAAAGTTGGTTTCTCCCCAGTCGGTCAGTTCCCAGCCCCTTGTCATTGTGAGGAGTGTAGGACTTCACATTTCTCCTTGCTCAGTTTCATAAGGCTGCTGCCTGCCCATTCCTTTAGCCTGAATGGCAGACCTGCCCTTGAACATGTTGACTGCTCCCCCAGGTTTGGTCCTCTCCGTCTGCAAAATATTGCTATGAGTTTCTAATACAGCCATGTCTGCTATATTTGTTACAGTAGAAATAAAGCAATACAATTTAGGCTCAGTGTTTTGACAATATAATTTTTTGTTTATATTGTAGTTTTAAAGATATGGAGCAGAAAGCTTAATAAAACTTAACTAAATCCACTGTGATTTTAAAACCCAGTATGACATTTAAAATACATTAAAAATATTTTTGTGTGTCAAATATGTATTTTATTTGGGTTAAATTTTAATTCTTACATCATGCTCTTCGCATTCAATTACATTAGGACCCTCTGTGTTAAGACTTGCTGTTGGAAAAAGGTAGATACCCTTCTGTTTCCTGAGTGTGTTACTGAGTCAGTACATGGGCTGTAAAATGTATGATGATGTCCATTTTACAAATGGATATGAAAACTCTAAAAAATAATGGTTCAGTGCAGAGTCCCATGGGGGTGGAAAGGGAAGCCAAATCACAAGTCCCATTCCACTGCCCAGGCGTTAGATTAATCTTCTTTCTGGCAGCTATTTAATTCAGAATAGATTTAGATCAGAACTTTTGTTTGAACACAGTGGCCATTTAATCATGCCAAAATGTTTCCACTGTTCCCATTTTTTCTTTCATTACATTGTGTGCTAAAGAAATTATAATCAGCAAAGCACTAGAATTATCACCTGGCTATCCTGAATCATAATGAAGTACTGTGTGGCATTTTACCATTCCAACTCCTGATTTGTGGTTAAATTTGATATGCAGCACACTGAATTCACATTATTGTGTAAATATTCTCATTATAAGCTATAATTTGCTTTTGATCTGAAAAGGTCATAAACATGCCATCGGTTATTTCATAGTAGTATATAACGATTCATTGTTTTTTTCTTCACTTAGAATGGGAGGTATCTGCAGTAACTGTATGGTAATGGCTGGCAAATGTTGACTTTTATCAATGGCTTGTGTTTGCTTCACGCCTTCAACTCCTACATATTATAGCAGTGATTGCTGTTTCTGTTTTATTCTATGGTGGTTTAGTATTATACTGGATATACTACTTTGCATAATGTTATCAAATTCCTACTATTAGGCCTTGGAAAATATTCAGCTCAGATTCCAAACTGTTTTGAAATAATGGTAAGTTTAAATCTAATTTGCAGTCAATCATTCAAGGTCCATAAATGATGTCAACCATCAATTTCATGTATCTTTAATTCTGTTCTGAAAAACAAACATTTGAATTTTATCTGTTTTCTGTCCTATCCCAAAGCCTGTTTTTCACTTTTTCTTGTTTTACTATTCCTTCTGGTCCTGTCACAATCTCTCCATGAAAACAGAGTAATGACTGTGGTACAGAAGCTTTTATGAGAAAGTGCTTTAGCATCTCATGAGACTGAGAGGAGGAATTTGTACTCATACTGAGCCAGAAAGTGAAAGAAGTAGCAGGTGACTCGTTTCTCACCTAAAATCTTGGTGATAGGCAAGGTACTGAGGCAGCAAGAACAGAAAATAGCTTTTTTGCTATTTTAGTTCAAGTTCTTGCAAATTATAGGTAAACACTGCTTGGACTTGTCCCAAATCCAAATGCATGCTTTACAATGAAGTAGAAATGCAGAACAGGAAGACTTGTTAAAAGTACAGGATCTTTGGGGGCATGTCAGAAGCACGGATCCTTTGTTCAGACAACATAGATCAGTTTAATTAGCCTCCAACGTTGCATGTCTAGGCTAAGACCTGTGAGATTAAGCACAAATTAGGCACTGGCTAGGACTGCCAAAACCTACCTACAATTCAGGATTTTGCAATACTGCAAGCAGTATGTGTTTCAGCACTTGAGCTCGCAGGGAAGAAGCACTTGTACTGTGGGTTCTTCCCTGACTGTTACGGAAATAGAAATGCCAGTTGGCACCAGAGCAGAAGCCCATGCAGTGAGTTCCTAATGGAAAGCAGGGAAGAGTTAAGGGATTCCACTTCCCGCCAGCAAGCTGTGATGGGAATCTGAACCCCAGTGCAATGTGTGTGCATTAAGTGATACTTCTGATTCAAACTTCTAAGTGAGGCGGTGCAACTTGTTGACTCATGGGGGGTTTTTTTGTTGTTTTTTTTGGTTTTTTACGTGTCTCTTTAACAACCTTTTCATTTTGGTGTTGTTGCTAGCACTTTCTTGGAGCAATTTGCAGGAACAAGTGCACTATGTAACCCAGAATTAAGAAGTTTGATACTTAACTTGCAGTTTTATTTTGTGACTTTGCTCTCCTGCTGGTGAAGTACGTCCTCTGTATTTAAGGAGTTTTTCTGAAGACCATCACGTAATGTGGCTATTATTAATTGCATTATATATAAGAGTATTAATAAGCCCAAATCATAAATGAGGAATGACCATACTGGTATCTGAAGTTGGTGTCCCAAATTCAGTTGAGTTGTCATGTTAGCTGAATACACGGGTGCTATCTTACAAGACCTCTACTCAGACATTTCATTACATGCCCTTCAAAACGTATAGGGAGGTGATGATCAAGGATTTTGGTGCTGTTTGAACTCTCTTCATACACAGCAGCAATTGACTGATGCGCTTTATTTTCAATCATTATAAACAGAAATAAGCAAGCAACACTCACTTTCCTTTTCCAGAGTATGTTGAAAAACAGTTTTTGTGGCTTAAGACAGCTACTTTTATGTGAGTTTCTTCTGCAGCTTCAGAATTTTGATAGAATCTTCAGGGATATGCTGTGGATTGAATCCTGCTGACACTGAATTTACTCCAGCCAAAGGTTTTAAAATCAGAAGCAAATATATATCTAAGAAAAGTGCCTCACTGATGGTTACCTCATCAATTAAAGAAATATATACAGGGTTCCCTTCACTGGGATCCTCAACATTTTGATGATAGGGGAGTGGGTGTATTTACTGTGTAAGTTATAGCTGAAATTCCTAGACTGTATTTGCTGTGTGTTGTCCAGAATTTTAGTAATATTAGAGATCAAGCAGAAAAAGCCCAAATTTTTCTGGCAGACTACTCTTGGCATCAGTTTGTCTGGAACATCCATTTATTTCCACTATTGTCTCACATGACAGAGAAACGCACATAACATTCTTATCCTCAGATGTACGTTACGTATCTGGATAAGAAAGCCTTATAGTTCCTTGTGGTGGTTGTTCATTATTTCTACCTTGACACAGAAGTCGGTTGACAAAGCTCACTTTTTTTTCCTTATTTTTTTTTTCAGAAAAAGAAACAAACTATCTCCCTCATTTACATTTATATTTAATTCCTGAGAGGAGATGTCCTTTTCTGAGGACCAGGGAACAGATTTGTGTCCAGATAGACTGTTTACCAGTATCTGCCTTTGAAGGCCTATTAATTAAAATGTGGATATATGCCTACCCAAGTCTGTTTAAATATGCCTCAAATATGTCTTAATTTAAAGATTTACACTTATGCTTTTAGACCAACAGCATACAAAAATAATAAAAATAGTAATTTGTAAGATAATTTTTGTGGTGAAGGAAATTATTTTTGTATAATTAACAAAAAATGTAGGAACCATCAATTTTTAAAACTTTTGCCTGTGAATGCTTCTTAATAATTGCATAATACTGAAGACAAGCATATTAGCAAAATGCATTGGTGGGTTTTTTTTTCTTGCTATTTGTTGTTAGTGATGGATCTGTATGTAGCCATCCTTTATATTCCAAGCTATTTCTAGAACAGGTGCTTGCTTTTGCTGAAAAGGCACATGAATGGCAAGGTCTGAGGAGTAGGATCACGTCAAAATATCCAGAAGTCAGCAGGAAAATCTTTTCTAGTTAGAGGGCCTGCACAAAGCTCAACATTTCAATAGTGCCTCATTTAATTCAGGATACAAATGAGGATTGAATACTGCCTAGGACTACACATAGCTTGCAGAGTCCAAGAAGGGGGAGAAACAGAAAAAGAGGTTTTGTATAAGCATAAAATTGAAGTTGGGAGTAAGTTCCCTAACATTCAGGATAAAAGAAGGTGGTAAAAATTGTTTAAAAAAGCCCTCTTTCTTTATGCTTAAACATGCTGGTTAATATTCTAGCCTGACTGAAGTCAGGAACAAGCTCTCGCTGACATCAGTGGAGCCAGGATTTCACACTCTGGCTGAGGGAAGCCGTAGATCTTTATTTCTGTCTTTCTTTAGAACTCTGACTCCAAGGAGCTATTTGCTTTGCGTTTGAATTTGCCCACGGGGGATCTGCTTTTCACTTCAGTAGGCGTAGATCAGTCCCTTCCTGCCACTGCCTGGCATGAAGCTGGGAGCCTTCCCCTGCGTGTGTGTGTGCGCGTGCATGGAGGTGCACCCAAGAAATGGCATTTTTTCCTTCTATCCTTTGTGATTATGTCAAGGGGAGATGTTTATAAATGTGCTATTTTTATTTGGGGTTTTGTTAAGGATGTGGTGTTCTGAATCAATATGTCTATTTTAACATTAGTCACCATACTACAGATAGTACTGCCAAGTGACTACAGCCTATGACAGAGTCCAGCAGAAACCACCAGTGTTGGGAGTCTGTGGTAGCTGGTCTTTATGCTCAAAAGCCACAGAGGAAAGTGGTATGGGAATGAAACTCTTTAGTTTTTGATTAATTGATTAGATTAATAATTTTAAAAAATGTATTCATGGAGGTTAAGCCCCTGAAAGTGTTCGAAGAACTGTCAGTCTCTTTCAAGGCAATAATAGTAATAAATTAAGAAAGCAAAAAAAAAATCTCTGCTTTTCAAACTTTCCTTTCCCTGATTTTCTGCCTTCCTCTTGCTCTTTCCCTTTTCTCCCCTTCCTGCTCTTCCTGTTTCACAAAGGCAAATTCTTCTTTTTTTTTTAATTTTTTTATTCCTCATTTAGCATTTTGTTTGTGCTAGTGTTGCCTTTCTGTTTAGGAAATACGAAACAGTCAGTATTCCACAGCTGCAAAGTTACTGCTATCTTGAGGCTGACACAGAAACAGATACAGAGCTATAGTCTGTTTAAATGGAGATTAAAATTTTATGTAGCAATTAATGGTTAACTGGGGGTAAATGATCCAAAATTACCCAGCAGGGTCTTTGTTGAACAGAAACACTGCTTAATGTCCCTTTTTTACTAACAATCTGATGATGAGTGAGAAGACATTTCTTGTGTACTGTCAGGTCTACACAGGAGCTAGGGTGTGCTGCTTTGGTACTGTGACGAGCAGATGAGGGGTTTGTAAGGTGCCCTGGACACAGATTTACTTTCCTTACTACACCGTGCTAAGGTTCAGAATCTGTGACCACCCGGTGAATAGTCTGCCACTGGAAAGTGCTTAACCTTCCAGCTTAATAGAGACTCAATAAAGCTGTGATAGTTGCAATATAAAGCATCCATCAAAAAGTCAGCTCCCTGGCTTCTGGACACTACATGGAATGTGTGAAGACCCACACGTTTGTTTGCCAGTTTGATCACTCGAGAAGGTTACCTTCCTGTCCACAAATGTAATGTTCATCCACATTCTGGACATCAAAAGCAGTGCAGGTACTGGTTTAAAGCTGGGAGGTTGGGAATGGACTCCTGGTTTGGGGAAAAATTTCTTTTGGCCCTCTCCTTGGCTTTGGGTTTCAGGGTGAGTGGGAGAAATCCAGAGGCTGCATCCTGGTGCTGCAGCTGTGGGGATGAAAGAAAAGATGGGTAAAGGACTGGGAAGGTGTGGCAGCAGACTGCACCTCCTGGAGGTGAAAAGAAGGAAAGTAGGGGATATCAAGAAATGGTCTTTTAAGCAAGCTGGTTTGTTTTGGAAAATTTACATTAATGGACGCTCATGACTTAAGGTTATTGTAGTTATCTAACTGTACTACAATTTGGACACCTTTTTAAGGACCCTATTTCCTCTATAGCTTATGGAGCTAAGCATTGGTACTGTAAATATTTTGGGAAGAGGTAAGTATTGCCACAAAGTGGTCCAGAGCACCAAGCTCAAACGCCTAGGGATGGAGGGCTGATTGTCATGTACTATTTCCTCTAAATGGGAGGTGTGTTCTTCCCCTCTTAAGATTAAATACAGTCCTGTGACTGGAGTATAGCATATGAAATAGTAGCATTTCCCACCCCTACTTTCCACAGCAAACCTCCTAAGTTATCCATAATATAAGACTTCAAGCAAACAAGAGTAGCAGTTAAATCATCTGCTATGCATTAAATGTACAAATACTGAAAATTAAAATCCTATTTGCGGCATGCATCCCAGAAGGTGTAAAGGTTGTTCTGTGGGGAACAGTGGGAAGGAAAATGTCTATCAATGCATTTTATATATGCTACCTGTGACGAATGTTTCATAGACTTGAGGGATAGAAGGGAAAAGAATCCTGGGGAGCGAAGAAAATTGCTGCTTGGTTTTCAATACCTGGAGATCTGCTTAAAAATTAAAATGGGGAATATCTGGTAGGCACTTTAGTGATAATAACTACCAGAGATTTTCTGTAAAAATTAGATTCATAATATACACGAGTATCCTGAAAAACTTGGTAAAAAATTACAGATAGCCACTGATACAAAATTTAAGCGTGGGCAGATTACATTTCAAGGCGACAAGCCATTTTGCATTTGCTGGCAGGAGCTGGCATCTGTTTTTAGATGTAACATCCTCAGTGTAGCTGAAGAGCCTTTCAGAAAGAACGTTGCTGGGAAGAGCTCCAAGTGAAGACAAAGCCAGGTTTGCAAGATGTGGAAGTGAGCTAGCATTAGACTTCCACCACTCAGCAAGACCTACTATGTGTGTAGTGAACTCAGTGAGGTACAGAACTAGTTCATATTTGGCAGAAACTAGAGTCACTTGAGCTTGAGGTTGTCATGATCTTTTCCAAATAGCTCATTACATTTGCAGCTTCCAGGTGGGCTGGATGATACTCTTTGGTCTTCATTACTGCTTCTTGGATGACTGGGATTTTCCCCTGATGTTCCTCAGCTTTACTGTATGTGACAGTTCTGGCATTGTCTTGGCGAAATTGAGAACTGGCAGAGAAGTGCCTGAGCTAAGGAGAGCTAAGGAATCGGAACTCATGCTGCATGGTGTCTTTAGTGACACCACACTGTTAAACTGCTCAGAAAGACAAGAT
>JAVJGI010000032.1:27479100-27528955 GCA_035590275.1 Ibycter americanus | reverse complement strand
GAGCTAAGGAATCGGAACTCATGCTGCATGGTGTCTTTAGTGACACCACACTGTTAAACTGCTCAGAAAGACAAGATAACACTTCCTTTTTCTTGGCCTTGTTGCCTTGATCCAGTACTCACATGCTGAGGTGGGACTGTCAGAGCCCTGACAGCTGGCATGATGACACACATACTCATATCTCTAGAGCTTATTTTTCAAGCTAACTCCTCAAAGGGGTTGAGGATGTGAATGACAGTGTCTGCCAGGCTCCACTGTACCTGAGTCAGCACCAGCTGTCTCTAGCCAGAAACTATCAACGATTGTTTGTTCTTCTGCAGGCTTTTCACCATGCAGTCTCTGGTCTTCCACATTGTGGCTATGCCCTGGGAGAGCTAGCTCATGAAAAGGCATAGTTTGAAAATAAAATTGTTAGTGTATTTATAGTTGCTGAATATTCAAGTGGTAATAAACTTTAGACCTTGAGAGATATTTCAGTAAGAAGACTCTTTGGAATGATCTTGTTTAAATAGTGCATCATTCATACAGGTGCAAAAGATACATAGAAGGCACCTCTCTAATCACATTGTAGTCAGCAGTCAGTTACAGCAACAGTGTAGTATAGACAAGGTCCTCTCCAAAAACTGTATACAATTTTCTCATCTGGTAAATTTACATGATTTGAACATGTCCAGGAAGGCGTGTTCCAACCATGTGTCAGCTGCTGAAGACCAGGTCATGCATAACCCAGGACTTGAAATCTTTAATAGCTGAGTGAAAAGAGAGCCTGAGATGTGATATACAAAGACCACATACATCCTAGCAGTTATTTTCTGGTTTTAGCATGACTACTGTTCACAGGCAACCTTGTCAACTTGCCTGGGATCGTAATATTTAAAAGCAGAAGAAGCTGTGGGAATATTTACAATGGGAAGCATGATACTGAAATTCTAGCAAGCATATCACTGACCTGGAGTCCAGGTATTCTGCTGTAGGTATTCATGCTTTCTCAGCTGGTACAACTTTTCTTTGGGAGAGGGCTTCTCTGATGGTACCAGTTGTATCTAACATCCATGGTGTTCAAACACTTGTAGAGCTCTCAATGTGGCTGATGTGAAAGTCTGACTATGCAGTGACTTTAATCTTTATTTTGATCCTTTTACAAGCTTCCAGAGATGCAGTTTCAGCATGTTTTTTTTTCTGACTGACATACACTAACCAAATACAACAATCCTTTGAGAAATGTTGACTTTCTGGGTTTTATTTTCCAGCCTTTTCTTGATCAATACAAAGTCCCCCTTTCTTTTCCTCTTGGACTTTTGTCTAACAAGATCCAAAGGGAGGCATATCTCATGCAAATAAGATTTTTGTGATTACAGTAATTAATGAAGAGACTGTAACTAAAAAGCATTGATCAGTTGGTTCATTGAAATGGTAGGTGGTTGAAACTCCTAGACTCTCAGACTTCAGTATCCAAACAGTAAAAATATAGTTCAGAATGACAGGCTTTATAGAAAAAACCAAATTTAGGTCAAGTGGTTTTCATATCCTTGTGAAGCACTGGTATTTGTTCTTACAAAAATAACTTGTTGAAAATAATACCTCATTTATATCCTATAGAATGTGATGAAGGCAATTTGTTAGCTGCTGTGTGGTGGGACTCGACTGAAATAAATCCACTGTATCATGTATCCCAATTACTTTCATTCTAAATGCATTTCCAAAGAGTACTTTTAAAAAAAGTCACTTAAAAGCATGCAAGTGATCAATGTTTCTTTGATTCGAACTGCCAGATAGTGAGTTAGGTAGTTATTTTTATCTAAAAGTTTTCAATCTGCCCATACAACCTAGAAAAATGGTGTTTGTGATCAGAGAGTTTCACCTTGGAAAATAAAAAGGAGTCTACAACAATACTGGAAACACATTTGCTGAGCTGCAAGAATTCTTTCCTGGCTATAGACTGTCCATAAAGAAAGTATCTAATTGTACTAGACACACTTTGGAAACTTTCCCAGAGGAATAATAGATAAGTTAACAGAGCACTTTTTAATTTTGCAAAGTGCACTCTTCCTTATAATTTACTTAATATAGAAATTTAATGTACTGCAGTTTACTGAACAAATTACATTTAAAGTATTTCAGAGTTAGCTTGAAAGCTCTGCTTTGGTAGCCAGTTGGACTTTATTATTTGATTATCCAGATAAGGACAAGCAGTAACAAAGTTCTCTGTCTTAAGTGGTTCCAGGGATTATCTCTCAACCATTACCACTGTTAAATGCAGAATTTAAATTCCCAGAAAAAAAAATAATAAAGTAATACAGTAGTGCTTTCCTGCCTCTGCACTAGTTAATGCTTAGTTTTTATTTGACCTAAGGCTGAGAGGATTTCTTATTTGTTCCATAACAACATTCATAAATGAACTACCTTTATGAAATGAAACCCTAAAATTATAGGAAAATATAAAAATGCTAGAAATGAATATGACCAGAATCAAATGTCCTTTTTGTGTGCACTGCAGTCCAGCTAACTGAGGCTCTTTTCCATTTATTTGCATGAGACATCACAAAAAGCACAGTTCTGGATTTGAAGAAACAGCATATATATATGTATATATATATATATATATAAAAACTTGTTTTCATTAAACCATTGTCATAGACACATGGTACTTCATAAGTGATACTTCTGCCCTGCCCTCCTGTAGTGCAATCATGTAATTTAAAAAAACCCACAATTTGTCTTTAAAATTATGTTACAGTTTAGTTATCAGACAACAAGTTAAAGGACTGTTTGTACTTGCAGTGGCATAGACTGTGGCATAAATTATCATAGGCTCCAAAGCAGCTCACTAAAAAGTTTCATCTGTTACCTGACAGAACTGTACCCTTCTTCTGTGTCAGAAGTAGAATTGTGGCAAAAAATCCTTATTATGGAGGTTTTTGCTGTCTTTATATACCCTGGGATGGGTACATAGCTCACTTGGAGGAGAGACTTATTTAAACTTTATGACAAGCCAGTGTAGAGAGCAGAATTTTGAAGTGTTCTTGAAAATCTTAGTGGCTGAGAAGATGTACTGCTGCATACTTCACTGTTTGAAGTTGCCTATGAATGGTTTCTCTATCAGGAGGAGTTATAGAAAAGACAGGGCATCAAAGAAAAGGAAGTATGCCTGACCTTTTTTGGTGTCTGTTACTGTTTTCTGCGAATGGGAGTTTGAAGTTGTACAGTGGTGGCAGCACCTGGGAAAAACTTTGTGGAATGTGGGAGAGGATGGCAAGAGGGCTGGATGAGGGAAGTACATGACAAAAGACTGCAGTACCAGGCATTAATGAAACCAAGTCATCACGTTGAGCATGGAATAGTCTTCTAGTCAAATTCACAGGTCGGTGACAGATTCCATGGGGAGGTGCCTGCAGAGTCTGAGAATCATCAAACTGAAGAATGGCTCAAGCACTCACAGCTGGGTACTTCCAGCTAAAAAAGACTACACTGCAATGGCAATTCCTCAAATTATCACCTGCTCTCAGTGAGTCTCACCGCTATTGCTCCTGAGTTTAGTTTCAGCAATCCACTGATGGTTAACCAGATGATCTTGGCTGAACACAGAGCCAATTTCGATGACAGCAATGTTTCTGCAGCTGAAGTTTGGAGGGATTGTGTAGTCCTTCATCTCTGCACTGTGCATGTATCCCTCCAGGCAAGACATGGGCTCTCCAAAGGAATTTTAGTAGACATCTGGTGGGAGGTCAGAAAATTCTAGTAGTCAAATCCATTGCATGTTGCTGTGGTCCAGGAGAATAAAAGTAAACAAATGCCCTCCATCATGAAAAGCTGAACAATGTTACTAGGGCAATCTCTAGTCCTAGTCTTTGCTGCAATTCACATTGTGCTAATGGAAGATGTTGAACTCAGTCAGTTGATATTTTAGGCAGCCTTTTATCTATTTCCATGTGAATATATTCAGAAAACAAAGTTTAGTATTGGATAGTAATTGACTGGCTGTTTTATCAAGGAAGGTAAGGAAGGTGAAGAACTCACTATTAGGCAACCTATTGTATTCTTGAAGAAAGGAATGTTGTCAAATTGGGCCAAGGGAGGATTTGTCCCTCCTACAGTTCTTTTACCAGCTGGAAGAGCAGGGATGAAATTACTAAGAACTGGGACAATGTTTGGTATTTTTTGTGATGTAAAGATGTTGAATTCTTAGAGTAAAATCAACCTGTTCCCTGGCTGGTAGAGGGACATTGCTTGTGTATTAGTAATATCCCAAAAGTTCATGGGCACTGAAGCAGGTAGGTAGGGTTTTTTCAGCACTCAGATCTGGGCGGTGCTGTTGACTGCAGATAGATTGATGATACACTTCAGAGTTTGAATAGCTCTGTGGTGTGAGACTTGATGGCTGGAGATGAAGAAATAAGTTTTCTTCATCTGGCATATAGCCCTAAGATAATCTCAGAGAAATATTTATGCTTCTTCTTTGAAAAATGTACTTGTGCTGTTTGCTTTTAGCAGAAACATATAAATGGATAAATCAGTAAATGGCCTCATGAGATTAACATTCAATTAATGGATGATTTTCTCTATACAAAGATTTTTATTAGCATTGTGATTACTGAGAATAGTTAGTCATAGAAGTCTATGCTATCATGAAGTTGAAGAACATGACTGGATCTAATTAAAGCTAATGTGAAGAACTGGGTGTTGCATTTTGACTAGGATGTCAATGCAAAATCCCATGCTCCTGTGAAGTATGAGCTTCAGTGACATCATGTGGTCAGGACTCACTTTGTTTCATTTCAGGGAAGGCATTTTCAAAACCTAAGACATACTGCTTTCTGAAAACCATACATGTGAAACATGAGCATATAGCCCATGGCTATGGCATGCCATCTGCAGACGTCAAAGATCACACCAATGACATGGACCTCCTGGAAACTTTATGATGAGAAATTAGAGAGAAGCTGAAGACACTCAGTTTCCTTCTGTCTCATAAGGTGGTTCTTCAATTCAAGGAGGAACTAAAACTGTTCTTCTAGACCAGGGAATGCAGACCAGCTGGAGAAAAGTAGCAGCCCGTTTCCTAATAGTTTCTCAGAAATGTGATTTTATCATTAGAATACTGGAAAAGTAATTTCTGCTTACAGTTGTGGGTTGAGTTAAAAACACTGTTAGATGCAGCAAGTTGTTATTATTCACAGACATGAAGAGGATATTTAAGGTAAAGATCATCATTAATTTCCCTGTAATGACTAATGCTTTTATATTCCCAGAGGCCTACAGCTTCTTTGATGAAATACCTGCCAAGTTTTGGCTCACTCAGGGTTTTCTGCCATCATAATGAAACTGTGCTTGTACTTCTTTCAGGAGAAAAAGTCTTGATGGTGTTGATACAATGCACATGAAGTTGTTATAAAGGAAGTGAGATGAGCAGGTACATAAATAGTTCAGATAAAATCATTGTCCACAGCTGAAAATAAACCTTTTTTTGGTGGCTAGAAAGGCTTAGGTCAGAGTTTTATTTTTTACCTCTATCTATTTTTCATCTCTAGCAAAATGTTGGAAGAGACAGTCTTCAGCCCGTTGGGAAGTAACAAGTAAGATTCATGGGGAATAATCTTACACATAAGCCAGTATGTAAATTTAGTGGGCAGACTGACTTTTTGTTTAGCAGCTCATATTCCAAGCCATTATCCCCAATTAATTTGATTGCAAGGAAATTAATATATCCCAGTTACAGTGATAGAAAAATAATAATAGTAATAATAATAAAAAAGTCTTATTGTTTGTTGCTTCATTCAATTTTTTTTCTTTTGATGTGCATATAGTTGATAGAAACTATCAGTTGTTTTTGTAGATGAATAGTGGAAGTCATTTAATGAAACCACTTTAATAGTCTTCCAAAGATAATCACAGGTACATCCAAAGAAGATTGACTTCTACCTTTAACTTTTACATTAACATTTTTCTTTGTATTTAACGAATATAATGGTGGGACTGGCAATCTGAATGAATTTCATATCATTCTGTGTAGGTTGCTACTGCTGCTGAGTTTTAGCAAGTGCATCACTAATATATATTTAGAACTAGTTTTGAGCAACTGAATTTTTAAACATTTTGTCTCTCTTCTGAACAACAATTGTTGCCATCAGCTATTTTTTCTCCCATGTTTTTCTCACAGATCTCCAAGGAAAAATTAATATTTTCAACTTCTGTGTCTCAAGACAGAAAGGTCTGAAAGACAGACTTAGATGTCTAGAAATACCACTCATCTGATGAGTATTTGGTATTAAAATCTATGTGAAAGTGGTGGAATGAAGAGTGAACAGATTTGAAAGCTCACAACCCAGTAAATTCTAAAAATCTGCTCTTTCTTTGTTTAGATGGAAATTTCAGAGACTTGATAACACATCAACTGCGAGATAAGCTGGAGGTGTGAAACAGCTCAGTCTATCTATCTCCTTTCCTTTTTTTTTTTACAACTCCTCCTTATTTTATTCAGGTGCATTTGCAGTCAGAAGCCTCTTATCAAATGTGTGCTTATAGTTGAAAATGACACACCTGCCCAGTATCTATGGTAACAAAGGCTCTCTTCAATCTCAGACTTCTTGGTGCTCTTTTCTACCTTTTTATCCCCTGGAAGAATAGATAATAACAAGTATTTTAAACATTTTCTTTTAATTTCTGTTGCCATTTCTTTGTAAATTTTGTGTAATAATCTGAGCCTCCTACCACTATAAGCTCTTCTCCAGTGATTATAGTGGATTGGTCTTTTATGATGATGCAGGATTTTGTTTTTCTCCTTGAAAATATAATTACAAATGCAAGAAATGGTAAACTAAACATTTTTTAGAAAAAAACGCCAATGAGAGAGTTGTGTATAACATGTATAATACCTATAAATGCATCAAAGCATTCTGCTTCTGCCATAAGAAACTGCAGATATATAGGGACATTGCTGTAATCAAAATGATAAATAAACTTTAGTCCATTTTTTATTATGGCAAACTGATCCAATGTACTAAGCTCCTTCCTCCTGTTGAAACTGATGAAAAGGGAGGGTTTGGTATCTCACAGTATCAGTTAGCTTGTATCACTCCACAGTGAATTAACGCACCATGGAAAATAATCGGATTAATAACTTTCTCTTTATTTATAAACCCTGACAATTAAAAAAAAGATCTAAACCATAAGGTCTGGTTTTCCTCTTAAAACCTCTCTCACTTTTTTCAGTTATAAGTACAGCCAGTATTAGCTAAAGGAAAGGACTTCAGTACCATCTGTTTTGCCTGGTTCTGAGATTCTTTCAGTGAAATCAGAAGACAGCCTGGGCATATTTTAAGTGGTATTGTTTGTATGTTCTTTTAAATCAAGGTGAAGAGACAAGTCCCCCTGTGGAGTTCAAGAATCACTTAACAAACCAGATCCTTGTCAGAAAACATAACAATATTCTTTCTTTATAGTGCACTCCATTCAAGGCTGCCTTTTGTAAGACTACCCATGACATAAGGCTGCTATTCCTCAGTTCCTTCTGCTCTGCTATTTCTTATTTGACAAGCACCTTCCAACAAGTGTAAAATCCTTCACTTCTAAGAAGTCTTTCTATTAAAATGTGATGTAATCCTTGTCTATGTCCTACTTATGAAGTCTCATAGACCTGATATACTTCACAAAGGTCTATGGGTCAGATTTTGTCCCTAAGAACAGACATGTAAATCTCAGTGAGTTCACTGAAGTTACTGTAGATTTACACTCGGGTAGCTGAGCAGTGGTCTGCTCTATTCAGTACATGATTCTTCAACCACTGCATCATTTTAGTATGATGGTTAGGAATGTGATGATTTATTATTTGGTTCTTATCAAAGCTCATCAAATCTGGATACACAATATGCTGGGATTTATGTGATGTTTTAGGGAAAGAAGAGTTTCTGAAACAAAATTACTGAAATGCAGGTTTTAATCTGAGTCTGTAGAGAGTTTTGCAAATGAAGGTAACTCGGATGCAGCTGTGGAAAGAAATCTGTAGAGAGATTCAAAGAGTAGTATGGTCAAAGTTGCTGACTGGGAGAACAAACTTTGCAGTGATTTCTTGAATAGCTGTGATCTGAGCAAGGATACACTTAGAAAAGACCTGATAGGGGATGTTGTGGCATTAGAAATGCAAAATAATGGCTGAGAGGATCTGCATCTGCAAATAGCCTCTAGCCTAGCAGCTTAAGACACTCAGCTGAGAGGTGGAAGGAAGATTTGGAATCTGTTCCCTGGTTGACTTCAGGGCAGCAGAGATATCCAATGGAGATATTCCTGAGATTTTCCAAGTTCTAGGACCAAGGTCTAATAGACTTTAGTTAGCTAGTTTCTTAAGGCTAAGGAAAAGCTGCGTTGAAAATAACAGACCTTCTAACCTACTTTTTTGTTCAACTGTCTGGCTGGGAAACTGGTTCTTTGCACATCTCTGTTGCACATGTTGTCTTGCATTTCTCTTCTATCAGCTGAACCAGCCTTCCCCATTGTAGCTTGTTTTTCGAGCATATGTATGATTTTCAAGTGTATGCAATGACTATGGAGAAAAGGGTTAGGGCCAGACTGGGCTTACATGGAGTTGGGTATGCTTGCATAGCACTCATCCGGACCTTCTAGAGGGAATCCATAGCTGAGAGACAAAAATGGGACTTCATGATGTCAAGCTTGTAGCACTGTCTTAGGTGATGCTGCTTCTATCGCTCTGGTGAGCAATTTAGCTCACACAATGGGTGATGGCAGAAGAGGTCAGGCAGGGGAGCACAAGTATTCTGATTGCCACCTGTGAGGAAACCTTTCTGTTCTGTCCAGCCTGTTCTTCTTTAGATGTGAACAACATTGATTACCACCTGATGCTTAATGTCTGGAATTTGCTGACCTGTGAATGGTTAACCTTCATGTGGAGGTTGACCATCAGGACTGAAGAGCAGAGGTAGCTTGCGCATATAGTTGCAGATGAACATGCATATGTACATATATAGAAATATGTATATATTGAGTATTTATATATTCTTGTAATATATGTAGAGGCTGCAATTTACCGCTCTTACTTAGTTTCTACTTTTGTATTACAGAGTCCATGGAGGTGACAGCAGGGAGCAGAGGTCAAAAATATTAATAGCATTGTTTAATGTTATAAAAGAATTATGTTTTTCAAGGTTATTCTAATATCCTAGTCAATAGTAATATCATCGCAGTGTCTTCATGTAATCAAGTTACGCTTAATAAAATATAGTGCTGAATACTCAAAATTAACATGAAGATGGAGTAGGAGAGGAAGATTGTGATAAAGAAAGTAAAGTGTCATCATCATTTTATCAAATAACTTCTACTGAACAATAGTGAGGCTCCACATAGGCTCAGTGGCCTTGTGCGCAGAGGTCATCCTTCCCTGTCACCATTTCAATTATTGGGTTCTTTTCAATTTTCTTACAGAGCTGGCACATATTTTGGAAGCCATGGGGATTACTGCGTGGAGGAAGACAAATTCTCATTATTCAAAACACGAACTCATAGAACAGCCCAGGTCGGAAGGGACCTTGTGGGAACCTTTTTGAGCAAAAGGGAGCTTAGATGAGATAATCTAGCACCCTGTCCAATTGCATCTTGAAAAACTCCAGTGATGGGCACTCTACCATGTCCCTGGGGAGGAAATGAAACATGGAGAGCTACCCAGTTTTCCCCAGCTCTGAGGTGTGGGTGGAAATACTCTTTCTTGAAAAAGCTGCTTCAGAGAAACTCCTCCTTTCTTACTTGGTCACTTTCTACACCCAAACAAGACAGCAATCCACAAAGAAATCTGTAAAGGAGACAAAAATGAGTGGGGAAGAAGCTGAAGGCTGGGAGAACAAAGGAAATGATATTTCTAAGGGGAAGAGAATGTGATTGCTCAGGAAATAATTAGACTTGTTACTTAATAAATAGTGTTTCTTCTATTTATTATGCAGTTAGAGCTTGTTTGGTGTCTGTGAGGAAATAATTGATTTGACTTTTAACAGACACTTAATAAGTTATAGAATAGCTTAGAAATCTTCACACTGTGAATGGAATTGTTTTCACAGCTGATTTGTGAAATTTGTGAAGACAGGCCCAGAGTTCAAAACCAAAAGTGAACTCCTCCTACATGGAAGGTTTATTTGGATCATTCTTCATGCTCAGCCCACTTGTAGCAATTGGATTAAACCTTCAAGATGAAATTTTTCTTTCTAAGCTTAAGGGTGTTTGAGCCTGAGGTGCTGCTCTGAGGTTCCCTTTGAAATTTTGTTTTACAAGTAGTTTCATGGTGACTGACAATATCATATCCTGTTGCACAGAGGAAAACAAGGGCATGCTAGCTGCATTTTGGTGCACGCTAAATTCCTGGTGGATGTACTCAGACCCATGAATTTAAGCTTCACTATATAATTTTATCTTAACATGGATTCTCAACATGTTAATAGCACATAGAATTTGGGTTTCTTTAATTGCATGGAAACTACAACACGCAGTGAGTACTTTTGCTGCATTTCTACTGCACTTTCAGCCTTGTTACTTTAACCAGAAGGGGTAAAAAAATCTCTTTTGCAGGCTTGAGGGCTTAGAACTCACTAGAGAAAAATGTGATTGTGGTCAGTTACCAGGCTGTAAGTAAATGCAGATTCATTTAAAAGTAAAAGAAAATAATCTTTTCTTCCTAACTCCAAATGCAAGGGGAGAACTAGATATACAGTCTTTAAAGTAAAGGTGTGGGTTTTTTATTCCACCCAAGTTGATCAAGGCTGATTTTGTAACTGATAGACTGTAAATTTTGGGAAATATCTATAAAGACTGAGGTTGCTTTTGCAGCATTTGATAAGAGCCTCTGTGGTGAACAGATAAATAAGAAAATTATTTTTTTATCATTATCCAGTATTAATATGGCGTGCATGATTTTGTAGATGTTACACGTCTCTGTAAGTATATACTTTTAACCATGAGAACAGATTTTACCAGTAAAAGGAAATCTCTTTCTAATGGAACGAATATATCGAAATGTGGGGTTTTTTGTTCCCTCCATTTTAAAGGAAGCCAGACATAATGCAAGTGAGGGATACAGAGTTGAAGAGACTGACTGGTTTCAGCATGCATAAAACAACTACAAATACCATAAATGCCATTTTTACTCACTTACTGTGATTTACTTTTATTGTTATAGCATTCAAGGAGCTGAAGACCATTGTGCCAAACACTGCTCAGAGTCACAAAGAGTATTTACGTAGGCTAGGTACAGCTCGTGTCTTTGGTCTCCAGTGACTAAAGGCATAGGGGCACCCAGTGAGTGGGAACAAATCCAGGCCATAGAACAGAAGCACAAGTTGGCAGCAGTGGGGCACATGCAACATTTGCAACAGACTTAGGAAATAATGGACTTATCCACCATTTGAAGCCTTTAAGCAACTTGATATCTTTTGTAAAAGTACATTATTCCACCAAAAATTTTAGGTTTGATCAGAGTTATAGGATGATGATATGTGTACTGTAGAAGGCTAGGTAATATTTTTTCATGCAAAACCAAAACATATGACTTCTATTGTATTTTAAATCTGAATATGTCACCCTTCTGTAACTGTTCTTTTCTTCAGAAGAACCAAAATTTTCTTTTGGGTAAGATGAGGGCCAGAAATGAACATAGTAGTCCAGCTGGTGGGTTACAGATAACACGATCATAAAAATTAAAGTTATACTTCAGGTAATTAGGAAGTTTTCTTATTCTATCATTAATTGTGCAGCTGTTTAATTTAAATATAATCTGATTCAAAGTCTTAAAGTTTACTCCAAGCTGAACGCTACTGTTTTCCCTGCAGTCTGCAGCATTTTGCCAGGGAAATATAAAATCTGGAAATAAAAGGAAAACACTATTTTTTGTTTGCAAAATTACATGTTATGCCTATCTGTAATTTTTTTTAATAAAAGGAACTTGAAGTAATGCAATTATTTCTACTGGGAAAACCCCTCAGGAGCAAGTTGTACACAGTAATTATGATTTTAGACTGAGCTGACATCTTTACTAAGTTCTGTGTTATCTTACCCTGTATTAAGTACGTTCAGTTTTTGAAGTGGGTGTTTCAAATGTCTTCTCTTAATTATCACTCTGTAACTGAAGAAAAGTAGAAACTCACAGCCCCATAAATGTGAAGAATGTTTTGATTTGGTTTGTTTTGATATTGTTTTTCACTTATAAATCATACAGACACATCTGTGACTGAAATGGGGATAAGCCTCCTGGTGTTATCTTATTTCTTAATTGTAGGCTCTCATTTTCTGAGGCAAGTGTTGACTTGGTCCTTTCCTTATCATGCCCTCCTCTGTTGTTTACTTACTTATTTACTGGCAAAGCTGCTTATATTTTAAACTTATCTAGGCAGACCAAGCTTTAAAAATGCATGTCAGATTTGTTTTAATTCATAAACCATTTTCTTTAGCAGAACATGTAGGCTTACTCAAATTTTTGGGTGGGTTTTTTTTTTTTTTTTCTTTTCCTTTTTTCACACTAAAGTCATAGAAATGCCTCCTCCAGATAACAGGAAGAGGCAGGTGTTATTGAGAATAGTCTTTGCGAAAAAGTGGAACCATTATTAAAAATACTTTTAGATAAGTGTCAATCTTTATACTTTCTGATATTTAACACACATTTTGACTTTTTCTACTTTTTGTACTTGATTATCCGTGGTGCGAGGGGCTCTTTGAAACGAGCTGGTAGGATACAAAACAGAGCTGCTTCTGCTGTTATGCTACTAGTCCTGAAGTCCCAGACCAAGAAAGCCTTGCAGGATTTCAGATCTAAGCTCCATATTTTTCACCTGGCTATAGTATTATTAGGAATAAAATCCTGTTGCACTGCCTGTGGTTGAATACTCTTTCACCTTAGCACTTAGTAGTTATTTGGAGCTTTCCACTTGATCATCAGCGGCACAACATTGTATGACACTTCATTTGCAAATATACTTCCAACTTTATGAAGTCAGTAGTTTTTTCCACTGGTGGAAAAACTGAAAAACAGAGTGGTTAAAGCAGGAAGGACTAATGAGAGCAGTAGGAGAAAGCTGATGCATTGGCAATGAAGCTGCTCTTCCCTCTCTTTTGATTTTCTTTCCTGTTTATCCATTATCAGGGATATAAGATTAATTGCATTTATAAATAATGTTTCATTTGATGATCACAGCATTTTACAGCTATTAATTAGTTAAGACTAATAATAACATGGGAAGACAGGTTAGTGCTACTAATTTTGTTTTGCAGATGTAAAGTGGGATTCACAGAGCCCGTATGATTTGCCACAAGGTTACAAAATGCACGTGTCAGAATCAGGGCTGAAAGATGGGATTGAACACTGCTCCTTTAATAACGCCCAGTGACAAACCAGCCTCAGCTCTGTGTCACAAATTTGAGAAAACATTTTTCCTGCCATAGTATCTTGATTAATCAACTCTTGCTTGGCAGTACATGTGGTAGCAGTGTCTCACAGTCCCAGTATCCTGTTTTGTGAACCTTTTAAAGGTTGTCTTCTCGATTTTGCACAGCTGTCATATCCTGTCACAGTTATTTCATGACTAAGTAGAAAGTATATTTTGCATCTACTTTAAATGTGCCAAATAAAATGAGGAAATGTGAAATACAGGTGGATGAAAAAGTAAAGGTTTTACCTTGTAGGCAGTACTGAAGAGAATCTTCCAGATGTGATAAATCCATGTCTCTAGATGATTTATGTTGCAGTTAGCTGTGTATCCAGGCAGAGAAAAATTAATAGAACAGAACCTGAAAGTTTTGGAAAACAAACAGGAGATGAAAGTATTTGGAAACACAGA
The DNA here is from genome assembly GCA_035590275.1 of Ibycter americanus. Lineage (NCBI taxonomy): Eukaryota > Metazoa > Chordata > Aves > Falconiformes > Falconidae > Ibycter > Ibycter americanus. Next base: position 27,515,135 of record JAVJGI010000032.1, on the reverse strand, counting down.
AACGGTTCTCCACCACAACAGTAATTTTGAACAATTCAGTCCTGGTAATGAAAAATATTCGGAGAACAGAAAACAGACCTAAAGAAGCAGCAGGACTTTCCAGAGGTTTGAAGGGACCACCTTCTCCAAATATTTCTGAATATGTTCCTAGATAAATTTATAGTAAACTATGTATTTTGCTGAAATTTATCTCAGCTTATATATAGGACACGAGGAAGACTCAAATAAGAATGTTGTGGTTTAACCCCAGCTGGTAACTAACTGGGGTTAAACCACGACAAAGAATAATATCATCTGTGAGTTTCTGAATAACCTAAAAATATGCTGTTAGAGGATAAATAGAAGTTTCAGAAATAGAAGTCAGAGTACAGTGCTTTCAATTTTTAAGGCATGTGTCTGTGAAATAGACACTAAATTCAGAGATCCATTTTGCCTGATTTCAGAAACACTTAGAAATGTTATGTTGCATGCTACTCTTTATCTGCTAGGCAAACTGCAGCAAATAAGTAACGAAGCATTTTGAGTTATGTTGAATACTGTGAATATTCTTGTTTCTCTTTGCATCTGCAAAGTCATTTAGTGCATATTTTTTCTGTAATTTTGCTACATTTAGAACCCCCCACATTATTTAGAATTACTCGTATCTGCCTTTTTTTTCTGGTTTTGATTTGTGAAGCTTTTGGGGGAAAAAACCCAAAACCAAAGGTAAGACTGGGCAATGTGCAAAAAACATCCTAGTTTACTAACAAGATCATGAATAATGACTTTTTTTCCCAATAACATCCTCTCCATGAAGTAATTTTTTTTTTTATACTTGTCTTTCTAATTAACGTAGAATAAAATTAAACCCAGCATTTTCCTTATGGATAGAAACAATAGACTGGCATAATTAATTTTCTGCATTTAGATACATTCTTTTCATACAGCCTTCTCTGTGAGTAGTGTTGTGGTCACTCCATATGATTTGCATTGTGAAGACTACAGTTTAAAACTGATCTAATGTAATTTTCATTTTCTGATATTTTTAATGTGCTGTCAAGAATGCCCGTTTGCTTCGTCTGAAATTTTAGTAATCTTTTAAAGTTTGTGTGAAAAAAGAGAACTGTCCCAGTTGCGATGGGATGGCTAAACTAAGAATTAACAAGAATTAACAAAGAACCACCTGACAGAGCACACAAAACTTGCTTTTGATGCTGAGTGCAGGCAGAGATCTGTAGGTAGGTCCCTCAATGCACAGTTGGTTTCCATTCCTCCTCTTGGACCCCAGAACTGTGTGAATCAAACTGTTTCACTTCTCTTGTCTAGGCAAAGTTTTACCTGGGTTTATTCAAGGAGCTTTTCCTCAGGCCTCCTGATAGTCATAGCAATGATACTCTTGAGCCTGCAGCCATACAGAATCTGTAATAAAAAGAATGAGACGCTAGGTATGGCCCTGGGAATTTCCCACACTGTAAACCGTGCAGGCAGATAGCTGTAAACCCTTGAGAAAACACTTGTGGAGGCTTCTGCAAATGAATCCTACAGGCTCTGAGCCACTGTACTTAAAACACCTTACTACTGGGAATAACACTGGAACTGGTATTTTCACCCAGACTGGAAGCCACTGTTTAAAGTGTCATAGTACATCCTTTTTCTTAGTAGCGCCTCGAGCTGTTTATATTTCATTGAATTTAATAGTTTGTTTTCATGCTGCTGCAGATTTGCCAAACAGTTCATTAAAAAAGTATTAAAAAAAGTTGCCGGGGTTGAGGAAGCTGCATTCTTCATGGCTTGAAAGATGTAAGGTTGTTTTTTGGCTCTAAGGTAAATTTGCTGGGTGTTTGAGCTAAAATTATCCACAGTGAAGCAGTTAATAATAGTAACATCAGGGAGATAAAAAGTGCAGTTCACACAGCTTAAGAGTTATCACCTCTACCTGTTTGTAGACCTGGGAGGATATAACACTGTATTGGATTATATTCTCCTCCTATTGTTAAGTTGTTAAAAGTCATAAAGGTGAATACTTCACTGTGATCATGCTGATTTTGTAGCAAAGGGGAAGAATCACAGAGTGCTTAAATACCAAGATGAGGGCAAGAACAACAGACTGAGGTAACTGGAATAAAAATCAGACTGCAAGACAGAGCTGTAATTACATGTCCCTTTCACATGTTTCCCTTCTCCCTGCTTCTGGATAGCTTTAGGAGAGTATTTTTAAGGTAATTTAGGAGTGTGCCCAAGTCCTGCCTTTTTGGACTAAAAGTTTTGCAGCACTTCATACAGTGCTGGACCACTCACCATGGGACTTCCATTTACATCTGTACATTGTTTTACAGATATGACTAAACGTATTTTTTCATTAATTAACTTGTAAGCTTTTGTGGCAGGGACCAACTCATTGTTATGCCTCTGTACAATGCTTAGTCCAATGGGATCATTGCTTATTATTCATATCAGAGCCAGCTTAAGTCTTCTCAGCAGTGTAGGCAAAATTGAATTTGGTTGCCCCTGGGAGAGCTGGCAGGGTCGCTAAGGTTTTTCAAAGGGGTATGGTGTAGGGGACATGGAGGGCTTTCAGTGTTGGGAGTGTCAACACGTTTGAAATGATTGAGAGATATTGGGGGATGCTGCAGAATAAGGCTGGATTATTTTACCTACTTAATTTCCCGCCTCCCTTCAGCCTGCCCTCTCCTGCTGAAAAGCAGGGGCCTTAGCTGATACCCTTTGTCTTGCAGAGGCAGTCTTGAGTCCAGAGCCAGGGATGCTGAATGTTGGCCCCTTCTTTTGCTGGCTGGCTAGGATGAAAACATCCCACGTGGGATGTGATCCACAGAACCAATGCTTTCTAAGCACAGGAATGCATGCAAGGCACAGAAATATGTCACATGCCACAGTGATACACAAACACTTAAAACCTACATAAGGGTCATTGTAGTATTGTTACTTCCCCTTTTGTTTGGGCAGCTTTAGCTCTGCACAAACCAACTCTGCAAGCAGCACATACACAGCCTAAAAGGATAAAGTAATTATTTAGTGCCCTACACACACAATAAATAGCTAGGATTTAATGAGCTCTGAGGCTAAGCATTAGCATGCTCGCTGCCTAGAAGGGTCTTTGCTGGCCAGAAAAACCTCTGCAAAAGCCTCTATGGCTTGTTGGAGCCCTCCTTGGTGTTGCTGAGTTGCCATCTTCCACCTGCCCCAGCATGGGCATGGATGCACACAACACTAGCAGGTCTTGGCTCTCAGCTTGCCCAGTGACCAGACTACTCCTGACTAAACCCTGTTTTCTTTTGTTTGTTTGTTTTACTTTGTTACATCTTTTCATATTCGTGTCTCTCTCTGTAATTTTATCTTTCTACAGATTTTCTTATAGGTCTGTCTCATGATTGTAGCAATTTTCTGAGAAACTGGATGGCAATTGGCAAATGCAATGGAGACACTGCGATGTGAGCCTGTGTCATGCTTTGCAGGCTTACAGGAGGGCCCAGCACGTGTGGCATCTTGTCCTACTTGCTTAAGACCTTGCCATGCTCCTCAATAATATAATGGCAAGCAGGGACCGTGAGATGAAAGCCAAAGCAGAAACAGTGCAGATCATAAATATTATTCTAGTGGAGCTTCCAAAACCAGAACTCTTTCAACTTTTTTTTTTTTTTTCCTTCTTTTTTTTTTTTGCTAAGAAATAAGAAAGTATGACAAATGATAAGGTGACTGCAGCAAACTGCATTATCCATAGTCATTCAGATAGGTCACTTGATTGTGAAAGAAAACAGTGTTGTCTTTCAAGATTCAGTGTAGCTAAAATAATACCTCTGGATAAGAAACATTTATTGCCAAAAATATGCTAGCTCCTTTCTTCAGTTGGGGAAAAATAATTAAAAGCTTGGTTGAAAAGGTATATTCTCCATGGCTACTGGTATTTCAAAACAACAATATCAAATGTTTTTGATACTTTTCTATCTCTATATAGTTATTTGATTACTTTCAAGAAGAAAGTGAAAGTGTCTTAGAAATATCTGGTAATATAAAAGGTAGACTGTGACCAAATGTTTTGAACTTTGAGAATGTGTTATCCTTTGCTGCTGATAATGCTAGTGTTAACTTACAGAGGCACCAGTCTGACTGCAGACTAACAGAATAGAAGAATAAATATTTGCTTTCAGTTATTGCCCTTTTCATAATGCTTTGCATAATATAGCAAAATAATAATTACTTATAGGCATGTAACAGGAGTCCTGATCATTTTTTTTAGCAATATTACTGATATCTCAGTCGGTCAGCCTTTGAAGCATGAAAAGGATGAGGCATGTCCATGGGATAATTATCTTTATATCGTTTAGTAGCAAGGGTCTTGAAAAATGTTCTATCTATAAAATTTTTTTATTGTATGCCATGTGAAGATTGCTCAATTTTAATCTTACAATTCTTTGAGAATAAAAAAGATGGGCATGATTCAGTTTGTTAAATGTTACTTAGGTTGCTGCCACAATGCTTCAAAACTTTTTCTGTTTCTGATGCTGTCTAAAATCTGATCATTGCTCAACTTTGACATAATTCCTTAATTAAAGGATAGATTACAGCAACATATTTACAGCAAGTTCTTCTGTCAAAAAAGTAACTCATCTGAAAACAAATCCTGATGGAATGGAAAGGAAGGAAGAGGGTTGTGTTCAGTAAAAAGTATTTGATTTATGAAAAGAAAATTACTGTGGCCTGTAGATTTCCATGCATACTTCTGGAGTCTTCAACTAGGAAACTGTCAATCTTGAAATCCTTTTTTCCTCAATTTCTTAAAATTTGTGGAATTTGTATCTGTTTTTATCTTCAAATACATCAAGAGAAACTACAGCTCATTCAGTAATGCATGTAAAGGCCTTTATGGATTTATTAAAAGACAAGAGGTATTAGAAAGGTTAAAAAATGATCATAAATCTGATTTAAGTAACATATTCAAGCTTAGAGGAACTGAATTTAATACCTGATAGTAGTAGGAATGCACATCTTGGAGAAAAACATGACATGCTAAGTAAAATGCTGTTTAATTGAATTATTATGTGCTACAAAGTTTTCATCTTGTGTCTCCTTCAAGCTGCCACCCAACAGAGTGGCCTCTTTCCTCCCCATGCATAGAAACCTTACAAGTTCTGTATACCCAAACCTGTGACCTCCCTTTCTACTAACATGGCATTGCTCTTCACATACTAATATTCTAGCTGTCCTTATTATTTTAGTTGTCACTCCTTATTTGTTTCTGTGAACATGAGTCAGCAAGTCCCAAGCAACGTACTTGTGCAAAATGGTGCCAAAGAATAACTGAAACTTGGTGGAGTAGTGTAGTAGAACACAGCTTCCAAGATGTTATAATTAACTTTGATGTGCTAATAGTTAACATAGAAAATGCTCAGAAAATGTTCTCTTTCTAATATAAAAAATAATTTGAAGAGGGGTGGAGAATGACAGAGAAAAGATGACCTTTTCTAAAGGCACCCACTCTCATCTTGCAAATTTGAAACTACAGTAAGTTGCAAATGTTTCCTGCTTCATAAAGGGAACTTGTGAGGAAGAACCATTAATTTCTGCCTAATATATGGGGTACACATGTTAAATGGAATATAATCAATAAAAACTCCTGGTAAATGTAATCCTTTTGTCTGGCTAGAGCATGTTAATGGTTAGAGGGAAAACATGCTGTACTTGAGATTTTGGTGAAATGAAAGTTAATTTGGCTTTGTTTGAGTGTCATATGGTTTCCTTGAAAGACTGTTTATACAGTATTTTGTGCATAAATGTCTTGTGGAGTGGTAAGGGTTTTGCTTTTGTTTTTGGAAATACCTTGTAAACTCAGCCTTGTTGCAGATTTTAATTATCAGTATTTAACTGATTACATGCATGAAGGCAAATATGCATTTCCTTTTTCTCTCTCCTTCCCCCTCATTATTTTATATAATATAGGCAGATATCCGTATATAAGATCTGTTTTCAGATGTGCATTTTTAAGAAAACACAATTACCAATGAAAATTCTGCATTCTTACAATTTGGAAGATAATAGTATTAGAATCATGTTACATAATGATACAAAGGGTTTATGCAATGTTTATTTGTACACATATCTGGATCTGACTCTTGGTATAAGGAAAATAAATGAATGCATTGGAAGTAAATGAATATTTAATTAAATATGGTTCAAACTTCTCTGTTGAGAAGGTGATTCTTTTGATAGTGGGATTTAAACCCTTATCTGTGCTCTATGGCTTTGGACAATGCCTTCTAGCTGACAGCAAATGAGAAATTTCAGAGTAAACAGCCACAAGCAGGCAAATATTGTAGGCAAACCCAGTTTCTGCTGCAGCTCTTCTGTGTAAAAGCTTCTGAGATATGATTAAAGTTGAAGCCTAAATGAAGATAAAACAAATAGGCCTAAGCTAGGTCCAAAAGGTAAAGCAGAAGAGGTTTATTTATTTTTAGGTAATGAGATTACTGTTTAAATTGCATTTCATCTCATTATGGGACTGTTAACGTCTGTTACCTCTTTTTTCTGACATTAAGTTACCATATACCGCAGATTCCAGCTAATGACTTTTTGAGGGAGACATTTAGGACATTTCCTAGGAGAGGTTATATTCATTTTTCCACTGCAGAAAAAGATTGAAATTTTTTTTTAAGCATACCAGTGAGTTAATTTATCTGAATAAAGATTAATTATGATAATACAGTCCCAATGATTAGCTACCTTCAATGTAAAATTTGACTTCATATATTACAGATCTCTAGATTAAATAGCTTGATAGTCTTTGACGTGATATTGACCTGATGTTTTGAAAGTACTTTTTTTTGACCAAGGAGGCAATTTTTTTTAGGGCCAAATTCTGCAACCTCCATTCATGTTTATTTGCACTTTTTTCAGTCAATTTTTTCTAGAAAGTGAATATTATTGTGGGTGTACAAATGTATTATTCACCATTAAAGTGGCCAAATCCTTGTATGCAAATGTTGTGTCGAAAAGTATGTTTCGTACACAGATGAAAGCTGGTTGTTTTTTTTAAATCTAAGAGAAGTGGTCTTTTATACATTGAAGTTCATAAAAATTAAACTGACCTTCTGATACTTTTTGTGAGAGTGAACCATGTAGCTTAAACACTTATTAATCCCTTTGTAAGTGATATGACAGAATTCTGTCACAACAGGTCGAAGCATGAAAGTAAATTAATGTTTATACTGGCTGAAAGCATTCCTGGTTTCCTGGTGAGTATTTCAGTACAGTGGACAGCTTACTTTTCATACAAATAAAAATACATATCAAATGATAGGAGCTTCAAAATATTCTGACAAATCCAGTGGTTGTAGCAGAATGTCATGCAAAGGCACTGAACTGTATTTTGATATTATAGTCCAGATTTGTTTTTCTGGAAAGAAGAGTTTCTATCTTTCTGTAGTTTATTTCTTTTCCTTTGGATTTACTCATAGATAATCATTCCGTAATAAAAAGAGTATCCATTAGTGAAGCGGAGGGAAACAAGGGAATGCTGAGACAATAGCAAATTAGTAAATAACCCCAGTAAAATCTGTATTAAATATCTAGTGAGTTAAACACTTTCTATTTAAAAGACAGAGAACATAACTACTTGACATAAGAAGTGCATTTAAAGGAAAAAAAGGTCAAGGAGGAAATCTCTGTGTTAATATGACTCCATTTAAATGCATCCACTTTCATCTTTTGTAAATTCTAAACCACAATAACTTGCAAATGTTTTCTGCTTCATAATAGGAACTTGTGAGAAAGAAACATTTATTTCTAACTCACGTGTATCTAACATGATCAAGAAAAACTCCTGGTAAATGTAAGACTTTTGGCTGGCTGAGGTATATTAATGGGTTAGAAGAAAAATATTTATGCTCTTTTTAAGATTTTTGGAAAGTGGAGTTGTTTTAGTTTTGTTTGAATGTAATGTTAATGGCAATGGTGATATCTGATAATGATTTCCTTGGGGGTACTGAATCTATATTTTTCAGGATTGACCATGCTGTCTGAGATGGAATAGTTTTTCATTTAACTTGTATACGTAGCCCTGTGTACTGAGCTGAGTAGATATGATGTCTAATTGAAAAGAACAGCTATGTGGCTGAGAGTAATGGAGATTAATTAGTGTAGTGTTATTGCTAGAGAATCATTTGTGATAAATTTTGCAGTTATTTTGAATATAATAGAAATATGAGATTGGATTATAATTGGCATGGGGTTGAAGGATGTCCCGGTTTATTTTCTCTTCTATTGCATTTTTCCTCCCTAAATTGTTTTTTTTTTCTAGACCAGATGTTTCTTCCTGTACTTAGTTTTAGTAAATGGTTTAAATATTTGACATCGAATTCAGTCAATGTGTAAATAGGTTTAATGCTGCTTTCAGTAAATTTTTCCCCTATATATACCAGGGCTGCAACTGGCTGGCCAAACAGGATTTGTTCAAGTAAGGATTTCAACCTGCAACAATAATGCAGCTTTAACATCTCCCCCCCAGAAATCCCATTTAATATCCTTAAATTATTCTCCTATGTCAGTTTTGATTATGTTACAAGTACTATACAGTTTGAAACACCGGTACAATAATAATATGCCATATTCATAAAGTATTAGAAATTTTCTGTAATTAGTTCAATTTGTAATTTAAAATATTAACAGAGAAAAACAGTGGGTTTTTTTTTAGCAAATTGCACGTAAAGGATGACTGCAGCAATATTAGTAAAAGGCAGGAAGCTATATCATTGCTAATCAATCTAGAGAGCTCTGTCTCTTACAGATGTCAATACAAAGTTAAGTGCTAAAATAATTGTAGTGTAGGCTTTCTCATAATTACTGTTGTTCATTTGGTATGTTGTGCAAAAGAAGAAAAGAGGAATTTGCTTTGCAGTCAGCAGCCACAAATCTCTAAGGAGAAGCAAAGAAGATAGCAGAAGGCTGATAGTCATCCATCATTCCTGACAATTTCACAGCCTAGAATAACTTGACAGAGACCCAGAACAAAATGTTGTTCAGAATTGAATGCTGCTAAGCTGAGTGAATTGACTTTCTGATGTCAAAGCAGGACCTGCTTGAAGTGGCTGATGATTTTCCTTTTCTGATTTCAGAAACACTGATGTTTAAACTGCCTTGTGGCATGAATGCTCTGAGCAGACTTGGAAACTGGGGAACTGTTTTAAAACTTTCTCTCTAGATCCATTTAAGGACTTTATAAGATGATTCTGGTCAGGAAGTGTGTGGGTTTGTATCACACCCACTATTAAAGAGGATTTGATCTTTTCATCTCCTTGCTCCAGACAGTCAGAAGCAGGTGTAAGGAATCAGAATTGTTCCTAATGTGTCTTGAAAAAAGACATTTTTCAAGAACTGGCTCATGTCATCTCAATTTGTCTTTGGGGCTGTGATAGTCACTTTTTTACTAGCCTTGCAAAAGTGGGCTTGGTTTGTCTCTGTGCAGAACATGGGAAGGAACTGATTATATTTGAATCCCGATTTTTTGTTTTTAAATTAAAACATTCTTGCATTGTGTTTAGAATAGATGCAACATCTCTTTGTTATAACATTAGAACGATGTAAGTTGTTACATAGTTTCTAAGTAGCATTGGTATACACAGGAGATAATTTTGCAGCTATTTATTTAGAAAAAACCATAATATTGGAAATGTTCCTAAATTATTATAATTAGACATCTATTTAGCAATAAATATTGCCAGTTTTATCTACTATTCAAAGACTAACCTTCTAAATTGCTTACAACCATTAAAATACATGAAGAACACAAACTGCAGGGTTTAAATGGAAAGAGCTCTTGTTTTGTAAAAGACATTATATCTTAGAAGTGTAAAAGAAATGGAATGTAAATAGGACATGTGGGCTAAGCATGCCATCACTGATCAATAATGCAAAGGTTTAGCAGGTTTATTTGTAAGCCTAACAGCACAGATTTAGTCAGAATGGTACTGTATATGCAGGTATTTAAAGGTTAGGAACAAGGAATTTCATTAGTCTGGGAAATCATCTGCTGTCATTCCCCAATCCTTTGAATTATTTCCGAATGTATTCTAACATTTCTGTTGTGCTTTGTTTTCTTTTTTTCTTTTTTTTATATTAATGAATGTGTTACTAGTACAGTGCTTCACTGCTAATTTAACTCCACTATAAATTGGCATAAGGAACAGAGATTTTCAAAGTGCCTTGATTCCCCGTAATGATATTATAGCAACTATCTTTATGTTAATGTAGTTATAGCCAGTATAAAAAGGTTACAGTATCAAGCGTACTAGCGTACAACATTTTATCTGTTTCCAGTTTGCTTAAAAAAAGTAATGTATAATGTCTAATAGACTGAGGCACAGATGTAGTATTTTATGGCAACCACTGCGACCTTACAGCAGCACTGAAGGACATAAACCTGAAAATTGGCAAGCCAGTTTTATTGTATCTTTGTGCTAAAATAATAAAAAGAAACCCCAATACCTTAGGTAGCATGGTGTGGTCCCTTCCCTCTCCCTCCTTTCTCCCTTCCCTTCCCCTCACTGTAAGAAAGAAAAGAACCTTAAGCTTTGCCAAGAGTTAAAGAATATCATATTAATAGAGAAAAAAGCTAGACATTCTCCCATTTGAAATTTAGGACAATTGTATTCTGCATTTGTCTAGAGGTCTTACCTAATCAATATAGTCTATCCAAGAAGAGGTTTCTAGGGATAAAATAACTGTCATTGTCACATACTCATCAAAAATTATTTCTTCAAATGATATCAAATAATTTGTCTCTCATTTATTCTGTTCTTTTTCAATAAATTAGGTATGAGAGCTTCATTGAAGACAGTTTCCAATGAAGCTCTTGTATCCTATTTACTGACAGTTATGTTGTAACTAGGTAGTTATATGCATTTCTGTGATGTAGAAACATGCAGGAATATTTTTTTTACAGGGACCAAATGTTTAAAAGAATGGTTATATTTGAATTTTTATATGGATGTTGAAAAAGAATATTTGAGCCTTTAATAATTCATTGTTTTCATGTACTTTTTAGTTCTAGGCTGTAAAACAGAAGTTTGTTTGCAGATTGCAGAGTTTCTACAAATGCTTTTCAAGTGATCTGAAGTTGTCATCTGTCTGACAAAGATATTTTGTTTGAGATATTCATCATTTTGTGACGTTTGTGTTTTGTTTACACTGCTTCAGTAATTCACTTCTGGGACTAAAACTTGCTTTTGAGGTTTAGGCAAACTGCAGGATGCCAAAAAAGCATCAGATTCTTCTGTATTTGAAAGCTTTTGGGCCATCAAGAGATCAAAAGCTGCCAGAATCAAACCTGAGATCTGCCATTATAAATAAGGCACTGACAATTCTTATTGTGAGAGGTCGTCCCAGGGGTGAAAGAAGCAAAGAGAACTGAATTGCCCTGGCTTTTTCATAAGAAAAATCTGTATACGCCATGGTATATTTCTTTGGGAAACTTATTTATATGTAATATAATGAGGTATGCCAGAACACATTCTGGTGCTGAAATAACCATTTTAGCTCAGTTAAACATCTCTTAAGATTAAAATAAATCTTAAAACCCAGTTGTGGTCAGCAATGCCAAATTCTTGGAACAAGAGCTGCCCTGGTTTTGGACTAAAATTTACTCTGCTAAACTTGTATTTATATACAGAAATTAATGAAATGCAAAGAAATTTTTGTAAACACTGAAGCAGATCTCTTAAATTTAGCAGGCTGTTTCTCAGGTTTACATTTCATGCAGATATAAAGGATCATATTTTTGTACCAATTCTAGTAAGTAACACAGGTCCTGGCAAAAGTAACTGTAGTAATTCAACATAGTTACCAGTGGTTATGTATGTAATAAGAAAGGCTTCCTTTTCCCAGCTGCATTTTAGCAGAATTTTTTAAGTAATAAGCATGCTGTTAAAGTGATTAAAACCCTGAAGCTCTTTACAGAAGACTTCATATATGTTTATATCTGAATGTCTTTCAATTTTTCTGCTTGTTTGCTGTTGGTAAGGACATAATGCAAAACTACTATAGTTATCACATTAAAACTTAGCAATAAGAGCATCCAAGCAAATGTCTAGAATAATGTTATTTCAAAACGATCTATAAGAATTGTTCAATAAAGAAAATGTTCCTTATAGGTATAATTCAGCTTTATCTTTATTGATTTGTTCATATTTTTAATAGGTTTTAGAATTGTCAGTGTTCTAGTAAAATATCATGTAATCTGGTTTATGGTTAGGGTAACAGAGTTACAAACTTGGTCAAAATTTTAATCTATCCTGCAAGGTTTGTTTATTTTCCTGTAGGCAGGCTTTTTTCAGTCGATTACTTGAGGAAGGAAAGTCTTAAAGCATGAGCTATGAGGAGCGATGTGAGAAAAGGAATTGTTCTCTCCAAAAGAGGGTACTGGATTGCTGTACGTTTTTGGAAGATGGACAGTTTTTAGCGGGGAAAAATCTTCCTGGTCACATTTTTATGTCAGTGTTTCATAGAAGTTACCATGGTATAGACAAATAAACCTACAGTACTATTAAACTGCCTTTATACATAAAGAAAGCACAAGTGCTACCTGATGTGAATGGATTATTTATCTACAGATATTCATCTGAGTTTGTGGTGTGGACAGGTTCTGTGTGTTGTGCTGTCATTGTCACCTGAGGAAAGAAGGTCCCCATTTTGGGGAATCTGGTGGCAAAGCTTGTAATCGGTGCTATCACAGAGAGCAAATGACTCAGCTTTCCCACTCGGAGGATCTTAGCAGCTGGGGTGAGAGCGTACTATTTAGATTGCTTTGATTATGCCAAGGAAATCCCTAATGATCCAGAACTAGGGCAGTGCTAAGCCATGTATTTTACCCTCTTGAGACACGCTGTGTGCTCCTCCTGCAGCTGACACCCCAAATCTGAATCACCGTTTTATTTCTCACAGTCACATTTACAGCTTAAGTCCTCATTCCTGGTGTATCTAAAATTCCTGTTGAATTCAGTGCCAAGTGTGTAAGGAGCATTCTCCTAAGTAATGGGTGTTTGTATTTTGTTGCCAGAGTGCTGGCCCGATTTTGTGGGAAACTCATTATTTTTGAAACTCATATTAGTATTTTTTATTTATTGGAAGTATTCTACTGATGCCACTGCATACACTTTTTTTTGTTCATATTTTCCTGCCTCCCTTGTGATAAGCAGGTTCCTCCCTCTCCCCATGCTTGGCCACCAAAGTAGTTTTTGCAGACATTTAACTTTGTGATACATGGTTATGGGCTGACTGTCAGAGCAGTGTTCATGATGTGAAAACTATACATTTAAGTAAAATCAAAGGAAGACTTGTCACATGCATTGCAGTAAAAAAAAAAAATACTGTAAACTGCATTAGTGTTTTGGTACGCTTAGAGTTTAAATTATACTCTGGAAAACTAAAGGTGATCAGCTGTGAATACTTTGTAAAGGAACTGGGAAACATCTCGTATCTTCAGTTGCAAATTGTTTTGCTAATATTTTGCATCTTCTGCTGTTACAATTTAAAAATTCTAGGAAATCTGAAAGGAATTATATTTACATATCGTTTCCAAAAAAACTCTTGAGTCTTTTCCAACAGGAAAAAATTGAACAACATAAAGTGTGAAAGATCTTTTGCAACATTATGGTTAATATTGAGATGTTGTATTAAAATACTGTATTATAAAGCAATGTTATCAATTTTCACATTTCCCCAGAAGGGTTTTCAGCAACTTTGAGTATTCCATCAAACTGGCATACAAAAGAGTGCAGAATTTACCTGTTAAAATGCACAGAGCATTCGTAGTAGCCTCGTAGCTGTAGTCTGCTGCTATTGTTTCTTTGCAGAAGAATAAGCAACCATTTAGAGATGATGTTTTCTCTGCCAAGAGGGCACTTCAAAGCAGATTTCTACACTACCTTTTGGAAGTGAGCTGATGTAAAATCAAATCTGTAAGATATTAAAAGAGGCTTTGGTCATATATGATATGATTTCTTTAGAGATGATATTCAGCATTGTACCATATTTATCTCTTTTTGGAGACTCATTTTTGGTGGAAAATTACCAGAATTTGTGCTGAGACTTGCTCAATATCTGAGCAATGTTTCTTATAACTTAATATAATATAATAGTTTCAGCAAAGTACCATATAGTCAGTACTTCAAAGCCAATAAAGATGAATGATCCATTTTCAAAGTCCTTTTATTCATACACCATTTCAGATTGATTTACATAAACTAACAAAACAATATTACACTTAAAGTTGATCTGTAACAGTAATAAAAACATTCCTGCATCCCAAAGCTGCAGAAACGTCACTTCCAATCTAGAGTGATCAGTTGCTAAAGATAAATTGTGCCTATGGGATTTTGGCAAATCCAGCATCTTTTCCCCATGTTGGTAGACTGTCTAAAATCCTGAATCAGAAATCCACCCTTGTTCAGGAAGGGTGAATGTCTGATTAACTTTAAGTCTCTAGAAACACTTACAAGTGAGGCTAAATATTTATGTGTTAGAAAGCTTTACTGAATGTGAATATTCTTTATCCACGTTTGAAGCTCAGTCAGGACAAGACGTAAATTTTACCTATGACATGTGAAAACAAAAAGACCTGACTGGCTGGACTGCATTTATGCTGCATGCTCCAGTAATGATGCATTATCACTGCTGGGTGTTTTTTCCCCTCAAGTTGGGGTTAGTACCAGTGACACCTGTGTTATACAAGTGCAGCACAGGGCAGATTGCTTTAAGACACTTAACTCTCCTGTTGAAATCCTCCCAGTCCTTTTGTTTAGCTGTTCTGCTCATGACACTGCTGAAACATGTTTATTCACACACTGTGAATCACCTTTGCAAACAGAGATGGTCATTTGAATCTAACATTCAGCATTTCAGCTTCAGAAAGGGATTTTCAAAGCTGTGAGGACAATTCATGTATCCCCTTACTATTATGGTTGGTTAAGGCAGTTCAGAGATCTTATTCTAAATGTCAAATAGACAGGTACACAAAAATAGCAGGAACTAGATCAGATGTCCTTCTACTTACCCTAGGGTTTTCTTTTGAAGAACAAAACTTTGAATACTCTGTTAGTACGTGAGTTGGACACTTGGAGTAGAATTCAAGGTAGTGAAAACTGAAAATAGAAGAAATAGTGCTGAAGTACTGTAGAAATCATGAGCAGTTTTTTCAAATCAATACCACAAGCTACTGGTTGTCAATGTTAAGATTCCAATGTACACTAACATATCGATTACATTTTCTTATAGAAATCGGTGAATTGTGTGAATATTGCAGTATTGCAAAAGGAATCAGCTAAGAAGAGCAGAAAAAAAGTGTTGTAATTCTGCAGTAAAAATAAAGAGGATATTCATTTTGCAAAAGAAAACAAGAGCGTACATGCCATGACAATGTCCCTTAGTTTCATGAAATTGATAACATGTAGTTTATATTTTTCCACAACAAAAACTTTGTGGGTGTTTTTTTCACCAGCACTGCAGCTACTCCCGCAAGATCCAATTCCAGTTCGGTCTAAGTATAAGGGAACTACACACTATGGGGAAACCTTTATTCCATTACTATTCAGAACCATGCATGGTTCAAAGGTCTCATTGTAATAGCAACCAAACCACTTGAATTAAAATGAAGAGAAAGCCCAAGTACCTCCATGAATAACCTGGACACAAAGCCCATCTGTGCTTAGTTACTGGAGAAGTAAATAGAGAGGTTTTATATGTTTGCAAGGCTATGATCCCAGTAACGTAACCGAGACTGCTGGCAGTAATAACTAGTGGTTGTACACATCAAAATGTCTTTGTTTTTGTAACCCATCAGAGAACACTGAGGCAAATATATCGGTGCTGGTTTTGAGCTCTCCCATATATCCCGTCTTTCTTTCTGTGTGTTATCATCTCCTTCTTTTCCCCCACAGGTTTTTCCCACAAGCTCCAGACAAACAATAGCTTTTAACTGTGAAAAATGCCAGCTGCAAAAATCCAAAGTAAACAATTGCTGGAAAAACTTCATCCAAATCTCTCCCTTAACAGGGCTTTCTTTATCTTCCTTTTGCTTCTCACAAGGACCTACACTTGAAAAGGCTTTTTCATTCCCATTTTCCAGACTGGGTATCAGATGGATTGCTGCCTTTGTGTTTGCATGCTATTTAAATCGTGATTATTACCTTCTGTGTTTTCAAGGGCTGAGCAAAATCATGATCCATACAAGTATCACTGCCACTCTCTCATTGTCAGTGCCACTCTCACCTACTGTCTTGCAGCATTTCTGTGAGTGTCAGTTTTCAGCACTCCACCTGCATGCTTTAAGTTGAGTAATTATGGCTGTACACCACTTTGATATCCATCATAAATGTCTAATTTATTGGTAAGTGTATCTCTTTTTGATAAGTGAGGGTTTGATTCTGGATCATAGGCTGGCTGTTACATTTTATGAAGGGTCCAGAAAAGTAGGCTTTATAGAGAAGAAAGAACAGGTGAACAGAATGCTCCCACAAGAACTTAAGTGCTTGTGCTTGCCACTTCATTCTCTGGTCTTCAGTGGCACGCCTTATGCCAGTGCTTATAAATGTGGGCTTTTTTTTTCCCCGCAGTGGTTCCCTGTAACAACGATGCAGTGACTTTTCCTGGCCTTTTTCCTTTTTTCAGCTTGATCTCATTGTTTTGAGGCCTCCTGTGGGCCCTGCAATAACAGGATTTGGGCCAGAAAACATTTCATTGATAGCATTATCTCTTTGAATCTCCAAGAATATGTAATTATTATAACTATTTTAAATTCTACCAAACTTTGCAGCATTTCTTCTCACTGGCTAAATAATTTCTATTAGTAAAAGGAAAACGTAAGTCTTTTCAGCTGCTTCCTCTTGAGGGATGTAAGATATCCGCAAATTTTGCTAACATGTTCCAGAACAGCCAGCTGTTACTATCCACCTGCAGCCATAATATTGATTGAAAAGAATATAGAACCTAAACATGGATAGCTTCTGTAATTATGTAGAAAGAGTTTAATACATGACTCTACTTCAAATGTCATCTGGCAATGGCTATAACGTGGCATGGAATATATTAGGAAATAATTTAGCTAGGTGAGAAAGTCTCAGTGAAAGACCATGCACTGTTTCCTTATTTTATATTTAAACAGATTCCTGAAAATATTACCCATGTATATGGAGAAAGTCAATGACAAGACCAACAGGGCTCAGACACCTCTCAAATATCAAATAAAAAGTTGCTCACATATTCCTGTACTTCTGCAATTTCCCAGCAATGTAACTAAATTGGCTCTTTTGGAAAAGACTCTGTATATATGAAAAGATAGGAAACAGAAAATAAAAGTACTTTTTTTTTTTTCTCCCAGAGCTGATTAAATAAAGATGCTTTTTTTTGCAAGTGTTTTGACCTCTTGCTACAAAGAATGGAGAAGGTTTGGCAAGAAGCTTTCAGCTTCAAACCTGTTTTAAATACCTCTGAAGCCTGGTTGTATGCCCTGTCAGGACCCTTACTATTTTCTTTTTGATGAATCAACACAATACAATATATGTATTGTGACACATTTGCAATTCTATTGGAGATTTTGGCCCAAGGGAGCAAGGAATGTGAGTCAGTCTAATCACACCACTGCTGGCTTTCTAAACGGATATTTTTGAGTTTTCAGTTGCAAGATTCAGGTTATTGATGTTCAGATGAAAAGTAAAAACTTTAACAGAAAGTTGACTTCTGTTGACAGGGGAGGGTGTTCAGTAACAAATTTGCCATTTTTTCAGGAAACGTTGAATGGGAAAACTTGGATTGACTCTTGCCCTCAGAATGTTTAGGTCCAACAGGTCACGCACAGAAGCGAGATTAGCAGTCGGTCCATGGAATGACACTAAACAGGGAACAGCAGTTCCTCTGTAAATCCTTTTGAAAGCTTTCTGCTAGACGATGGCCTTCTCCACAGCATCCCCCTGCCCTAGACCTAAGTGAGATAACACTGATGTTGACAGTGAAATTCCAAATGGGAAACACTGCCTTATACAGGTGTTACATCTCCTGTTGGTCTGCGCATAAGTGTATTAGTTTGGAGGCAAAGAAGGAGCTGCCAGAAAAGACAGATAAACAAGGCAAATGCCTAAATAGGTAATTATTTAAAAAAGTGGGTTTTGTCATTAAGATACAGTTATGCTCCCCATTAACTGAAAAAAACTAATACAGCTTATGGGTGCTGGGCTAGCATGAACACCAAGAACATCTCAAACACACAGACAAATACCATGATAAACGCTAAGCTCATTTTATAGTTAGCATAGCAGTATATCAGAGGTTTTACTGTATTAAAATCCCTTGAGTCTTATTTTAATGTTGTTCTTTGTAACACCCCAGACTTTAGCATTTCTCTCCAAGTAACTAAATGAAGAGCTCTACCAAGGGAAAAAGTCCCATAATTCACAATCTGTAGACCATTTTCTGCATCACTTTCCTAAGACTTCGTTACCTTGTAAGGACTTGACAATTTCCAGTTAACAAGACACAGGTGCAACTGATTAGCAAGTCTGGTGGAGCTCTAGATGGTCCCTAACATCCTCCCTCAGTAGGTGAGCATTTATTTTCCCCTTCTGAGCATCAGCAGGTTTTGAAAACTAGCTGGAGAGAAAAAGACTAAATGCTATCAATAGTAAAAACTTTTCCATTTGAAAGGACATGTGTTTCTACAAAGGGAGAAAGAAAACATGGGTTATTTTAAAATGTTACCAGTAATGAATGATTTAAATTTTAAAAGGTCAGAAAAATGAGCTTTGTAAGTTTTCATTGGGGATTTTGCTCAGACCTGACTGTTATACTACTTGTTTTCTTCAGCATTGATAACAGTTGCAGGTGACACTTTTTTTCCTCTCCATTTTGAAGCCCCTCCAGCATAATTTATTTTTTTATAGCTTTGTATAAGGTGCTTTGTCAGGAAAGATCCCAAAGACCTTCTGACACAAATGCTGAAATGCAGCTCTTTGTGAGAAGGCAGCAATGCCAAGTTGCAGTTTCTCACATTCAGGAATGGTGACTCAACACCTTACAAGTTGTGGGGTTGGCTGGAGAAGTTAATTTTTCTTTTCTTTGTATTTTGTTGTTGTTGTTTTAATGGAATACTATTCTGAAGTAGATCTGCCCTTTAAAGGGATGAAAACTTACATTTATAAAAGAGAGGATTTTAAGAGAAGGAAGGAAAGGATAACCAAGATTCTTGCCAAAGGCAGGAACTCAGCTCATAAAAAGGTGCAGGTTTCAGGAATTCACAAAACAGTGTAATATTTAAAGAATCAGCAGGAGAGGAAATCAAGACATCAAGCAGTGAAAGCAAAGCAAAGCCCAGTGGTATCCAGGACCTTTGAATCTTTGATGCTCATTCACAGCACAAGAGCTCAGACTTAATTTCAGCTGAAAGGTCTTAGTATTTTTACTTGGTGACCAGTTCTCTTATTTTGGCTGGTTAAATGATGAAATTGTTCCTGCCTGGCTTCAAATAATTGGTCCCCAGGTACTCTGGCAGCTCATAGTGAAGTTTGCATCACACTTGTAGCATGCAGCATTGTCCACTGAAGTGACATTATTATGCTATTAATATTAAATGTATTATGTAATTGTTAATATTTAATATGTGTATGTTACATCAATATTAAGAATGCCTGACACTTCCTCCTGCAAACTCTTATTTTCAGTTAGTTATAACTTCTCATACTTGCAATGATTTGACACAAAATTTTCTATGCCAGGTGTCTGCCTCAGGCAGAATTTTGTGGTGTTCTTCAGTTTATTTGTTTGGTTTTTTTATTCTTTTAATGTCAGCCAAAGCAGCTCAGCTATTCCTGAGAAGTCGGCTAGGGAAAACCAGGCAAAATAAACCTGGCAGTCTTTTCGAAGGGACCTAGTGTGCCCTTATCCTGGGGGAAGGCAGTTAACCTTTGGCAAAGGTGTTACTTTTCTTTTGGATAGCTGCTTCACTTGGTTGGTTCAGGTGCAACACCTGCCAGAATGTGGGTGAACAATGAATATTTAAGAGATCACAGTTCACCCTGTGCTCACGCAGACCTGTTGGAATATGATGTCCAATATGGCCATCCATGCTCAATGCCTTCAGCTCCGATCCAAAACCACCCTGATGTGTGCTTGCCCCCCAAAAAACTAGCAGCTCCTTTTAGCCCCAGACAGGAAACTGAAAACTTCTGGTAGTAAGATAAAATGTGTGACAAATTTCAGCCATCTTTTCCCTTTGCATTCAAGGTTCATCTTTATCTTGCACATTCTAAAACCACTGACCATCCCTTAAAACCTGTTTGTGTTTTGAATTCCTGAAGTAAGTTTGCAAGGATGATTGGGAAAAACAGATTTAGGCAGTAAATTTTAAGGATAAAGGCAGGATCAAGCCTTTCCTCACTTTTCTGTCTTAATGGTTTTAGCAGCAAGTTACCTTGAAATGCATACTAACTACATAGGTTATGGAAAGAGGATATCTTCCTTCTCTCAGTAGGCAGAACATACCTGCCTTGTCTCATGTTCTCCTACATCTGCCTCAGATCTGGCAGTCCATGCACAGGGTTTGAGACTGCAGCAGTTGTCTTCCCTCATGCTGTGAAGCCATAATATATCCTGATACACCTCCTTCAAATAGCTGGGGTTTGCTTGGTGGTATCCTGAGAGGCTTTTCTGCTTTGTGCCTCCTCCACTTACCCAGAAGTTGCAGATCGGTTTGTCAGAATAATGCAGTACAGTGAAAATATATCGTAAGTGAAGTGAAATCACACAATTATAATTTCTGGTACAGCATCGGTTTGATTATTGCTTCTTTTAGTGATATTCATACCCTCCAAAATGAATACAAGTATTTTAATTGTAAAGATTTCTGCCATTTTTCTCTGGATGGATGCTCTGGAGACCAGAGCAATTTCTAGCAAATTTATAAGTACATTTAATCTAGTTTTCTTTTTTTAACCTGATGCTTCTTGAAAAAAAATACTTTTATTTTTTAATTTTATAGTATCTGAATTATATTGCTTATTAAATACCACCCATTGTATGTCTCTAATTCATAAAAAACATACCAAATAGTAATAATTTTCTTACAGAAGAATGTTTTAATGTGCTTAGTGTTGCTATTTACAGTGTATAACTGGTATGTTAAAGAATGTCAGTATAGACAAAAATTAGACTAAAAATTAGATTTGTTCAGCAAAACATTGATTGCTGTATCACAACCTTTTTATGATAGTGTTCAGTTCGAAGAGCTTTGCATACTTTATTGAGCAAGCTGCATATTTTTCTGGCTAAGGTGTGTATACTGTAGTCATTACATTTTTGCACTCTTCACTAGCTGAGCTGCATGGACTACTTTAACTATCACCAGGAATACTTGACTGAGTTCAGCTGCTTATTTGAGTGCTTCAGTTTGTGTACTTTATTACTTCAGTGTGTATGTTGATGAAGTTCTGTGCTGTTGAATTTTTCGTTCTGCCAATCTAACTATATACCATGCTGAGAGAACTGCATGCATTGCTAACTGCTTACTCCATGGTGAACATGAGTGGTTGAAATGTTATAATCTGCAGTGTTTTGTTAAATGAGCTGCATATTTTTGTTTTTATATACGTTGCTTACCCAGTTGTGTACATTTGCCCAACTCATTATACAAAATAAGCTTGATTGGAATAAGAACATTCTCTACCAGCTGTCTGCTCTGAGTCAGTATGTAACAAAATTAGCAACTTTCTCTTTCCAACAGTGACATGATTGCATCCAAAGTTTAAGGCAATTGCTTTGGAGATCTTGTTTGTTTCATTCACTCCATGCAAACATCAAGATTAACAAACCAATTTGTTGCAACTTAATTTGTTTTCACAAATATGAACAGAGTTAAGTAACAGAGGAAAAACTCAGCATTCTAATAGAGGAAAATGCTTCCATGTAGAGTATGGAATATGTAGAGACCTAAATATCATTATCTAACTCATAGCCGCCATGCATTGTAAACATAAGAAGATGGAAAATAACTACAGGCTTCCCAAGATGGATATTTCATCAGGTAAAGGATATGAAAAATACTTAAAATTGCAAACATAAGGTTTTGTAAACGAAGTGCATGCTTTCATCAAGAGTTATAAATTTAAGCTCATCTCATGACCAACAGAAAATCTCAAAATGCTGCAATAGACAAAATACATGAAAACTCATGTACAAGGATGTGTAGTTTATTCATTAACTTTGGTACAAAATTGAATTAATACCTTTAGAGAAAGTTTTTTTCTTGACTTGCTAGGTTTTTTGAGTCATTTTCAGTAAAACCTACAGGTTATTCTTAGATTTTGTTGTGACTAATTTGCAGTTTGCATACGTAGCAGCTTGTGCTTTCATTTACAAAATCTTCAGTAATATCTCACCTCAAAACAACTTTCTTAATTTTTCTTGAGTACAGAGGTGCTTAATTAGGGCTATATAGTTTACCTGGATTCCTACCTGCCCCACATATATATGTAAATTCAGAGGGATCTGGGCAGGCTGGATCGATGGGCTGAGGCCAGTGGTGTGAGGGTCTACAAGGCTCAGTGCTGGGTCCTGCACTGGGGTCACACCAGCCCCATGCAGTGCTACGGGCCTGGGGAAGGGTGGCTGGGAAGCTGCCTGGTGGAAAACGACCTGGGGGTGCTGGTCAACAGCTGCTGAACATGAGCCAGCAGTGTGCCCAGGCGGCCAAGAAGGCCAGTGGCATCCTGGCTTGTATCAGAAATAGTGTGGCCAGCAGGAGCAGGGCAATGATTGTGCCACTGTGCTTGGCACTGGTGAGGACCTGCCTTGAATCCTGTGTTTGGTTTTGGGCCTCAAGTTGTGCCAGAGGAGGTTTAGGTTGGATATTAGGAAAAATTTCTTCACTGAAAGGTTTGTCAAGCATTGGAACAGGCTGCCCAGGGAAGTGGTGGAATCACCATCCCTGGAAGTGTTTCAAAAATGTGTAGATGTGGCACTCAGAGACATGGTTTAGTGGTGGACTTGACAGTGCCAGGTTAGTGGTTGGACTTGATGATCTTACAGGTCTTTTCCAACCTAAATAATTCTATGATTCTGTGATTCAATGAAATCTGCCTGGCTCGTGTTGTCAGTGTCCCACTGCTGATTGCTCTCACTTTAATATTATAATTCACTGTTGTCTGAGCAGACTGCCTGGAAGGTCCAGATTTGTTTTTGCAAAATTTTACATATGAAAGCTTAATTGATGTTATTGCTTTCGTCAAAATTGTTTGATTTCAAACAGTGGCCATTTAAATCTCAGACTTCTCATGAACCATTATTGAAGAGTGTAAACATTACAATAGTTTGTTCTAAAAACAAATGTGTGAATACCTAGGGGCAAATATTTTTAGTGGTCTGTCTTCACTGATATCTGTGGAAAAGAAATTTAAAGAGAGAGGTACAATAGAATGTATTAGCATATACTGGAGCATCACGTAAAAATTAATTTAGTCTTCATATTTTGGTTTTTCTGAGTACATTAATGTTGGGCATCAAAAGAGTATGAGAAACCAGGTATACTGGACTTAACACCTGAAAAGTAAATGCACTGCATGAGATGAGGTAGATCCAACCTAGAGTTTCTTAACAGAAACAGAATAAGTGATTTTGCATAACATGACTTACAGCAGACAGATGGTGAGGAAGAAGGTTTTGTCTCTGTTTTCTCTTTTCTTCCCCCAGCATGGATTTACTTGCAGTATCAGGCCGTTACCAGTAAAGACCTAGATTTTGCTCTTCCTTTGAAATGTTAAATTTCAGCTGCAGTTTTACCAAAGTTATTAGTGTAAACTAAGATCAGTTGGACTCATTTCTTCTTTATTACATTCAAAAGAATTATGGCTATGTGCAATTTCTACTGTGTAGGTGTCCTGTACAGTTTTTGCAGAGGAAAATTCTTCCTTTTGCTAAGGGAAGAGAAATATTTCTTTCTTTGGGGAAAGAAAATCAGAAATCTTTTATTTTTTCCTGCTTCTGTGTGAGGCCTAAGCAGGTTGAAAGAAGCAACCAAGAAGCTTTAAGAGAAGTGTTCTCCTGGAGGGATTGGCTACTCATGGCTTGGATGGGTGTACTCTTCACTGGGTAAAATCCGAGCTGGATGGCCGAGCTCAAAGAATGCTGGTGAATGGAGTGAAATCCAGTTGGTGGCTGGTCACAAGTGGTTCCCCAGGGCTCAGTATTGGGGCCAGTCCTGTTTAATGTCTTTATCAATGATCTGGATGGGGGGACTGAGTGCACCCTCAGTCAGTTTAGAGATGACAGCAAGCTGGGTGGAAGTGCTGATCTGCTTGAGGATAGGAAGGCTCTGCAGGGGGATCTGGAAAGGCTGGACACAATTCTATGATTCTATTCTGTGATTCTATGAAGGAGCTGGAAGGTTTTCATGAAGACTGCTACCCTGTTTCCTAGCTTTCCACCAACCTCTCTAACACTAACTGCAGCAAACTGGGCTTGCTTTTCTGTTTTTAGACCTGAGTAACCTATTTCTTTGTATGACTAGGATACCTCCTAAAACCTCAGCATACTAAGCTCGAAACGTACATTCCATGTATAGCAGTGCAATGTAAAGCAACGTGGACTATTAAAATACTAGGAACATACAGGGTATACATTCTCTGAGATCTAGGAGAATAACAATAATTCAGAAGATATTCCTATAATCTATTCCATATATTTTCCATGTATATTTTTATGCATGTGGTATATGCAATACACATATAAGCTCTTTCATAATTTTTACCTGACCTCTTTTCTTTGTTTTCTTTTCTTTTTTGTTGTTTTCCCCCCAGAGAGTAATTTTCAATGTTGTCAACTTCAGTAAAACAAAAAGCCTCTACAGAGATGGCATGGCTCCAATGGTGAAATCCACAAGCAGACCAAAATGGTAAGTTACCCTTTCAAAGACTTGTTTAGTGAGATAAAAGTGTTTTACTTGGCACTTTCTTGTAGCAAAGACCTTATGGCTCAGGTGCATCTTTTGGTAAGAGTAGGAGAGAACTTTGATGCAAAAGTAGTGTTGTGAGGACAGGTTCTCCTTGGGGCAGATGGACAGTATGAACTCTGGAGGCCCCTTCCAGCCTTGCTGTGATGGTGCGTTGGACTGCCTTGTTTCAGTAGCGTGACTGAAGTGATGTCCACTCAAGCAAACTGAATAGTCAGGGCTTGGGCCAAATTATTTTTCAGTGACATCCTCACTATCCAGCTGTTAGGACAGTCACTGGCTCAAGTTTTGGCCTGTTCCAGCTAGCAGTCTCCCAAACAAAGCCTGCAAACAATATGGGAGATGGACTGGGCCTGGACTGGTTCTGAAAGGCTGTTTGGATTTGTTCTCCCTGTTTTGGGTTGGTTGGAGTTTAGTGGAACAATGTCAGCTCTGCCATATGAGTTGACTGCATGTAAATGAGCAGTGTCTGTTCTGCTTTATCTAAGACAGAAGGCGGCCAAACAACCTTGCTGTAAGCTACACAATACATACAACACAGATAAGCATTCACATATGAAACACGTGAATACCCATATAGATGGTACATTTTCTCAAAGCAAATGTAATGAAACATCTACTGTGAATAATAATATGTAAATCTAATGAGTCCTAATGCATGCAGGACTCCCAAGAATTGCATGATTTACCTTTAGGTAGGAGACTTGTTTGAATATGGATAGTGAGGTTAGGCCATAAGTGTACAGTAATGTATTCTTGTAAGCCTTTACAGCTGCTACTTTTTATTGGTTAATTAATAATACATTTGATCAAGCTGCACATTATCTGAGCCTTATAAATATATCTTTCTTAAATACTTAAACTTTCACAAAATTTCCACCCACAGATGTTAACTTTTGATGGTCATAAGATCATTGTTATTGTATGGCTTCCTCTTCGTATGACCAACAGAATGGCTATTTGGTTTTTTATCTAGATGGTAAGGTCATATGGATGAAAGAGCTGTCTCACAGTACAGTTAGTGGATGGAGTCAATTCCAGCTCAATAAGGGCATGTAATAACATTGGAAATTAATTAAAAAAATCCATTGTGTTTAGTGTTTTTGTAGCAGAAGTCATGTTAATTGTGTTTACTATTTATCTTCAGAAAAATCTTTTGGGGTGTTTCAGGGCCACATTTATCAAGCATACTTTAATAATCTTTCAAAATCTTTTCCTTCTCTCACTGGGGTCTGGTATTTGCAGCTAAGTATATTGTGTGTTAAGTTCACATATAAATCAGATATTGCTTTCATACAAATTTTATGCCTTACTTTGGTTTCAAATTAAAGTGTAACTCTTACAAAACAATGCAAAATGGGCTTTTTCTAGAACATACAGGCTCCTTCACTATTTCTAAAACAGATTTCTCTCCATTTCCCTGGAGATCTATTTATTTTTGTGTTTTATATTTTTAGGGGATGTATTTTGCTCCCATGAAAGTGAGGAATGTATAACATTGCCTGGAGCCAGGCACAGTGTAGGCAGCAGGTGCTGAGCAGCTTCCTTGTACAGGGCTACTACCATACTTTAATCCTGTTTCAGAAATTCTAGCTGTAATTTTTTTCCTTAAAAAGATCATTATTCTATTAAGGTAATTTTATTTTTTTCTAATAGTCTGTGTATGGAAACATCTTGCTGTGCTTTGAAGGTGCACATTAATTCATACCGTTATCAGGGACCTTAGTGATATTGGGGTCTACTCAGTATAATTTTCTGTCTTGATGTTAATAGGAGTTATGCATGTGTTTTCCAAGTGGGAAAATACATACATTATTTTGAGATACAGGTTTTCTGTTACAGCTGTCTTCCATTTGGATTATGCCTTTTACAGTTACCTCTGTATCTGTTTCCATGGCATTCTAGTGAAACCTGTAAACAAAATTTTCTCTTCCTCTGTTTGCTGAAATAGGATTTACTAGTACTCGCAGCTGCTAATGCAGCACACAGGTAGTTGTGGTCCTTGAACATGAAGAGGGCAATATCCAGCTGCATTGGTTTGATTCTGTTTGACGCTTTGTATATATTAGTCTAGTAAGCAATACTGAATCATTCAATGCTGCAAAAGTGCTGAGGTTTACACAAGGGTACTCAGGATTCAGAACAGTGGAAGGAAACTACCGGAACCCTCCACCTCATATTAAGTCAGCATAGCAGATCAGTGGATATAATGTAATTAAATTAGAAAATGATATATTAATTACAGAAAGTTGAAGAAACACAGAATATTTAAAAATCAAGTTAGAAGGAAGATCACCAGAAGCCATGGTCTCCAAATATTCTGTAACAAGAGTTCTGTCCTTCATCTCTGAACTCTTCTGTACTAAATATTTGAGGAACTCATCATTATTGTGCCTGCCTGTGGAATTGTGTGATCCATACTGAAACTGTCCCAACTTCCTCTGGCCACACAGATAGAAGCAATGCTGTGTCACGCATAACTATTCCACTCCCTTTTTTATACAATCAGGTTTGAGTTCTAGGGTGATAAATTGTCTCTTTTCCTTTTTGCATTTGAGAGATGTAGGTACATTACTCCCCTTAATAACAGATATTCAAGCCTGAGTTATGCCCTTCTGATTTAAATGAGAAAGTTCCCACTGTATTTAGGAGAGAATTTGACCATATTGCTCACAAAATCCTGCATATCAAAAGTGGATTGGCCTCCAGAGACTGTGAATTTTAATGCGTGTTTTGATTGTGGTTACTCAAACATGGCTCCGAGCTTTGAAACATTTTGTGAGTTTGATTCTTGACTCTGGAACAAATCACTGCCAAGTGCTCTTGAAGTAGAGAGTGTGTCAAACACAGATCAACGTTTTTGACCTGTATTATCTTGCCCTGTGGGGTAAGATCTTTAAATGCAGTCAGCATCAAGGTTCAGCTCAGTGTTACTGATGTAAATGGAGTATATCACTGTCATCAAAGCACTCTATGTGGACACAGATGTTCTGGTGTTGACATATTCTCCTCTTTTGAAGTAAGGCCAAACATTTCCAGTAATGAGCTACTTAAAAAGAGAAAGCAGAATGCTGAAGGATAACGAAAAAAAACCTGGATTTCATGGTAAAGAAAAAGGCCTGTCGGTCTGACCTTGGTGCCGGGGAAGGTTATGGAGCAGATCATCTTGAGTGCCGTCACACGGCATGAACAGGAAAACCAGGTGATCAGACGCAGTCAGCATGGGTTTATGAAAGGCAGGTCCTGCTTGACTAACCTGATCTTCTATGACAAGGTGACCTGCTTAGTGGATGAGGGAGAGACTGTGGATGTTGTCTGCCTAGACTTTAGTAAAGCCTTTGACACTGCTTCCCACAGCATTCTCCTGGAGAAACTGGCTGCTTACAGCTTGGATGGGTGTATTTGCTGGGTAAAAGAGCAGCTGGATGGCCGAGCCCAAAGAGTGGTGGTAAATGAAGTTAAAACCAGCTGGCGGCTGGTCACAAGTGGCTCCCCAGGGCTCAGTGTTGGGGCCAGTGCTGTTTAATGTCTTTATCAATAAACTGGATGCGGGGGGATTGAGTGCACCCACAGCAAGTTTGCAGGTGACACGAAGCTGGTGGGGATAGTGTTGATCTGCTGGAGGGCAGGAGGCTCTGCAGAGGGATCTGGGCAGGCTGTATTGATGGGCCAAGGCCAGTTGTATGAGGTTGTATGAGGTTCAACAAGAAGTGCTGGATCCTGCACTGGGGTCACACCAGCCCCACGCAGCGCTACGGGCTGGGGCAGAGTGGCTGGGAAGCTGCCTGGTGGAAAAGGACCTGGTGGTTCTGGTCAACAGCCGCTGAACATGAGCCAGCAGTGTGCCCAGGCGGCCAAGAAGGCCAGTGGCATCCTGGCTTGTATCAGAAATAGTGTGGCCAGCAGGAGCAGGGCAATGATTGTGCCGCTGTGCTTGGCACTGGTGAGGCCCTGCCTTGAATCCTGTGTTCAGTTTTGGGCCCCTTGCTACAAGACAGCCATTGAGGTTCTGGAGTGTGTCCAACGAAGGGCAACAAAGCCCTTCTATGATTCTATGATTATTTTTTAAAAAGAAAAAAAAAAAAAAAGAAAAAGAAATTCTGATTAAAATGATAGCTATTTTCACCATACACAGTCATGGATTTACTGAATATTCATTCCCAGAGGGTTAGAGCCAAACAGAAAAAAAGAAAAAAACCCCCAACAACTAAGTAGGTTAAGGTCCAAGTCCCTCTACCTATTTTTCTGTGTTTTTTGTGGATGCACTATGTCGACACTAAATAATATGGGGTTGTGTCAGTTGCGTAAGTCAAATTTCAATGCAATGGATCACAGCTCATACATAGAAATGCAGTATTGTGTCACATTATGTTACATCAATTGCTTTTCATAGCAAATTGGACAAGATGAAACTCAAGATTTTATTTTAAGCCAGTGGAATGGGCTGGGTCTAGTCACTTAGAATTTTTGCTTAAAATTTACTGGTTGTTCAGAAGAATTACAAGATTTTGGAGAATTGGTGGGTTTTTTTTCTCAATAATGACTACTACAAGTATAAAGATTCAGTTAATATCATGGAGGGCTGTTCTGTTTTATCTGGGTCTGTTTGCTTTCTCAGTTTAGATTTTTGCTATGCTGATGCACTTTCTACTGTATTCTTGTTTTTCTTTGCTGCTTCATTTAAGTGCAACCTAATTTTGTTGCAGTTTCTTAATCATCATTTCACACTAAATGCTTTGTCCTTGGAAGGTGTTAGTAAAGCCTACTGTGTGGGCATAGCAGTGGAAGACCATTTAAGTACATATACCGTACTATTATATTGATTGCATGAAGTTTTACAAGTTTCTCAAAGTGAAATAGAAGAGTGAGTTGTTCGAGAGGCAGCAGATTTTCCAAATGATGAAGTGAGCAAATATTCCCTTTGGGCAGAGAACAGCTATAACTCTTGATTATTCAGTGTGAGCATTGCCTCATTGGGGACATTAGTTTTTCAAATTGTGCTAATCTTTTAAAAGTAACAACTGGCCACTCATCACCTTAGGTATTTCAGCAAGATCATGTGCAAAACTCTAATTAGTATTTATAGAACAGCAACGCCTCCCAGTAGAATAGTAGCAGTAGCTGGCAAATATCTGGTTGACACCTGTTAAGTCTTCAGACATCCATTGTATTTTATTCTGCATTTCAAATGAGCAGAGAGCAGTAGGTGAAGTCCCCATAATTAAGGGATAAAGGATAATAAATAACATGGTTCTTGAGTGGATGAACACAAGGTTAAAGGCTGTTCTGCAGTTGTGGTGCTGTATTTCAGGAATTGTTTGTTTGTAAGTAATAATGCTAGCTACAATATTATGGAGGCTTCAGCATACGAAAGAGGATTTATGTCTAGATTTACATGTGTTTTGTTTATAATGTCAGATTTCAAACTGCTTCTTGGCAAAGCAGTTACTTTCTTCCCTGTCTTTTATCGCACTCAGCATTGATGGCTTTTAACTGGATAGCTGCCTTCCCCAGCAAGCACTCCACTACCTCTGTTGCTATAACATCTACTGTTAAATACTCACAACACATTGCTTCTGAAGCTTTTTTTTTTCCCAGTAAACCTGGGAGTAGAGAAAAACTTCTAGATAATTAATTCAAATTTGAATCTATATGTATCTTGGTAAATATTGTCACGATGAAGAATTTTGGTAGACATTGAGAAAAGCAATGTAAGTTTTATGAACAATACTCCCATATGTTCCATTCATCAGAAAGGGACAAGACTGAGAAAATCTGAATTTTGAGTAGCTAAAATGTGTTGATTCTTGCCAAGTTTCTTTAACATTTGTGTCTACAATGCAGTGTTACAATCACTACCATGTCTACCAGGCTGCATTATACATTCAGAGACTTTCAGCAGCATTTTTAGTATGTATTTATATATCTTTAGCCATAAGATAAGCTGTTTGTGAAATGAGCTGTCATTTGTGGTGAAACAGTTTGAGAATAAAGCACTAAATATATATATAGCTCACTAATCTGAAAGACTAAAATTGCTTACTATAAAATATGTAGTGTGCTGGGGTTAGTGATAATATCACCTGAATTTAGGTAAAGAAGATGAACAAGCTGTTATTACCTGATTCCCTTCCTTGGCCTATTTTACACCTTTGGCTACTCTCCGAAGTTTGTTCCTTTGCCAGTTTTATAATGTAATGTGTGCTTGTTCTAGCTTTCCCGAGGGATCTGGTGAGAATGCTTTTGGAGGTTCAGAAATATTTCCCATGGCACAGGTGTATGCTGATGCAGTCTTTGCTGGGTGCAGATCTGGCTCCTTAGAGCTGCTTCCTTGCTTGTGCTAGTACAACTCTGCATAGGATCACCACTGGGAGCTGGCCCAGGTTAAAAGTAAACTTTCAAGGAAGGGAAAGAGGATTTAGTCTTGGTCTGGTTCATCACATAGATCCAAAACCAGCTGTATGGATCCAACTGGAGGAGCAGTGAGGGAGATGGGAATAAGTTGCTGGAGCAGGGGTGAGGGAATGAGTGTAGAAGCTGCTAGGAAAATGCCAAGAGAATTCTCTGTGGAACCACAGTCTCCTTTTCAATAACTTGTAGCATTTTATTTGGAGAAAATAGGGAGAAAGACATTGCAGTATTGACCTTTTAAAATCCCACGTTGAGTGATAAGCAGGAGCAGTTTTGTTGGTCTTACTGTAGCTCTTTGGAAGAAAATAAGATGTTTTTAGACAGTTTTGAGGTTGGCATGTATATGAAAGTAAAATAACTGCCTCTGAAGTCAATCCCTGGGTAAATTAATGTTTGTGTGAATCGTGTGAAATAAGAAGTAGACCTAATCACTCTACAAACCCACAAAAGAAATGCACTCTCTCCCCTTTCCCAGTCCAGCAAAGGTAGTTATTCCTGGGAATATAGAGTAGGCTACATACCACTCTTATCAGCCACAGCTTTGTGGAAATAAAGGAAAGGTTATATTCTACCGACACAAAGTATGAATCAGATCCCAAACCTAATATGTTTATTGTGCAAACTAAATGGGATTAAGTTGTGGCAAGAAAAAAAGTTAAATTTTATCGACTGGCTACTTTACTGGAATTTTAAGATGCATGGAATTATGTTGGGTAAAATTAGTAACAAGGAAATTAAATTAATATAAAAGAAGGCAAATGAATTTTAGGATTCAAAAAGAAAATAAGGAAGCAGCTGCAAAGGACTGCTAAGCCATCATTTAAAAACCCTAGCTATTTTATATGTATGTGTGTGTTTCCTCATCATTTAGCTGACTGATCTCCTATAAATCGATTTATTTAGATTACAGCAGAGTCAAAAGGCCCCAGTCAGGATCAAGACTCATTGTGCTTAGTGCTGTGGAAACATATAAACAGACAAAGTCCTTTTCCAAAGTTGTGAAAATTTTATGATTGATTTCAGTAAGAGCAAAGTTAGGCCAATACTAAGCACTTCTGAAAATTCCATCCTTAAAGATTTATTCCAAGCAGTAACTGTTTAAAAAATGACATACTGCTTACATAAGAGTCTAAATATTTGATGGTTATAGTATTTACATCTAAAACACCAGAGGCTATGTGCTTTAATACCTCAATCTGTTTCCCATATACTCTGTCAACATGAGTTCCCTGCATTGATTGAGGGCACTCTGTGATCCCTAAGGTTGTATTCATGAAAGGTTACCCTTGGTACTACTTTATTCATGAAAGGTTTGAAGCACATAGGAAACAAATGGGTCTACTCCTGCTAGGTGCATTTTTGTCATCTATAAATACTTAATTACTGAGGTGCTGATGAGAAATTCAAAATCTCAAAAAAGTGCAGTTGCCTGAAAATAGTTCCCCCATCACCAGTGCAAATCACAATGAAATTTGCAGCTGGGAGGTTTTGTGGCAGTTTAAAACAACTGAATTGTAGGTTTTTCCCACTACAGTCTGTGGTATTGAGTTTAATGGCTGCAAAATATGACCAGCGCTGTGCATTACATCCCATCCTGAAACAGGTCATTCTCTTTCCTCAGGTGATGGGCATTTGTTGGAACTGATTGCATGAAAAGTGTTCACAGAACTGGGTCCCTAACCTTGGCAGGTTTAAGAAAAAGTATGTAAAATTGAGGCTTTTTCCCCCAAAATGAGTCTGTAAGTTAGATAAATATGGGCAGCACAGAGCTCAAAGCAGAGTCAAACTACCAAGAGGACATTGCAGCTTTTCATTGCAATTTTGTACTTTGAACTAATGGAGCGAAACAGAATGAAAATCACCTCTGTTAAGAATGGCATTTATCAGCCGTAAGTACTTAGTAGTAAGAGCCCTACACAGACAAAGCTGAGTGTCACCAAGAAATGTACTTGAAAATCAGACTGTTAACACAAGACTACACAAATAAGAGCCAAAAACTGTAATCACAAAATGCAACATCTCTTTAAGAATGTTTTAATGGTCTGAAGAGTGCTAGACAAGTTGGATTTAACAAGATGTAATAATCTATGACATAATATAATTGAGAATGCACCAGGACGCAGCACAGCCAGGTTAAATTTTGACTTTCCTTCACTTAGCTTTGCAACTTTAATGATCTTTCAACATATGATTTTAAGTATACACAGTACTGTTTAAATTTATATACGACATAAAAACACAGGATGTGCAATGTATCAGAAATACAATTCTAAGTAAAATTAGGTCTGAAATATCCAGCCTAATATTTTAAAATGTTTAAATCATTAACAACAACTTTTTCATTAATTTTCTGTGAAGAAACAACATTTGGTACAGAGGAAAAGGTAATGGGAACTATTCATTGTGAACTTCTGATAAAAGTGAGACAGTTATCAGGACCTACCTGCCTTATATTTGAAGGGCCACGGTAAAAGCCAAAGCAATGAGTTCAATTTCTGTTTAATAGAACATAAAATAGAAGACAAAAACATTTTGCTGTACTGTGGAAATTGAGAATTGTAGAGAAAGTAAGCAGTAAATAAGTATGGCAGGCGATAATGCAGGAACAGAACATTAAAATAATAGGTGCTGTATCTTGAACTTTGTCCTGTGGGATTTGACAGTTATATATAAGCGCGAAATATAACAACCTAATTTTTATGGTGTGATTTCTAGGGTTAAGTTATGAATTAATTTCTGTATGATACGTCACCGGTTTGAAAGAATTAAAATTTAATGACAATAGAACAGAGATAAGACCTTCCCTGCATCTCCAGATGCTGAGGCAGTGGCTATGGTTTGTTTTTTCAACTGCTTCAAGTAGGATTATTGAATTCTAGCTTGAAAGTGAAACTTCGTCTTCCTGCTTCACTGTATTAAGCATCTCTGAGATTGAAAACCTAGCAAGAGCTCTCCTAGTGTGATTAGAAAGTATCCAATATTTTTTGGCAGCAAATACTAATTCCCATCTTTCTTTCTGGTACTGCAGCACAAGGATAACCGGCTGTCAGGTGCTGTGGGTAATGGAAAGGTGAGGCTCCAGCCTCTCAGTGGAAAGCTGGCAGCTCTGCTGACAGTTCCGTATCTCTGGAAAAAAAGAGCCCTGCTGGGGAGGGGAAGGGCTATGCAGGGTGAGGGGCCTGGGCAATGATGCTTCTTGGCTGGAATATCATCCCTTTGGAAACCATGAATCATCAGTATAGGCCTGAGCAATGCAGTGCCTTCATTGCTGCTCTCGGACGCGCAGGTTTCTCTGTGCGTGCTCTCTCTACTACTCAGATCTGTTGGTGGAATTCAGGGCTGGCATTTATCCGCCCAGGGGCGCAGGACATTGCGCAGCCAGGCTAGAGTCTCTCTCCGGAGCCTGCGATGGGGTCCCCAGGTCTGGGACTCAGCCTCAGCCTCGTTATGCAGATGGGCTGCAGGTGAGCTCTGCAGCTGAAGGGCAGGTGTCCATCCTCAGGGCATTACATTTGCTACAGGTGTGCAGGTAGTTAAAAAACGACTCTTGTGTGTGCTTTTTCCTCATAACAGATGGGAGGCTCTGAGGCAAGAGGTGAGCTGTTTGTACTGGCTGGTAAGGGTTGGGGTTTTTTTCCTCTTTTACAGTTCTCAAACCCTAATAGTGTATGAGCTATCTAACTGATTTTGTCTTTTAATAGTGAGGTGTACATGGTAATTATTAGAAATGGTGACAAAGAAACCATAAAATACTTATTTTGGCTGGAGTGCTTTGTTTGAAGCAAGATGCCTTATGTGGGCCTGGGCTGAAGGGGGCCTGGCTGGCCGCCCTCCCTCGCGCTGCTCGGGCTCTGCTTTGTGCTGAGCCTTAAATCGTTAACAACAACTTTTTCATTAATTTTCTCTGAAGAAACAATATTTGGTGCAGAGGAAAAGGTAATGGGAACTATTCATTGTGAACTTCTGATTCAACTTTGCTGCCTTATTCCCTCATTTTCTTCATTCTGTGCTTTGCACGGCCTCCCCTCCTCAGTGCTCTCAAGCCTGGAGACAAAATGGCGGGTGCCGGTGGTGAGAGGGCCTGGGGTTTGCCGGTGTGCTCTGCCCCTTGGCAGGCCTGTACGTGGGTTATGGGTGTTTGCTCAGGTGCCATACACCCACAGATTGTGTGGCTGAGGAAATTCTGTCATGAGAAGCACAATAATGAAAAAAGTGTCCTACCAGCAGCTCAAGAATTAGCTTTTTATTGGGGACTAGTTGTATATTTATTAGGGAATGGTATTGGCTAGCTGGACTCACAGTGAAATGATTTCAAATTGCAAAATCAGTGACTTCCAAGATTGGGAATTGCTATCGAGATTGAGGAAGAAAATTTTGTTTGTGTTAGCTTTTTGTTTGAAGACTTCACCGTTCAGCCTTTTTCAGGTGCTGTTGTAAAAAATACTGTATTCATTCTATGAAGACTTCTTCAGAATGGTTTATTGCAAATGTGTAATACCCTTCAGCAAATTTATAGGAAAGGCCATTGCAGCTCAAGATAAAAAGAGATTCAACTTAAAAGGATACATTCACCATAGAAAGAAGTTGAGGAATATTCAGGTTAAAATAATTTACCATGCCTTTTAATATTTGATTAAAGTCCTCTCCTAATATT